>OX376375.1:73234255-73775018 GCA_947369275.1 Nemotelus nigrinus | reverse complement strand
TAGAAACACTAATGTTCGAAGAACAGTAGAAGAATCGTGCAGGTTTTGAGTGCATATTCCACCACATGTGCTGCTTATTACGGCCAAACTGTTTCAAATGCCACGTTTTACTTTCGTCTTAAGAATGCATTATAACTCATATGGTGCAAGGTTTCAGATATTACCACTGGCATGAATTTCAACGTTTATGAGAGCAAAACACGGGTTAATTATATTCGTTATCAGTTGCTTATTTCACATAATTTTGAAAGCAGCATCTCATATAACATCAATGAAGAAAATGCTCAGTGCCTGCAGCACTGTAACTGAAGTTGGTGTTTGGGGCTGCGATCCGAAAAATTTGCAGAACTTTGCGAATTGTAACATCGGTTATTTATTTTCATTGTAAATGTTTCCGGTATGTGTACTAACTGTAAGCATTTATTGATACAAAAGTAGCACAACCGACTCGTGCTGGCAACCTTTCGCCAGTATCAAATCCAAGAATATATGAAATCTGCTTCACGGTGTTTAATTACATTCGAAGTTATAGGAGTATAAAGAAATTTAGGGTTACCTGCAGCGAGTTTTTTCAAATGATCGAAAGCTTAATATTTGCTGTTTATTGTCACTACAATATCATTACCATTTGAAAATTCTACGATAAAACCGCTTAATAAAGATATTGCAATTAAACACAAAACCAACAATAGCTGGCAACCCTATCGTGTCTTTTCAACCAAATTTGGCCTGAATAATGTTTATGACAGGTTTCATTAATTGTATGAAATTCGTATTGATTTCATGACTGCACTGGAAGTTATAGTACAAAAAGTTTTATTTTCCTGAGCGAATTTTCAAAACCAAAGACACAAAAATTACCATAGCTGGTAGCACCAATCAAATTTTTCAACCAAATTTCCACCAAACAGAGATTAGAGTTAGGTTTAGCTTCTGTGTCAATTTTATGAAAATCTGGTAACTTATTCACATTTCATAGGGCAAAAAGCAGTTTTTTTTCTTTGTAATTTTTCAAGATGGCACCACTGGCACAGACTTGCCCACAATTCAAAATCGCTTCTATCAAATCTGGTCTTACTTAAGTCCAATGCATTCTGTAAATTTTAGCTGTATCTGATTATTGGTTCGTGAGTTTCCGTGAACAGAAGTTTTTGATGCTAAAAATATAGGTTAACTGGGAGAGGGTTACCGTTCTTGTCCGACATGAAATTTCCAAAGTTTTATTTTGAACGTGTAGATAAAACATAAGATTTATATACAGATTGGTTTTATTGTAAGAAACGGACATTTTTTTGAATATTCGATGGTTTGAATGTTTTCACTTCCAAATTTTTTTTTTCAAAATGAAGACACAAAAATTATCATAGCTGGCAGCTCCAACCGAATTTTTCGACCAAATTTCTACCAAACGTGGCTTAAAGTAAGGTCCAGCAATTGTGTAAGTTTCGTCAAAATCGAACGATTCAATCAGAATTTATAGGGCTAAAAACAGTTATCTTTTTTAGTGGTTTTTCAAGATGGCACCACTGGCACAGAATTGCCTGCATTTCAAAATCACTTCTATCAGACCTGGTCCTATTTAAGGTCAATACATGCTGTGAATTTCAAATAATTCTGCCCATCGGATCGTGAGTTTCCGTGAACAGAAGTTTTTGATGCTAAAAATATAGGTAAATTGGGCAAGGGTTGCCAGGCGTGCCCGTTATACCATATCTTTTTTTTTTTTTGGTTATGTAAACAAAGCACAAGATTTACATATGAAAGGCTTATTTTTGAAGAAACGGCATTTTTTCAAGAGAGACGATGATTTGGAGGTTTTCACTTTCAGTGCCTGCCCTAGCTACAGGGTTGCCAGCACGCTCATTAAAAGCCACATAAATCTACAACTAAATAATATCAATATGTCCTGAAAATTTGGTAATGATTGAATAGCTCTGTCAAAAGTTATCGAAATTTAAAAATTTTCAAATTTTCCCGTCCTCTTTTTAGGCACCCAGCGCACACATAGGGTTAAAAAAATTCCAAAGCATTATCCGATTCATATGTAAAACACATTAGAAATTTATTTTATTAACTTTATTTTTGCGAAAATCATTTGTGCACGAAATAATAGGTATATTAAAAATATCACTTAAATGCCCGCCGGCGCGAAAAGGTTTACAATAACTGACATTTAAAGAGACCTGGACCTATTCTGCATATACACCAATGTATCCTGAAAGTTTCAGCTCAATCGAATGGCGCGTTCCCGAGATTATCTCACTGAAATTTTTTGTACATATATATATATATATATATAGAAATATGAATTTTTGGCCGAATCGATTTTAATACTAATGTTCTTCGAACATTAGTAAAAACTGCTTTTCGCCCTATGAATTCTGATTTAAGCCCTGAAATGTATTCGACGCGAAACGAAACGAAGTGTCAAATCCCATACAAAATCAGCCTGGCGCGGAATTTCGTTAAATTGATGCGAAAAATGTGACAGCTCATAATTTCATTCGAGTTTGCGGATATTTTATTGAAAAATGGGTGAAAATGGATGGATTAACAGCGCATCCTTGCAACAGTAGTTTTTATTTTGCCGAAATTATAATTTTTGATGCTGGTTAGTTAAATTTATATGCACCAAATTCAAATATTATGCACTTGTTAAATGTCATCAGTGGTAATTTATACTGCCCCCGGTGTCGGGGTGCGGAACTTTATTTCACTCAATTCCGCACAGATATTTTCGCTGTATTTCGTTCGTCGAATACATTACTAGGCTTTAGTTACTAAATTTTCATGTAGCTGAACCTAGTAGCTGAACTTTACTTTAAGCCGTGTTTGGTAGAAATTTGGTTGAAAAATTCCGTTATTGCTGCCAGCTATGGTAATTTTGGTGTCTTGGGTTTTGAAAATTCGCTCAGGAAAATAAAGTTTTTTGCCCTTTAACTTCCAGTGCAGTCATGAAATCAAAACGAAATTCATATGATAAATGCAGCTTATTATATTACATAAATGTGGTAGTATTCAGAAAGAATCTGGTTATTAATTGTTTTGTATTTATTTGCAATATGTTTATTAAACGATTTTATTGCAAAGTTTTTAGACGGAAATGATCTTGTAGTGACAATAAATACCAAATATAAAGTTTTCGAAAATTTGAAAACTTTTGCGACTGGTAGCCCTAAATTTCTTTGTACCCCTATAACTTCCAATGAAGTCATCGGATCAAAATGAAATTCACAGGGTAGGTTGATTTCAATGTGAGGTAGGTGTGACATATGTTTGGCTTTGGTGCTAGCGAAGGACTGCCAGCGCGAGACGTTTTTTGCTATCTTCGTTTGAATAAATGCTCACATTAAGTATTCATATCGGGAACATTTACAATGAAAATAAGTTACCAATGTTTACATTTTCTAAGTTCTAGAAATTTTTCGATCCCAAACATTTTTCGTTTTTTGATCCCAAACATCTTTCTATCCCTGTAACTTTCGACGAAATCATCGGATAAAATCGAGATCAATAGAGTTATTTGATATTGACGTGAGGCAACTGTGGGAGACTTTTAGTTGCAGTGCTGGTAAAGTGTTGCAAGCACTAAGCATTTTCTTTGTTTATGTTATTCTATGCTGCTTTCAAAGCTTTGCAGTGTTTCGCTTTCATAGATCTTGAAATTCATGCAAATGTTAGTCCTGAAATCCTTTCCACCCTATGAGTTTAAATGCATTGTTAAGATCAAAGTGGTTTTGCACTCGAAACAGGTTGAAGCACGTGTGGTACAATATGCACTCAAAATCTGCAGGATTCTTCTATTGTCCATCGAACATAAGTATTTATAGCGGTTGAGGTGCGCTAGAGTTTTGTTTTTTGTTCAGTTCGATTACCTGGACCGAAATATAGACATGGCTAATCAACAATTATTAATATTTGTCTAGAATCTCTTAAAACATCAATTTTTGTCAAGAATATTTTTCCAGCGGAAAAATTAATCTCTCATTTAAAATCTTTTTTTATTCCTGATTTTGCAAATTACTTTCTTTTTCACTGTGTGTGTGACGTCATAACTTGCACAGGAGGGGCTAAGCAGGGGCAGATGCTTCCTCTATTGCAGCATAGAGGCCTCTCTATCGCATAACTACTCTGGATCATTTTTTGTTGCATTATTCACTCCAATTTTCCAATAAAAGCAGAAATGTCAACCAGGATAACAGTGTTTATTTTCAACAAGTGTCTTCACAACAATTAACAGAAAATGAAGGAAAGTGTTCGGCGAATTTATGTTTTTGTCCCGTTTATTTCAAAGTTCTGTGCATGCCTATGGCACACAGAAGAAGTTATCTCTCTAAGAATTTATGTCTCCCATTATGATTTCCTTGATGCCTCAATTTATATGGCGAACGTTTCGTGTCTACATTCGACAGAATAGTCGGAGAGACGTTTGGCAGGACATAGGGTGACGCTAGCTTATCTTAAGCCTCAATTACACTCTCTCCGAGCTATGACAAACGTTGACGGGGTAAGAGTGTAAATGGTCTCCTCGTCTAATCTCTGTTTTTTTCATGGCAAGCACGAGTTTGTAAATGGCTTTCTCGTGGGCTCTCGCCTGTTTTATGAGGATATAATGAGCGGTTTATGGGGATGTCTGAGTGTTTTTGCGGGTCTCGCCCTAAATCGAGGCTGCTCGAAATTATGTCGGTTCTACGTACCGAATCAGAGGGTTTTGAAAAAAGGTCTGGTCCTGGCTCTGATGATTTTTACAAAACTATTTGGTTTGCCCATTGAATCATGGGCAAGATGCATCATATCGGACGATATCATCTAAATAAAAAATTGTCTATAAAAAAATATTTTGATGATTCTTACCGGCAACAATTGCGCTGCTAATAGTTTGGTAAACACATGTGTTTATTTCTTAAGACAAACTTCGAAGAACACTAAAAACACTACAATACTTATTTGCTACAGAATTTTTTTTCTTTTGTGTGATGCCTCACATTTTTACTTATCGTATTATAAAATATTGAATATTTCATTAAAATCAAAACGATACCCATTTCACTTCCAGATTATTCGATTCGATTTCTATTCTTAAAAAAACACTCCAGACAAGGCAGACAGACCTACTTGGATAGGCTTCCATTAAATCAGCCCATACTCACTTGTCGCCGCACTCATAGCAATGTTTCACTGAATTTTACTATGCATTGTACGTATGTACGTAAATATTCATGCATTGAACAAATCCATATATAACCTCAATGGGGATTACTTGTAAACCTGTTGAATGTCCCATTCTTTCCGTCCATTGTTTGTTCGTTGTTTGATCGATGTGCTCTATGCGCGTTCCCGTTTCGCATTGTCAACGTACCGCACGCAGCTTAGATGGATTTCCGGCTCGTTTTATGCCCGGAAAATGGGCGTTCATGTTGTTTTCTTCGCGATTTTTTTCTCAAATTCCGTTCCGTCGCTAGGAAAATTAACTTCTGCCAATATTAAAGCTTCGACTGTGATTTGACTTTGTTTGATTTCCCATGCAATTCCACTTGTCCCGTTCTCCGGGGTCTTGTCTGATATGAATGATACGAAGTTCAAGCAAATCGATTGGAAGGAGTGAGTTGAATCAATTGAGTGAGTGCCCGAAGTCCCAAAAGAACGTGTGGCGACGAGACGACTCATCGATGACTTCATTTCTACATATAAAACGTTAAAAACGAGCCAAAAATTATGGATAAATATTGAAAATTGCCTGGTGGGGTAGGTATGGCAGGGGAGTTTATTTGTTGTCTGTTTTATGCGTTTTCGTTGTTGTTATTTATTTCGTAGTCGGTGATGTCGTCGTGCAACACTTGCTAGTCTGTGCCTGCCTTTCCCGCTTGGCTACCCACCACTTGATACCACGACAGAATCTATTATTAAGTGCATTGTGTTAGATGATTTATTAGAGATAGTACGGCTGGTTGCGATTTTAGCGTGTGTCATTCATTACGAGCCAGTGGATTCGAAGAAGAGAAGGTCTCTTATCTTTTAAATGACATGCTGGCGAGGAAATGGTTAATTGCATGCTAAAGTGATACGGGAAGGTAATGGATTGTTGAGATTTGAGGAAATGACGAGGTTGTGGACAATATTTTGACTATTCTGTTGCCTTGGCTGGCAAGCATAAAAGAGGCGGAATCAGTTCGCGAAAACGGTATGTTGAAGTTAAAAGAATTCCGAACGGAGGGTTGATTAGAGAGCTGTTAAAAATTATAAAAAGGAAATAGTAGACAAGGGCCACTCTCCGTAGCACTATGGAAGGGATTTTTGGGATGGAAATGGAAACAGTAGGGAATTTGGAATTTAAATAATAGCGACCGAGTAAATCTACGTTGTTCAAAGAATCAAATCGAAATCAAATTCGAAAACAATATTCGAGGACACCATGCACGAAGAAGGCATGCAGACTTATACAGGAGGAATGAATCTGCGTAATTAAGAGGCCATGTATGTGACACCTCATATATGGATATCAATTTTAAGTTTTGAATCAAGTAATACATCAACATCCTTGACAATATCAACGGGCTGAAAAATGGACCAAAGATAGACTAAGGAAGCGTGATAAGAGAAAACACACATTACATTTGGAAGCATTTGGCAACGTTTACAGTAATCGAATAGAGAGAGCCAGTTGTCCAGCGCGCACAAATCATCCTGTTACTGGGAGCAATGATCTGCTGACTTGATTACTTTAATCACTTGCTGCCACTTATGTACCTCAAGGTAGCCAACTTGGCCCACTTCTTTATAATATATTTATTTCAGACCTATCTGACGTCCTACCAAATATACCTCATCTACTTTATGCCGACGATCTCAAAGTCTACCATATCATTAAATCTAAATCCGATACATTCTTCCTCCAATCTAAATTTGATTAACTTGATCATTGGTGCAACGAAAGCAAGCTCTCTTCCAACATTGCTAAGTGCCAGGTTATAAGTTTTTTTTCCGAAAATGCACCGTGTCACATAACACGTACTTCCTTGGAAATAATTTGTGAGTTCGAGTTGAAAGCGATGTTGACCTTGATGTTATTTTGGATGAGAAAATCCGCTTCATTATGATAAAATACTTTCCCATGCAAACACACAGCTAGGCTTCATCAAAAGACGTGCCAAGGAATTTCGCAACTTGTGGGTTATACATGTCACTTGTACGCCTTATTCTCGAATATGCTTCCATTTGCTGGTATCCGGCTTTTGAACCCACAGTAACAGACTCGAGTCCATACAAAAGCAAATCTTACTTTTCACCTTGAGAGAGCTAAACAACTCTTACGATTTTAATACCCTTCCTCCTAATGAGTTTCGACTGGGTCATCTAAACTTATTGACACTTGCATCCAGAAGAAAGATCATTTCGGCCTGCTTCATATTCGACGTCATTAGAGGCGTTGTCAGAGTTGAATTCCTGGATAGTAAAATGGTGTTAAATATCCCTGTAAGGAACACCAGATCCATTTGTTTACTTAAGGAACATCCACATTCCACTGCTTACGCAGCTAATGAGCCGATAATGAGCCGATGCTGCAGGATTTTCAGTTCCATAAATAATCTGTATTCTCCAACGATCTTCAAATTATCCTCCAAATCCTCTCTTTTCCAAGCCATCCGTACTCCCTTATCTTAAGCTATATGTCAATGTTTTATTTATTTGTTATTTATTGTTATTGATTTATTTGTTAATTATTTAATTTATTTAATTTTTCGTTTTATTTGTATATACACATATTAGTTTTCAATTTTGTTTTGTATTTTTTATGTAACTTGTACCTTGCTTGGTTAGTAAATAAAATTTAAATGTTTTCAGGCCATCCGCGTTCAAAAGAAGCGCAATTAATTTCAAACTAACCTAACCTAGGAAATTTTGCACTTTTCGTTGAAACATGATGGAATCTATACAAATGTGAACACCCAGGTAAATCCTTTTACAAACGTAGAATTAAAGTTCATCCCACGGATTTTTTTTTTACTCGTAGTGGCGAAAAATTTTCGATACAGTATTTTTCCTATATAAAGAAGTTTGTGGCTTAGGTGGTACACTCTTTGGGTTTCACCGGTTTTGGTGGAGAGAATTATGGGAATTTTTCCAGCTCTACATCTATCAGCCAGTATCTATACCAGTAGTATATATACCAGTAGTAATCATGACGGTAAGTTTATTTTCCTCGTCCGTAGAGGAAGCTACTGTTTTGGAGTCGCTTGTATTCTCTACCCTCTTAATTTAAAGCGCACTGAGCTTGCCGTTTTGGCTGGCGACTAACTAGTTTCGCACACCGTTTTGAAATAAGTCCAAATGTACACTAAGTCCCACTTCCATAGTTCGTCCTATTAATTAAAGTTATAGTTGGATACTATTCGAAACCAGATGCTTTTTGGACCTAGTACATTGTATTCTATATTAATTTATTGGTCAATTTATCCTCGCTGAACTTAAAATTCAAGAAGAAATTCTCATCAAATACCTCTTTCAATGATCAGCCTAAGGTATCAATTCAGCCTTTTTGGATTTCCCAGCTATTTTTATTATTAATTTGATTGACATCAGTAAATTCGAAATTTTAAGTAATCTCAAATTACATCATCTAGTTTAATCTTCGCATTTTATAATCCCAATTATGCTACATTATTAACTTCATAGATTCGAATTAGCTGATCATAAAACTGCCTTCAATTGAAAATAATCATCGCACAAATCGAAACTTAAAATTTATGACCATACGAAACGCATACATAAACCTTGAAAAATCATTTCGAACTGATAAAATTTCTCAGATTAAATGATTCAACGAACTAATGGTCTCATTCCTCAAGCACTTTCAATCAATTTGTGAAAATGAATCCAACCAAACGTTATCACTAAATACTATGACTGCTATTCGGAATTGTTTTTGTAGTTGTTATCGCTTCTAGATATCTGAACTGCAAACCTGGAATCGAAGTCAGCTGAATGTGAGCGTCGCGTTCAACGTTCTTAGTGTTTCTTTTATGAAGACTGCTATCAACAGATATTTCCTATTGAACACAAGTGCATACATGGCTACTGTTTTGCGCTCCAATGAATGTGCTCCGATTCGTTTTGCTTTTGCTGACTGAACTAGGGAAATTCCCATTAGTTCATCGACAAATTGATTAGAGAGCATTAGCCTATTTTTGTAGATAATGTTTACTATTAGGAGGAATAGGGCGGAGACAAACATCCTGGATTCACTACCTTTGTCTAATTTTATTGGAAATTTGATAGGAAAACGGAAGGAAAGGTTAATAGGATATCAAATAATTGGATTTGATTAGGACGACCATGATGATCGATTTTCAACGAATTAGTCAAATTTTGAATCCTAATTTGCACTGGTTTCATTCATGAGTTTGCCGTTTCTTGGTGTGTCAAAATAATGCCGAAATGTTTGAAAAATACAAATAAATATATATGTACATCAAGAAAAACTAAAGTTATCCCATTATAACTTGGCGGTACCGGGAAATGAAGAAGCTCAGGAAAAGTACCAGGAAACTTCCCAACCGAGCTTGCAAGAGACACTAATGATGTCAGGATCGCCGACAAGACCTCTCAGAGAACTTATAATTTGGTAAGTAAATCCAAGAGGGAATCATTTAGATCGTTCTGTCAGGGACTGGAAAGTGCACCAGAGATGTCGAGGCTGTGCAAGGTCCTTTACTCTCTAAAACGCCCGGATGAATTGAAACGTTGATTGAAACGCAGAAGACTTTTGTACCCCTGACTAAACCTTCTGCTCATCACAGCAGTAAGAAAAGTTGATACGCAGATTGATCCGTGGTGACCAGTGAAAAGGCCAGGGATGCAATATCATGTCCTGTGAATACTTCGAATCGCCGAACCTGGATGGCATCCATCCGGTTATGCTAAGGGAGCTAATTTTCCACTTGGAAGCACTCTAAAAAAATCTTTTCGGTAATAGTAAATCCTGGCAAAAAGAAACTGATTTTGTTTATTAGGAAAAGAAAACTGAAAGGACTATTGCTCCCTAATATGAAAGGTGCAACTCAGCAATTTGCAGATTAAGTCAAATATCTAGGAGTCATCTATGACAAAAACCCTTATCTGGAAGAAGCATGTGGAAATGAACCTTACTCGAGCTTCAAAGGCTTTTGGTTAGTGCAAAAGAGCTTTCGCCACCACATGGAGTCTGAATCCTCATGAAGTGATGTGGACATATGAAACAATCATAAGGGCGATAATCACGTACGCATCCGTGGTGTGGTGGACTATTAAGAAGCTGTTGAATGCTCGCAAGAAGCTAGCCACGCTCCAAAGAACTGTGTGCCTGGATTTCTGTAGTGACATCGTACTTCTACTGCCATGTTTTGATACTCATGTATCACAAATAATCAATATCAGCAAAAAGGGATTACTTTTCCTTCGAAAAGATCTAAAAGAAACAATAAAACATGAAAACTATACACCAAATAGGCATTTTCAACTCGATTTAAACACAGTGAAAAATATTAGATGCTTTCCATTCAACTATTTCTAGAGGGCCACACATATGGCACTTGGCATTCGTTAGTAAAACGTGCAACTAATCAAAGTCGACAGTTTTATGTCGTTTCAAATAAAAAAATTTACGATTAGTTTCGGTCGTGTAAGATGCGCCTTGAATGGAAATTGTCTTGCATTTTTTTATTACATACGAGATTGAAAATCAAAAGAGATGAAGCTTTCTTTAGGCGAACGACGTATGTGACTACAAGTGTACATCGAGCACAAATGCAAGAAAACTGGAAGATGCACACAAAATGGTCGGGGGCCATGTATCAGTTTGAATTTATATTAAACCACTGAGTTTTAGTGAACATGATTCTTTTATTCAGCCATCTGAGTTGTTTTTATTACGCCCAAGTATCATGGTTGAAACATGTTTACATTGAAACTAAAAGGCTTTAATAAACCCAGGTAGCAAGTTTCAACAAAGGCCACTTAATTTTCATATCGCTAATGATTTTTGAAACTTGAGGATGTGTCCACGATTTTTAAGATTTTCCTTATTTTGCCATTTCTCTACGGAGAAATCAAGTCAAAAATTAGCAATCAAGCTGATTAAACGAAATCAGCTTGCTACCCCTTTTCTTTAAAACAAGGTCTTTGCCCTGAGACTACGCTATTTAATGAGCTTATGTCATAGATCACCTTCAAATCAATGAAACCAACTGCTCTGCCAAACGCCAAAGTTATCGCTTGTTCGCTGTCGCTTCACGTTCGTCATTTTCGTCTTAAGGCTGGTACTGAGTTCGAGTTAACGTGAAATTTTGACATGTTTCCATTATCTGGGGTGTGTTCAATGTGCATGCTATAGCTGCTCCAAAAGCATAGCATAGCATCACGTTAGCAAGTGTCAAAATTCGCAGTAGCTAGGTGAAGCAGCTATGGATATTGGACAGCCAAGAGCTGCTACGAAGGCAGCCTTTACGCAGGAAATTCAAAAATAATTTTGTTTCAATTTTTTTATTGTAATTTTTGCATTTTCGTGGATCAGTTCAATACTTCCATTGCATTTTGGAAACTATAAAATCTAAGAGTTGTCAACATACAGCTGAAAAATCCATTAAAATTTTCCTAACATATTTAAAACGTATCACTTATTTCCGGCTTTTGACGCCATATATGAGAAAAAGAGCAAAAAATAATCATTGAAAATTTGATAATACAGGAATCGGAGCACCCGGCCTTTTACGCTTCATGCTCGCCTTCTAAAAACTCAAGATGAACTGCGCTGTGTACAAGCCAACTTAAAACTCGAGTTGAGTTTAAGTGTTTAAAAGCCCGTATTTAATTTATCCTGTCACTATTTTCAAATTTATTAATAATCTCCTGTGTCACAAAAGCGCAAAAACTTCTTTTCATTTCAATGATTTCAATTTCCAATTGAAAATTACGTTCAAATTGCATGTCAGCTGTGTACGCACGGCCATTTTGCCGTAGCTACTTTCTAGCTATCCTCCAGACTACGAGCAGCGAATAGCTGCTACCTTAGCAGCTATTCCGGAATCTTGGACAGCCCGACTGTCAAATAGCAAGCATCAGAAAGTAGCTATTTCGTGACATTGGACAGCCAGAGCTGCTAAATTAGCAGCTAATAGCTGCTATAGCATGCACATTGAACACACCCCTGGTCATTCTTTCGAGCGAAAATTTTGACAACGGAGAAAAGCAGAGACACTGCTCATTCTTGACGGATAAAATGTCAAGAATTTCACTTTTCGATCGATTTTCTTATTGGAAAGTCATTTGCACTGCTCAATTTTCAAATTGAAACACTAAATGTCACTTTTTCGCTCGAAAGAATGAGCTGCACAAACTAAATTGGCGTGAAATGATTGACAAAATGTTTCAGTGCCATCTATGTTTTCAAAGCGAAAGCAACTTCAAAGCAACTTTTCATGCTAAGAACACAGTACCAAACTTGCTTATTTTCAAGCGAAATTTTCGCCGAAACAGATTTCGCGCGAAATTTTGTATGAAAATTTCACGTGAAATCGAACTCAGTACTATGCTTTACTTACTAGGCATTAGGCAACTTGCCTCACAATTCGCAATAGCAGTATCGGAAAGCTTAGCCATGTCAATTCCGCGAAAAACAAACAAACACAGCTTGCTAGTTTGCTTTTGCTGCTGTTATGGTGCTGCAAACCTGAATCTGAGTCATCAACCCTTGCTCACGCGTTCCGCTCTTTCAAATGATAATCTTTCCAAACGCTGCTGTTTCTGTTGCTTCAATGAGCCATTGCACGAATTGAAGCAAGTTTTCTGCGATGAGCTCAGAAATTTCGCATTTCGTATATATGTAAGACTATAGACTACACTCGTTACGGACCGCATTTCATTTTCTCGGATGGTCTTCTTTTTGCTTTATTGCCTCATAGCAATTTTTTGACTTGATTCTTGTCGTCATCATTGTTGCCTTGCTGCGCCTGTTAGTAAGCCTGACCTGATGTTTACGATCTGGCCACGAACAAGGGAAAAAACTGGTTTGGCTTCATTGGCTCGAATAGCAGCAGCTAGATTAGATACAAGTGTGTAAGCCGGCTAGACTGCGGGTGGAGTTGGGGTTGCTTGCAATTAATCACCTTGAATTCTTCACAGCCACTTAATTGCTAGAGCATGTTTCATGCAAATGTTCGGCGATGACACCAGTGTGATTATTACACTATTTCAAGTGGCATAAGATAGTGCGAAAACCACGCCCCGTGGAATGTTATGTGTTACGATTACATCGCTGCACCTTGACGACAAGTTCGAGGTTTACATTTACGAGAGTTTGTTAAATTTATGACTAGAATGGTAAACATTTTTAATCAACTCTGAGGTGAAGTCAGTGATGTAATCCTCTATTGAAATAATTACTCACCGTTTCTTCAAATTCTCCATAAAATTAGGAAGGTTCACTTTATCCAACAGGACAAAGTCCCGGACTCCGACTTCTTGCTGCATATTCATTTCGCTTACGGATTTCCTCGGATTATTCAATTAATCAAAACTGCACTTACAACTCACAAAACACCGTCCCGTTTCGTCTACACTTCCAATTCGTTGCCCACACACAATTCTATTAAAATTTAAATATTAAAATTCTCCTCACAGTCTTCTTCTGCACTTTCTAATAATAAATCTCGAAGAAATCCCATTCGGACACAGAGAACACACAATTTTTTGTTCCGTCACTTTGGAGCACTTGTATACTACTCCCACAATATCATCAACGCGCCACGCACCGGATAACGAAAACTTCCAAACGTTCGAAAGCCAGGCAAGCTACTAGTAACACCGCCACACGGACAGAACGCTCGAGCTCAACGTCATCCAAAACTGAAGGAGAGAAGACTGAATTGAGTAGTGGTGACTGAGCCTACCGAAAAAAATATTTTCACGTTTTAAATGGAAATGAAGTTCATACAAGACGACATCGACGTTCGGACGACAGACAGACATCGAACAGACTGCCGGCCGACCAGGAGAATTGGTGAATACTTTTCTCGACGTTGTTTAAGTTCTCTGCTCCACCGTTGTTGATTCAAGTCTTTGTGGCACGATCGGTTGCAAGAGTTTCCATTTATTGCAATTACGATAATTATGTATGTTTATTATTGTGCCGGCTGCGTTGTTTATGGTTTTTAGTAGCATACAGAGAATCGTTGATGGGAAACAACTGTTGGCTGGCTTGAATTATTTCGCGGCTTGGAAGATTTTTTTCTACTTAAAAAAGTTTTGACAGCACTGAAAAAATAACATAAATTACAAAGGAACAACATTGTTGGAATATCCACTTACTAACAGATCGGTGCATTTAGTGTGAAAGTAATTATTGAAGCAACATACAAATGCTGCTGATTTCAAGTTTTAAGAAATCTGCTTTGAAAATACCACTAACGACTCTGTGAACTGCAAAAACCAATGTGAATTCGCAAGAACCAGCACGAACACGACACGCTAACAACAGGCCCGGTCTTCTTTTGACATCTGCTCGATGACAGATGGGTATTGTACTAGAAGGGGCCATTAGTAATGTGTTCCAATAAGATTGTGTCTAGAGGAAAACGGGAAAACCAATAACGAACACTGCACGAAGGGGATTCCCAAAAATTAATGAAATGAAATCTAGCGATTAGTGTTGTGTTACTCATACAAGATGCATGACAAATGTCCCATTCACATCTACAAAATGTCACATCACCTCAAGCTTCAAATTTGTACCACCTCATTCTGTTTGTCATATTGAGGTGAATCGATTGACTTGAGGCGCAGCGATTGTAATACTCAATGGAAAATGTATGTACGCGAGACTATTTTGATTTGTACCACCTCATATTTTGTCATATTGAGATGCTTTGGTTAATTTCGAAGCGATTGACTTGAGACTTTTGAGGCGCATCGATTGTAATACTCAATAGAAAATGTATGTACGCGAGACTAGTTTGATTTGTACCACCTCATTTTTTGTCATATTGAGATGCTTTGGTTAATTTCGAAGCGATTGACTTGAGACTTTTGAGGCGCATCGATTGTAATACTCAATGGAAAATGTATGTACGCGAGACTAGTTTGAGTTTGATTTGTACCAACTCATTTTTTGTCATATTGATGTGCTTTGCTCAACTTTTTTTTTAGTAGTACAGTATCCTGTTTTACGAGGATTAGGTTGAAGCGATTGACTTGTGGTACTTGAGGCACAGGGATTGCTGTACAACGCGAAAATGTATGCATGCGAGTTTAGTTTTGAGTTTGATTTGCACGATACTTAAACACAAAATTTGGTGGTAATTAGCTACCATTTTTGGGAAATTGTTTAGTGGATTAGTAATAGTACTGCTCTCCTTAGCATAAACGTTTTACCTAAAAAAAAATTTCATTTTTGAGTTAACGCCGAATCCAAAAACTACATACTCTATTAAATCATTCTCCAAAATATGAAAATCTTATCTTCTGCGGAAGTATGCTAAAATCAATAATGAAGAATCCCCCATCTATAAAAAAATGTAACCAGTACTTAGCATAAATGTTCTATCCTACCGTAGCGGCGGCGTAATGGTATGGGGCTGTATGGCTGCCAGCGGCGCTGGAAACTTATAGATAATTGAAGGAATGCAATATGACACTTCATTTGAAGTATGATATTGTACCACCTCAAATTTGAAAATGAGTAACTCATACAAATACATATCAATATGACTGACGACCCAACACTACTAGCGATAGGTCTGTTCGCGTACCTGGATCCATTAGAATATATTAAAATACATTCGCAGCTAGTCGTTTTTGTACTCTTGCTGCAAGCCGAATATTGCTACAAAAAGAAGCTAGATGCAAAAATCTGTTGCTGCTGCAATACGCGAACATACCTATTTATAACATTTTATAACAATAAAGCCTGGGTCACATAGAAAGCGGTCTGTCGCGGCGGGAAGCAATTCAGCGATCGTTGCGGCGATCTGCGATATAGGGACGCCACATAGGACGCGATACCTTTCGAAGAATAATTCAGTTTGCTCACTCATTTTTAGGCGGTCACTAAAAAATCTGTAATTTTGTACAACCGGATCGTTTGTCGCCGCGACAGACCTCGGTAGAGCGCGTTCTGTCTGACAGAGCTGATACGACATTGCATCATACAACCAGACCACATCGGTCAGATATCGCTTCCCGCTACGACAGACCGCTTTCTATGTGGTGGAACCTTAAGGGTGTTCATTTTGTGACCACTGTATGTTTTAACACTCTCACAAATGCCGCTACTTAAGAGGTAATCAAATATACGCTCAACTTTAACTCCAATAAATTCCACTGAGAAAAAAATTCCGGCTGAACTCCACTACGTGCCCCCCAGAGCCGTAAAACAATGCACCGATTTTGTTTTTGTAGCTGTGTTTTTTATTTGTTATCATTGTGTTGTCTTCTCGTGTATTTTTTTGTACGTTCTGTTAGTTATTTTTCAAGTACTTCCTCCTCCTACCACCAGTGGACGAGCACGGATCAAAAATTGAAGAATAACAAATAAGTACATAAAATACGCGAAGGTTAATATACAAACAAAAAAACACCTCCAGAAACGCAGCCACAAAAAAAACACAATCAGTAAAATTGTCTATGGGGGGACGTAGTCGAGTTTCATTAAATTTCCCGACGCAGGCAAAATATTTTTATAGTTAATCGCTATAGGTACCCTGCAAAAAACTTATCCTTATCTCGATCGATCACATACTCTCATTTATTTTAAAACTTAATTGATTTAACACTTATTTACACAAGAATTCATATAAAAAGTCCATCTGATTACGCCTTTCCCAACATTTTCTTTCGTTCTTCACGTTTCTTTTGCTTTTTCGCCTCTTTTTGCGATGCTTCGAAGTTCTTTCGCTTCTTCTTGAGAAGCCACGCTTCCTTTTCCTTGTCTTGCTGCTCGCGAATCAGCTTCCGGAATAGACCTCGGTGACGTGGTTTTACCATACGAGCTTGGAGTTTATGTTCCTCAATTTGGGATTTACGTTGCAAACGTTTGCTTTCCTTGTGCAGTTTTCCTGGTACGACTTCCATTTTGCGTTCCTGTTTGTATGGAAATGATACCAAGTGTAAATATTCCTTTATTGAAATGAATAAAACATGATCTTACCGGTTCCTCTTGTTTAGCTTCGGAGTCATCTACAGTTTTATCTACTTCTTTTGGCTCAGAACCCATTGGTTTTTCCTCTTCCGATGCATCAGCCTGTTCTTCTTCAAATGCTTTTTCCAATTGTGCATCAAGATCAGCTTGGATTTCTTCTTGATCCTCTTCTTCGTCCGAAATTTCCACATCGCTATCTTCTGCAAATGTAAGCAAATATATTTGGAACCAGTTTTTTTCCACAAGACAAGTAGTATTATCTTACCTTTCGTTTCAATCAATGTAGGATCTCTGAGTGCCTGCTCCTCCGGCGGAATGTACGTTTCTCGTTCGGGGTCAACAAACGGCGACAGATGCGGCGGCAAAACTTCTCCCATTAAGTATTTATCGGTCGGCAGAAGCGTACGCCGATTCACAGAATCAAAGACCCACTGTGGCTGAATGTAGTCCCTAGAAATGTACTTTTTCTCTAAGCTAGGTCTATCTACGATGTGATGAGTAATCGTCTCATCGTCCTCGCAAAATGTTGCTCCGGGAAACATAGCTTTATCCCATGACACTTTGCCTCCAAACGACCGAATTATAATTATCAACGGCTCGCGCGGAACTTCACGATTTATGAAGAATTTGAAGCCTTTGAACATGTCTCTCAGTTTCTTTACTTCCATCGCTTCTTCGCGAAGTTTGTGAATTTTTTCCTGATTACTTTGATCCGTCAACAGATCCAGGTCGAGAGTTTCTTCCTCCGCTTCAACTGTAGACTCACCGGTCCTCAACAGTTCGACATTCAGGGCGGCAATGCGATCCGAGACGAAATTGTGTTCATTGTTCAGAGTTTCTTCGTTGTCCTGCAGTAATCCAGCAGGGAATTGCGGTGGATACATTAAATTTAATGAATGATACAGTCGGAAGTTCACAAAACCCAACATGATAGCGTAGAATTCGACAAAGATTGACATAATTTTAAAATCGACTTCACTCTTGGATTGTGGCTGAAACGGGTAATAATGTGGCACTATCCACGTAACCTTTTGGCCGTTGATGTCGGCTTGGAAGTAGTATCCTTTGATTGAGATGAAAACCTTTCGTAGTGCTTTCATCGCAATAATGGCGTGGAGAAATTCGATGGTGAGGCGCCTACACAACACTGATTGACTACGCGGAATCAGCCTTAACGAGGGAAACGTGCTAAACAAGAACAGTAGTGTAAGGCAATCGTCCAGGTCTTTGATTGCATCAATAAATGTTGGATAACGTTCTTTGACTATGTGGTCGATTTTCAATTCTGGGTAGGCATTTATGCGACGTTTCATGTTTTTGAAATCACGAATAGCTCGATCGCGGCCAGTTTTACGGGCAAAGATCTAAAAAAAAAAATAAGATGAATTGGTGATCAAGTATGCGATCAAAGGCAATCCAAAAGTAATAAGTAGACTTTGCACTACTTGAAAAGTTATACTACTAGTAACAGGAACTGAGTTTTGGTTGAACAATAAAAGCAAAAACTACATTTCACGAGTGTTTCATTATTTTACATCCAACTTGCGCTACCATTAACCATTGAAAACTTAGTTTCACTACCTCGTATTTAGTTATTTTACTAGACAAAATGGCTTGCGATGTAGTAAGTAAACAAAGATTGAAACCACAAATAAAAATATCGAGTTTCTGTTACAATAAATGCCCAAACAATGTTTCAAACTACATGCATGAGCCTAATTTCTCAATAATTTACCTTATAGTCGCGAAGCGTCCAAACGATGGGTTCATGCAGCAAAAATTTTATATCTTTCGCATGATATAGAATTTTAATATCTGTTGAGCCACGTTGTGCGCGTCTCCGGTGTTTTGGCTCACGCGGGTAGATTCCTTTCACAATACAAAGTCGCCGAAAATCATTCAGCGACAGCTGTAGCTTCCGAAGCGCCTGCTTTCGAGTCACATATTGGGTACCTTCTCCATGTTGATACTGCAACGAAAATCAAGAAATTTACTGCATTAATTTGATTGTTGAAATCGTAAATATAACCTCAAATACAATAACTATTCAGACGGCAATCATAATCAGATGAGATTTGAAAGAATGGGCCACAACATATTGCAAGTAGAATCTTACCTTTTTCGGTCGCCTCATGACGATATTTTAATAATGATCGCGCTATTTAATCCAAACTACGCTGGGAAACCGGGAGCACGTTTTCACCACCAGGACGTTCGCTGTTTTGACAGCTACGAAAGGACTGTCGAAGAGAAATGTCTGATAGTGAATGCAAACATGTGAGGAATGGAGAATGACAGCTACGAGAAAACCCAGTATTATTTTCATGATATTGGTAGGGTTTACAGCAATTGGACCACAAAATTTTATTATACAATTTTAAATTACAAATTTTATTATCTTTTGGCTTTTTCACCAAAACAATAACATATACAATAATAACAATGTGCAGGTTTACAGCGGTCGGACCAAAAGTGACTTGACCTAAAGCGCGGACTAAATGAACTTAGTCCTCAGGTGTATACACCAATCTGACCTAAAATTTGGTTAGGTGGAATTTACCTCGTTCGTATATGACAGCTCTCATTTAGTTTAATTTTCCTTCATGCACTGTATTTATCGTTTCATTTGTCTCTCAAACATGTTTATTTCAATGATTTTGTGTCAAAGGGGAATGTTATGAGCTTATATTCAACATACATACATTATTAATAGTCGCGCAAAAATCAATGCTTAGGTCGCGTGTGTTTACAACGATTATAGTCCACGACCTATATTTAGGTCAGGTCGCTTGAAATCGTGGACCGACCTAAATTTAGGTCGGTCCGCGAGTGTATACACCACGTGGACTAAAAAATTTAGGTGGAATTTGGTGTTTAGTCCGCGGACTAAACGTTCGCTGTATACGATATCAATAATAAATTTAATTTAGTTTGTTCCTTCCTGATTTTACGATGAACAAAAGTAAGGGTAGCGTATTTATCCCTCAAACTTGTTTATTTAAATGATTTTGAGTCAAAGGAGAGCGTTGCGAGCTTAAATTCAAAGTACAAATATTTTTATTAGTCGCGTGAAAATCAATGCTTAGGTCGGGTGTGTTTACAGCGATATAGTCCACGACTTATTTTAGGTCAGGTCGCTTGAAATCGTGGACTGACCCAATGCCTCCTAGAAGTACGGGCCGTAATGCAGAATAATGACGTCACACTATACTGTCAAAGTGTCGCGAAAAACACACGTAGTCTTATGGGACGTCCGCGGGAAATCGTAAATTGTACAGGTTGTGTTGAAGTGAGTGAAGTGAAAACAAAGTGAGGTCCGCGGAACAGTGCTAGTGAACAGCTAAAACACAAATTAATGCGGTGCGTGCGGTATTATTGGGAAAATTCGCTACGAAATGTTTATCGGCTGGTGTTAGGTTATGTGACGTTTTGTGTCGATTCACTGTCGATACAATTGATTGACACAAAATGCAAGTTAAGACTAAATTTTATTTCTACAACGCGTCCACGCACAAAAAACTAACGTTTTATTCATATTTTAGCTTAAAAACCGCAAGTGAAATCTCCGTGTCTGTCGGCACTGCCTCGTGGAAATGTCAAAATTCACGGCTAAATTGACGTCATAGCTAAAACGATTACGTAGCCTGACGGCCCGTACTTCTAGGAGGCATTGACTGACCTATCGCTCGGGTCGGGTACTGAGTGTTTACAGCAAGTGGACTAAATAATTTAGGTGAAACTTGGTTCATATTCCGCGGACTAAGCGCGTATTGTAAACGCTACCATTAGCGTGCGTTCACACTCCTCGAAACTGCTTCCCGCAATTGTTTCGGGAAGCTGTTTCGCGTCGCGTGAACGTGGTCAAACGTCAAACTTGTTTCGAGAAACTGATTCGCAGCGAGCCGCGTCGTTGTCGGTTTTTGTGCGCGCATCAAAGGGACTCGGTGCAATTGTTCCGCGTAGTATGAACGGGGATATTCGTTTCATGCGAAACAAATTGGGAAATTTGAATCTGCGTGATCAATATGTACAAGAAATATTCGTTTTTGGACTTTCTATTTTTTTATTTTCTTTTTTAGCTTAAATATCTAAATGTCAGTACAACAAATTTGGGAGCAATACTCGGAAGTACTACTAATGAACTTGATGGCGTATTTGTTTCACCCAAACTAATGGCTCGTCTGTTTTACACGTTGCGCGCAGTGTAAACACCAAGGATGTACTAACAGTTTCGCGCAGTGTGAACGCACACTTACAAATTGCCAGGGATATGTAAAAAGTACAACGTTGAAATTCAAAATAAAATGTAAAGAAAATGTAAAAAGTCACATGATGAATAAGTGAATTCAGAATATTCTCTGGGCCAACAAAAAACAAATCAACTTGGATTGTTCTTGTTTCGTGGCTTTTCAAAACAAACTTATTGCTATTTAATTTTGTAATTATTATGCTGATTTTCGAGTATTCCTGAATATTTCACCACACATTTTATTTGTACAAGATGTAATTTGGCAATAAATAAAATCTGGTTGGTCACACATTATTAAAATATCAATTATTTTAATAATGTTTGAATATTTACAATTTAAATTTGAAATTCAACACCTAATATCTTCACCGCAGCCACTTTCCACACTCACTGTACCACCACTTGCACATCTGTCAAATGAACAACGGCAACATCGCCCATTTGCATCTTTGCTTCAAAAACCATTCAAGTTTTTCTTCTGATTAGCCGAATCTAGAAGAAGAGTGGACTTTTCTTTTACGGTTTTCCAAACGCCCGTCATATTTTACGTGAAATATTTAACGATTTGCATCTTTAAGACTCTATGATTTTCACGATACGTGTGTGCAAACTGCGATTTTGTGATTTGTTTTGATACGAAAGTGAAATTTCCATTGTACCGAAAAAATGGCAGCTCGAGTGCATAATCGAAGTGGATTTTAGTGGCATCACATTTAGATTTCGTCGTTATTTTTTATGTTGTTTTATGACTAGAGTATCGCCCACTTAAATATAAATCGACATACAATCCATCGAACAGCATTATCACGATCGGGCGCACCGAAGTTTCTATTAACGACAAGTAATTCACAGTAAAGTTTGAAGAAAGATCGTGAAAATGAGTAAACATAATATGTATTCGACGGCGAATTTGACCGATACCCAATTGAAAGATCAGGGAAATCAAATGTTTTCAGCTCGAAAATATGAAGATGCGATAAATTGTTATACGAAAGCAATTGTAAGTAGTGGTTCTTTGGTGCTATAGTTTCGCTTAAGTTATTTAAATAGAACTAGTTATCCAGGATTTGTTGACACTATGTACGCGCTAAGGTCGAGGGACCTCCCTAAACACACCCAATATGATTATCATAATTCTACGAAATTATCAAGGACACTTTTTTGTTGAGTGTAGAATGGCGATTTACAATTCAAGCTGAAATGATTGATTCCGCTATCTGCGTAAAACAAATATAAAAACTTTCAAATGGTTATTCACACCTGAAGCACGTAGAAACCGAACTCGAATATCATATCCCGAAGCTAATTCGGGTCCCGTTTCAGAGGGAGATCAAATTTAGAAACAAATAAAAAGTATGATCGGCGGTAACAAAGCTCACTTATTTAATTATAGAATGGCCACGTGCTATGGGTCATCCACTCAATTGAGTGTCGAATTAATCTATCTAGATCATAATTTCTATGGTATTAGGTATACCTAAAAGCAATTCAAATTCTTTCGAAGCAAAAAAAGACATTTAGTCGTCGTTAGACCATTTTCAACAACGTTTCGATACAGGAAAACCAAACTCAATGCTCTCTTTGCAATGATATTCCTTTAAACGTACGTACTTGTACATAGCTACTCACTCCACTCTCTTTCGCTCGCCCACCACAAACAAATGCAATTTCGCGACCATTCGAGATCAAGGCAATATCTTCTGACTTTGCTTGAGCGCCGGTCTTCTTCGTCTCATTCCTTCGTATCGTATCTTTTTCGTGGCACTTGGAACAACTTGGCGATTTTACATAAAAACTATGTCAATTTCTATTATGCTTCGTTACTTTTCGATGATGGAACAATGAATGTAATAATCGGTTTAATCGGTCGTATGATAACAAACGATAATGTTAATGTTTATTAGTTGACAGTTCAAATGCAGAACAAAAAAATGCGAAAATGTTTAATTCATGTAAACTTTGCCAATGCGAGCTTTATTTAATGTAAGCTAAGAAAAAGAGGAAGAGAAGAGGCTTATTGTTATTTTCGTGCCTCTTCATAATTCAATGGTAGATTAATTGAAGAAAATTTGTATGTTTAGAGGAAATAAGAAGGTAAATTGATTTTTTTTTGGAAATAAAACAGAAATGGTGAAAGTATAGGCAATAAGATAAACAAATCTAACTCTCTCATCACTTCCAATAATCTCGTTGATCATTTCAGCTCTGTAGGTGAAAAACTTACTGAGGACTTAAAAGTGAAGTTTAACGTTGACAATTTTGAAAGGCAGAACATTCCGTTGAACTCAAAGTCTCTCTTTTTCGAGCCTACTGATCCTGGTGAAGTGTTTGCCATAATTAGCTCATTGAAGAATTCTTCACCTGGAACTGATGGAATAACTTCCGAAAACTTGAAATTAGTCGCTATTCAGATTTCACCTTATATTTCTGCAATCATTAATAATCACATTAGCAAAGGTGAATTCCCTACAGAGCTGAAAGATACCATGATTGTTCCTATTCATAAATCAGGTGACGTTTTGGATCCTTCTAATTACAGGCTAATCGCTTTAACAAGTTCGTTTAGCAAAATGTTCGAAAAAATTATCAACAAAAGACTAGTCAAATTTATAGAAAATAGATACACATCAATATGGTTTTTTACAAAAAAGTAACACAACATCAGCAATAACAGATGCCTTACAATTTATTAATTGTGAACTTGATTTGAATAAATATGTGGCTGCACTGTTTATTGATTTAGCGAAGGCCTTTGATACAGTTAATCATATCACTTTGTTAGAAAACCTAAGCGAACTTGGACTATGAGGCTTGGCACTGGCGTTAATTGATAGTTTTCTAAAAGATAGAAAAATCCTGGTTAAGTTTAATGAAGTAGTAAGTAAGCAACGAGTAGTTAACATTAGTGTTCCTCAAGGGTCAATTCTGGGGCCAACTTTATTTTTACTCTATATTTATAATGTATATTTCTCTGGTCTTACTGGAAAATATATTATTTATGCTGATGATACCCTTTTACTATTCTCTGCTAACTCTGCTGAACTTTTGGAGCGACAAATAAATAATGATTTAATTGTTTATGGGTCCTGGCTTTTAGGAAACAGGCTTACAATCAATACCTCTAAAACTAGTTACAAGGTATTCAAGCAGATTAATAAGAGTGAGATCTGCCTTAACATCAGAATACACGGAGAGGAAATACAAAGAGTGGCTAGATATAAATACTTAGGACTAATTATTGATGATAGATTATCTTGGTCCCCTCACATAAGTAATGTGAAATCTAAGTTGGTTTTCTGGGTTAGGCTGTTCAGAATGAAATATTACTTGGATTTAGACCTGAAAAATATGATCTACAACTCTTTTGTGCTGCCTAAGATTACCTATGGTATATTGAATTGGAGTCAAACTTCAGAGATGAATATTGACTCAATTCATAGAATACTCAATAGGATAGTTAAGGCAGTGCATGGACTTGATAGAATGACTCCAAGTGATATACTATACAGACAAACAAATAAATTCAATGTAAGGGATATTATATATATGAAAAAAGCTAAGATAACATATAAAATACTCAATAACAATATAAAATCTTCCATATTTCCAATGAGACACTGTGAATATCACAGCTATCACACAAGATTTAAAGACAATCTCAGGCTTGATATCTCTAGAACGAATAGAAAACATAAAGATCCTATTAGATTAGCTATGGAAATCTTTAACAATTTACCTAACTCTTTGAAGAATGCTAGATCTTTTCCCGTCTTTAAAAGGCTGCTGAAGAATCACATTAGAACCATGTAAAGTAAATCTCGTACTATTTACTACTAGTTTTTTCCTGATTGCTGTTTTTTTTTTAAATTTAATAAAACATTTCTTTTTGCATCCCTAATATCAGCACTCCGTTGCTGTCTGGGAGGCAGTCTTTCTTGTTTTGTTTTCTTCTTAAAAATTCTTTAATTTATCTTTTTATATTATAAAAGAGCTTCTTCTTCTTCTTTGCATGTTTTTTTTTTATTTTTCATCTTTTTCACTAACTTCCCATCAACTAACTCTATCTTACTTTCTTTATTCTCCATTTATCTTATTTATGTTTTCTTTTTAATTATTATATAATTTAATTTCGATTTAAATGTGTGGAGAGTGTGGTTTGGGATTCCTTTCCTATCCTATTCCCTTTCGGGGGATGATGATAATTTTAATCGCGTGTTTCTTGACTAAGCGGCTTACTGCTGCTAGGAAGAAGAGGCTCTGCAAGGAAGCTGACCCCATTGTGTTATTGTATGATAATGATTCGTTTCGATGAAGACTAAGCTGCCTTGCCATTGCTTTAAGTTAAGCAAAATTTTTTTTGTTTATATCGAAGGATATATGCTTTATACGCTTGCAATAAATAAACGCTTCGATTTCGTATTACAACAAACATTGTAGCTTGCTATGCTACTGCTATTTGATCTTTACTATTTATGCCATCGGTTGTATATGCTACTATCATTCAGTTGTGCTCTAAAGATGTGTATTTGCTGGCCTGTGCTCCGTTTTCCCTACACAGTTCTTTTGCGCACTATCCAGCTGAATAGGCGATACAGCTCCAAACGTCATGCATATCAAGCGGATGTCTAAAGACTTTCGAGTTGCTTGTAAATTGTGATCAAATGCGAAACAGCTAAAAAGTACTGAAAACGAGCTATAGAGAATCTACGATATCTGTGGCACCTGCAAATCAAACCTGGCACATCGCCACAACATATGTTATCTAAAACAAAACACGCTGCTATTTGTTTACCTGCTATTTAGAATTATCACTAACCGTTAATATTCGAAAATAGCAATTTGGTCTATCACTAATCCACATACTCCCACAGCCATATAGCAAGACATGCAAATGTTTCGAAGTATATCGTAAGCAGAATAAGTTAAAATTGAAGCGAAACAAGCCGCTTAAAGGCCGCATAAGAAAATGTGACAAAATAAGACACTCGGCGTGAGGAAGTCCTAGTCAAGGATAAACCCATATAAAAAGTGGAGCTCGTGTGGCAACGATTGTAAAAAGCGACGAATTGAAGTCTCCGAAAGGAAGTTCTGCGCTGGCTAGCAAAAGCAACTTGATCGTTCGGCAGAAATTCGGCAAAGGGGCAGACAGCACCGGAATTTGAAATTCGCGGACTTACATCGAGTACTACTTTAAAAAAGAGAAAATCAAATGATTGGCTACGATTATTGTAACATTCTACATCCATCCAATCAACTTTTCAGATTTCGATCCACACAAAACCTTTGATTCGACAACAGCCTAAGAAGCAGTTCCGCTTTTGTGGAGACAGCTAAGAACCTTAGAATCATGATGTGAATTTCCTTTAGAATATCTCCAAGATCAACCAGATGCAGGAATTTATTTATGTTAAGTAATTGCAAATTGAACTGCCATATGAACTCACCAATTGAACGCGTTAAACGAGTTGGCGATTTTCTTTCACATCATTGAGATTTATTTGATACTACATAATATTCTTTTGTTAAAAAATGCTTATGAAGCTCTGTTGAAATTTAATTTTATTGAATTATTATATATTTTTATATCATATTTTACTTTTGCTTTCTGAAAATCGACTATGTATTTATTCGACTGTATGCCAATGGATCTTTTCTCCGTATGAAGTAATAAATAAAAGAAATAAATAAATAAATATGGAATATCCTTACTATTTTTCAATTCTAATAAAATTTAATTTTTAGTTTAATCGGTAATACATTTGTATTGATTTCCGGTTATTAATTTTTTTCAGATAAAAAATCCAACAAATGCCACATACTTCACAAATCGTGCTCTATGTCACTTGAAAATGAAGCGATGGGAGCAATCGTGCCAAGACTGTCGTCGCGCATTAGATATGGATCCGAATCTAGTGAAAGCACATTTTTTTCTCGGTCAAAGTCTGATGGAATTAGATCTTTTTGATGAATCAATAAAACATTTACAACGAGGTTAGTTAAAATCATAGTCGAATCATACTATACCTACATAAATTCTAAATGTCTACAAGTGAGAAATTATGGGAAAAGAATAATGAATGTTTTGATTTTATATTATTTTATATTATGTATTGATTAATTTTCTATTTATGCATAAAAGCTATTGGAATTTATCATGACGTCATTCATCGTCCATTGCAGCATTTGATTTAGCTAAAGAACAAAAACAAAATTTCGGTGACGATATAGCATCACAATTACGCTTGGCACGAAAGAAACGCTGGAATATTCAGGAAGAGAAGAGAATCTGCCAAGAAATCGAACTACAGTCTTACTTAAATCGGTATGAACATGAGAGTTTACAATGCGTATTTAAAAACTAAAAAAAAAACGATTCTTAATATTTTCAGACTTATTCGAGACGATATGAAGAATAGAATAGAAAAGCTAACACTAGATGATAACCTAGATGAAGATTTGTTAAAAGACAAAACTCAAGAGATTGAACAGGAATGTGTGAGTTCATTAATTTATACTGACTGACGAATTTACACGCCCGTTAAAAGTCTTACTAAGGCATAAATTGGGCTATGAGAAATTACTATTACAGTCGACAAACTTCAGACTAAAACGAAAAAGAAAATTGACGATTTGTTTATATGTTTTCGAAATTCTATAGCAAGAATTAGAAAAAGCAAATGTGGGAAGCTTTCATGTTTCTAGATTTATAATTACCTCCTGAAGACAGACAATCCATCAAACCAGCACTTACATATTTTTTGTGCGAATATTTTCTAACATGAAAGACTAATCATAAGAACTTTTATTTTGATTTCAGGAAGATCATATAACCGAACTGAATAACATATTTGCAAAAATCGATGAACGGAGACGGGTATGTTCTAAAATCAATTACAAATCATCACAAATGTCACTAACCCATATTGAATATCCATAATGATCTCCCATAGAAACGAGACGTACCTGATTATCTGTGCGGTAAAATAAGTTTCGAAATCTTAACCGATCCTGTGATAACGCCATCAGGTATAACCTACGAACGTAAGGACATTGAAGAGCATCTACAACGTGTTGGGCATTTCGATCCAGTGACTCGAGTTAAACTGACACAGGATCAGCTCATTCCGAATTTCTCGATGAAAGAGGTTGTGGATGCATTCATAGGTGAAAATGAATGGTCTCTGGACTACTAAAGAATTATCATCATTAGATCTTGTCCAAACTGTAAAACAAGTACTATCTCTTCTGATTTCCTGGTTCATTTTCGATATAAGAAAAGTAAAATCATATATTTTTCCGAAGAATTGAAACATTTAACTCTTAGCCATAATATTACGGGATTTGTTCTACATTCTGGCAAGGAAAACATGCACGATTGTGTGTGTGGATACATTTGAGAAATGAATCATGCAATCGTGGTACTGTCTCGATTTCCGAATGTTAGGCAAAAAAAAAAGATTAAAGCATGATCTGAACTTGTAAATACTGTACAGTTTCTCCTATTTTTTCGGAATGAAGTAAAATAAAGAATATATGTAATATGTAATGCAACATTAAGATATATAGTGGCGATATAATATCAACTACGTTATTTATAAATGTATATTGGATTGGAATAATTACGTTCAATCAAATTTTTTTAGAAATCGTTTTAAAGTATGTTAAATGTTTAAGTTTATTGTAATTTAGAGTTTTAAAACAAATGAAAATACCTAAATATGAACACAATATGATGATAGTGATGGATGAAATGTGTGCTGCACCTCAAGTAGGAGTGGCACGTTAAAAAATGATGTAATAAAAATTGTACATGAGAATGAATAAGTACTCATTTTTCCAAGTCAAATATCGAATGTGGTTTTTTTTAAAAAAATGTTTTTATGACTTGGACAATTTATAACCACTTATTGACTATCGGAAGTCAGTGGGCATTTGCAGGTAATAGATCTTGGGAGTAGGGTGGATGCGATAGATTTTCCCACCTTTGCTCTGTAATTTTCTAACGGGTCGTCAAGGCAGCATTTAGGCATTAACCTGGCGCAGTATGCCTATTAAACATCGTCGTTTTTCCTCAAATGATTTTTCATTAGGTTTCAAAAGCTATTAATGTATTGATATTTGGACATCCCAGCATATAGCCAACATTATCTTACCAAGGATAAAGTTTGATTTAGAGGCAGGATGTCCAGACTCATAAGGAGTAGGCAGGATGTCCAGATTCACTGTCACACAAGTAAGAGTTCGGTTTTGCTCCGATTCAGCAAATATGTGCAAATTAGAACTCGATCATACAAATTTGTTCTCAATTAACTCTTGAGGCGCCCATTTGGAGTATTTACGATATAAACCACATCAGTTGCTGTATATGGTCCGAAATGGCTAATGGGCTAAATTCAGTTTTCCCGCTATCTAAAATGCAGTCAAATAAGCAGCTTACTCTAATGATCTCGACAATTGGTGAGTTGTATAAAAATGAGCCGGCACTCGAAGTTTTAAGAAGAGTTTTAATGCCGGTTTCTTTGGAAGTGTGACTTGCTATTCGGTTAAATAAAGTCTAGATTCAAAACTACTGTAGTGGTTTATCTCGTTTTTTGAGGATCATAGTAGTAGCACTACAACCCCTCTCGGATCTTGGCTTGGTGCCGATCCCATGAGTGTTATTATATTATTACTTTGTTTTATTGTTTTTTTCATTAAAATTGCTTTGTGGAAAATGAAGTGTCGAAATAACATGCTACTCTTCATATGTATGCGTCGTTTTTAAAAATAAAACGAGGTTCAGTTTTGATTCTAAAAACCTTAACTCCGTTCGATTTGCACAATACAGTATTCTAGTTCAAATTTAAAATTTATAAAATCAAATTGTGTTGCTATTTCATGCTGGATTCCCAATAATGTCAAATAAATCATTAACGCCGCTCGGAAGGGAAGGCGAACAGAAGCATTTGCAGGAATAAATGGGATAGTAAACGAAGGAACTGCCATAGTGAACACCCGAATTTAAAAAATAAATCAAACTAACTTAAATTTTTATTAACTACGAACGGAAAATATAAAAGTAAAGGACTGTATAAAAAAAATAAAAGTATCAGCATAGGAGCTAAAGAAAATATACTGAATCGAAGAGACTGGAACAACTCCAAGCATACCAGCAAATGCAACAGCAGAGAAGACAGACTCTTTGTTTTTATAACTTCTGTATTGCTAATGACTGTAATAACTGGGATTTCTCCCACCTTTGTTACCCCAAACAGAATTGTGGTAATATAAATATGACTATGTTCATCTGAAGTAGTTAGATCAATAACTGGGTGGTGCGTATCGGTTGGGGTCTCACTCTCTGGTCACCGCGACTTGATATTCTCTCTAGCCTCGGGTTGACCATGGTTCCTTGGTGGAAATGGGAGCTGCAGGAGCTCAGGAAAATACCAGAAAACTCCTCAGTTGAGCTTGTAAGAGCAACACATAGTATGACTTGCTAGCCTACAAAACCTCACAGAGGTCCTGTAGCCTGGCCAGTCACACAAACACTGCGCATTAGCAGAGGTAAATGCCCAGCAGAGAATGACTCTGCAGGACAGCATCTGTAAATGCACAGCGTTTCCTCGTTTTAGATATTAATGCTTCGGCTGAAACGAGGCGCGTGTGCAGAGGAATTGAGCTCAATAGGTCTTTTAGCCTGAATGTTTTGAGCTGCCAGGCGCCCCTCCCCGTTTTCTAACATGCTGCGCAAAAATATAACAGTAGCAAATATAACAGAAATTTAGCGCACACTCGAAACATTGAGTTCTTTCACAATAAAACTATTCGTTTTGCATTTTGTTGAATATTTATTAAATTTCTATTTACAGTACTCATTTCTTCTGAGCAATTTTCAAGTCACATCATACTTTACAGTTCATAGATGATTTTTAGCTATCTCATTATTTTATTACATTCAATTGCATTTTTACAATCAGATTCTATAAAATAAAACACTATCAGAAACGATTATAATAATTGATAACGAAACAAACCAACTAATATATCGGATCAGAATGTAAACGGCGAATGAAAGAAATTAAATTGAAACATTACTTTGTTTCTAATTACATTTTTATTGTTCTTGTTTCTAATAGTTTTTTATAAATAATTTCGTCTGATTTTATTTTATTTATTCTTCATAAATCAACCTCGATTGTTATCGATTTTGAAGGTATTTTTTACTGTATTTCATCGCATCTAATTTCATAAAACAATATTAAATTAACAAATTACAGTTAATAATAGGTAAATCATGAAAATTAGTCTATATAAAATATATTTTTAAATTTTTTTTTTTATAAATATTACAAAGAAATTTACAGATGTGGTTGGAGTAATGTACAGCTTGTTATGTTCACGTGCTTTCGGCAGACATGTATGGTTCAGTGTATTGTTTGTTTCATAGACAAAATTCAATTTTTAAATATTTTACCACTTCAATTGACTCGCTTTATCTATATGTTTTTATTTTATCTAGAATGTAAGTAACTATCTGAATCTCATTTTTGTTTACATACTTTTGGTATCTAATAGTATTAGTTGCTTTTAAGGTTCTTGTATCTGTTTATCTACTTTCAAAATTATTTTCCAAAATATGTTATTATACAAAGTAGTCGATTAGGAACGACAGGTTTTTTCTAATTTCTAGTCACTGTCCGAATTATCATCGTCATCATCTTCATCTTCGCTATCTTCTAATTCAGGCATCGGAAATCGTAAAATTGCAGCAACACCTGTTAATTGTGATAATTCTGGAACGAAAAAAGAAAAGTGAAACAAGCATGAATTCAAAGTGGATGACTTTGGGTGGATGGAGGAACGAGATCAAAAGATTTTTAGATTGTGCATATACGTTGAGCACATGTACGTGTCACTACTAGCATGGTGGTCTGTTATGTTTTTGTGTTGATCTTAAGGACCGAAAATAGAATGCACTTTATGTAATTCGAGTGTCGTGATGTTACAAATGCAACGCCGAAACATGTCTTTCGATTTATGGGTGCATTCTGGCTGTTGATTTCAATGAAATGATTCATTTTCTTTTGAATGAGAACTCTATTAAAGTTTTCTGTGCCATAATCTAAATTTGGTTTTAAATAAAATTACAATTCTGCCTGCTTTTATCCCTTTAGTGACCCGATATTGAAATTTAAATTTTAGTCATTATGGGGCGAAACATCTTGGACTGTCCCTAAATTCTAAATATTTACATTTTCAAAACACGATGCTATTATTTGATGCCTTCATTTAAATTTTACTATTCATTATGCTTCCTTGGTCGTTGAATCACGGATGATATGCCAACATTTGTTTATATTGTCGACTATCGTTTCGTGCGTAGGCATCCTTTCCTTGAAATTTTCGTAGCGTATCTAATTTAGCACAAACTGAAAATATGATATATTGGAACGGTGCCATTTCTGCACCTTTTTCCAGTTCAAGCTATTTATAGGGCATGCTGATGGATGAATTTCATGTCAAATGCTGTTTTCATTTTGCATCAACTGTCATCACAAATGATTTGCTGCTTTTCACGATGCCGAAGGCAATAAACTTGCTGTAAAATTGCCAGCGGAGTCGTTGCCATCAAAAGGACTGATGATTTGGAGCGGTGCTTGAGGAAGCTGCATAATGAGGAAATACATTTTGAAATTATCGTAAAAACACGGTGGATTGTATTTTGAGTGGTTTCTGCGATTTTGGTTGATTGATTTTGGATAATCCACTCTGGAGTGCTGCCTTAATAGGTTTATACGGCCGAGGTTGGTTCTTTTAAAATGGAGTGAACTTGACGATGAAGGAACAATACTTGTTTGACGACACACATAAATAAGCCGTTATAGGACAAGGAAAGTGACTGTGTCCAGGACTAAGGTATTGGCCAGGCTCAGCCGAAATGCGAGAAAATGGGAACCTAAAATCACGACTATGCTGAACTGAGGCGATCTTTAGGGACGAAAGCAAGAATACTTTTAGATAAGCCGATAAGTATTCAATTATCGGCACAACTTTTGCAAGCGCGTGTCTTTACGCGTCACTTTTTAATGAGTCAGCGGGTTCGATGGTTAACATCAAAGATTACAATAGCAAATTAAGGTAGGAAGAAAAATTTTCTGGAATGCGAAAAATCCGGACATATTGGTGAAAACCTACTAAAAATGCTTCGATACAAATGCCAATCGTAGCTGTAAAGGTTTATTCTTTTACCTAAGGACAACAAACCTTCCGGCAAACCATTATCATATCCGCCTATATATCTTTTGAATTCAATTCAATTATGATCGGCTGTTGCCAAACGTAGCAGCAAAAAATCTTTCGAAAAACGTGCATAACAACCGATGCAATCAACAAGACCGTAGAAATTACAAATGAAGAAAAGAATGTTGCGCTGTGGTCACATTCGACGTGAAGAGTGCCTCCAACTCGGTGAATTTGGCTCACATCAGAGAATTATTGAGGCCCGGCACATTTTGAAGCTACCTCCATAACAAGAAGCTTGTACTCGGAAGCGATGACGGAAAGAAAACTTACATCAACCCAGGTGTTCCACAAGGCTCTGTAATGGGCTCACTCCCGTGGAATATAGTTTACGACCAGATGTTGAAACTTTCGTCTTGATCCTCGGGCACGATTGTATGTTTGGCCGACTACATAACAATATTAACAGTGGCTAAATTTGAAGCTGCAATAAAAGCTACTGTTGTTCAAGTAGTAAAATAGCCAGACGCTCCCTCTCTGGACCTTGTTGAGCAAAACAAAGAAGCGATGCTGATAAATAGCAGGAAGAAGGTGAACTATTTTGGGGTGGTCATGGACACAAAACTGAGCTTCAAGCGTCACTTGGCAAAATATCACTGAAAATCGGAGGGCTCAAAACAACTAGGCGCAGGCCAAAACGACTCTACGCTTCCTTAGAGTCGCCTGATTCTCATGTCGTAAACTCATCTTGACAGCAGCTGACATAAGTAAACAAGTTCAGATTCAATCCTCAGACTATAAGCAGTATCTGCAAATACTACGTGCGTTGTACTCGAAATGATGCCCATTGATTCCATCATTCGACCGTGGAAATTGCGAGGACAACTACTACCTATCCAGTTCTTGATTGGGTACGGCTGTTTCCGGCCTGGGCTTCTAACAGATGACGCCTCTAATTGTTTCCGTCCAAACTCCGCGTCCTCCAGTTGCGAAATTCGAACAGCGAAGTCAGAGTCGGTCTATCGTTTTTATTTGCTACAATCTTGAAGCACTTCTCTGCGTAAAGATAAAATTAGATGAATAATATCGAGGGTATAAAAATTTCAATGAAAATCATGTCGTTTCTCTTCAGCTTTTATAAGGGTGGGATGCATTTTTTAACAAAAATAGTGAGAAGAGATTCAATAAATTTAGTTGAAAAATATATAGTACACAGGAATGGTAAATATGGTCTTTTTCTGCTCTTCTCAATCGAATCCATCCAGTAGTTGGATGGATTCTAATACTCATAAGAATTAATTAGAAATTTAAAAAAAAAAATACTTCCAGCCCCATTTCAAAAGCACATAACATCTTTGATCTTCCAAAAGTAATTAAAATACCAAACATACTTTTAGCTTTTCACCAATTAAATTACTTATTCAATGTTAACTCAGTGACACTGCGCAACCGAATCGAGAAACAAATAAGCTGGTAGGACATAGATCCATGTACATGACTACACAGCATTGCCTACATCGATCACAAGCCACTCAGCAAAATAAAGACATGTTGAATTTCCAAATTAAAAACAGCTATTGGAATCACAGGTTCAAGTTTAAATTTCAAAGACTAATACTAAATTTAGAAAGAAGATTGAAATCTTGTAGGCTCCATTTCTTTCAGCTTATGTAGACCATATAAGAGAACGTACGTACGTACGTATGAGAGTTTTTTTATTTTTATTTATTTTGAGATCGAGAAATGGAGTGAACACTTTTTAAATTCGAAACATCTGTAATATGTATGTAAAAATCTACGCTTACACACATACGTACATCTGTTTGCATAAGCAAATCCAAGAAAATCTCGAAAGTGTCATCAATGGTAAGGTTAACAATGAGACTCTCAATTTTGTTGCTTGATTTTTTGAAGGAGACTGTGAGATGTGATGGTAGGAATTTGCTGGAATATCGGAAATTCGTAAAGAATTGATGAGTGATTTATTTCAGCGTGAATAAATGTGGCACAAATGTGATTTTTCAGACTAGATATACAGTAGTTAAGGGGGGCTGAGAAAACTTAAAAAATTAATTGTGCATTCACAAAGAGTTATTTTTTTGATTTGATTTGAATATGGACGTGTTTAGTGTCTTCACCAAAAACCGGCAAATTTCCGGATATTTCCTGGCATATAAAGCAAATAATAATTAATAAATAATCGTATATTCTTACGTTCTCCTGATATATGCATGCTTGAGAAGATTTTAACTTCGCCGCCTGCGTCTCGTACTGAATCCACTAAGTTTACATATTCTTTCCTTGTATTTACATCCTGGCATCTGAAATGTAAGTGAAAATAATATATTATCGAACATGATCGAACGATATATTATATTAATATTTCCTTAAAAATTAGATCGTTTTTTATATCAATATCATAAAATGATTTTTAACGACTTCATCTTATTTAATTATGACAAGAAAGCATTTTCATATAAGCACATTTCTTCAATTTGCATCATATTGCAAAAAATAAATAATGCATTTTACAAGTGCGTGTAAATGAGGTAGACGAACCTTGGGACCGTAATCTAAGTTACTTGAAACGTAATAGTCGTCGAGTAAAATTATTTCCGTCTAAAGTAGTATGATATTGTTATTAAATATTAGGTTTATGCCGAGTCGGATTTGACTGCGTTACAGATTCTATTATAGAGGAGCGGATGTGTAATTTGATAGATTCTACTTTCGATTTCTTTTGAGATGAAAATGCACGGCGTGTTTTTGCAGTGATAAGCTGATCTCTCACGTAATTCGAGCCAAACATTGTATGGCACTGTAGACAAATAAAATATGGGATGTATTATGTTGACTGTTCTCATGGAAAGGTTCTGCGGCTGGCATGAATGATGAGGTCAGGATTCTGAGGTTTGTAAAAATATGTTTGTCAAGAAGGACGGCGCAAGGATAATGGATACAGGGGTATGAGAGGTGAAGATAGTTTCGGTGCCTAATAGTGTGTTGTAATTGCAAACATCTATTTTCAATCGAAGAGTTTGAAGTTAATTCATCAGTGGCGTGACAGTTTACCGTAGGGAAGCAATTAGTTCATTTTGATAACTGACTTTTGCTATGCTTTCTTCAAATTTGTTACGTATTAATAGAACCCCTCTTGTTAGCTACTTTTGACATTGCTAATAGAAAAGCTTCCAGAAACTACGAACGTGGACGTGAGAGTACATATACTATATTGTTATCAGTATTTTAATTCCCATACTACCAATATATAATTATTTTCTCTTTAAATAGATGGCTGTAAAAATTATATACTGGCAAATATATAAATTAGCGATGCTGCAACAGCCAGCTATGTAAATAAAGCATTTTCAAATATAGCTACGGCAACAATAACAACAACAGTAGCTAAGCAAATTAAATGTTTATAGTCCTTCACGCATAAAGGATATTTAAATATTCTAGCACTTATAAAAAATAACAGTAAAATAACAACATTCCCATAACGAAAAGCATATATATTTATATTTTTAAAGTAACAGCTAGTAAATATAAAATAAATGAAGTGATAGTTTAAAAAAGATCTATTATAAATCGACTTTGATGAGAAAATTCATGCATACTTCTATTTAAAATTTAAAGCAGTTCGTCTTTCTTTCTTTAATTTAATTTCAACAATAGGTACTGTAAACTAATAGTGAAATAAATACATTCACCAATTAAAAATACTTTCACGCCAAATTTATATATAAAATATAGCACAAATTTCACTAACGTCGAATCAGCAGTCTCTGGTAGCCCTTGCCACATCTCGTAGTTCAAATTCATTCAAAAATTCACATAGTAGATCTGTTTCTGTACTACGATTAATTGCGATTAATTGCAACGAAGCCGTTCCCGTACTCTGTTTTACTGAAAACTGAAAATTTCCCCTCTTTCAGTAAGTACGATTAAATTTCAGTAGGGTCCGCACTACTGAAAAAAACTGAAAAATGTCAAACGGTATGGCGCGAGTAAATAATGTGCGCGGCAAGCAACATATTTTTTGCGTAATGTTGCTATGAAGGTCGAATGTTTTTGTGGCGATAATTTATCACCGCTTAGGATGACTTTATAATCACTATTCTTCCAAAAACCGAAAACTGACACTTTTGGTTGTCAATTTTCAGGAAATGCAATGAGAGCGTTCCCGTACTTTCATGAATTTCCCCCACCACATGATTCAGGAAAATTCAGTCTGAAAGTACGGGAACATACCTATTCTCATTCAAAAAAAAAATACGCACAAGCAAATTACAATGATTGCAATGATACGTGCATGGGGAACGTGGCAATAAGTGCCACTGCAATCATATGTACGCGGCTGCTCTCTCAGTTTCTCTCTTGAGACGAGAATTTCCCCCAAAAAACAATTTCTTCATTGCTTCCAAATAGCTAGTACACACATTTTTTTGAATGACGTCACAATACAGTCTACATGGAGTGAAATTAACGCTCGTAGATGCAATTTTTTTGTTGCTTCCATGCGTCATTATTTTCATTCGGTGGTTTTACCACCTTAGCCGCATGAGATGTTCACTATTCGTTTTTGGGAAAATTTATTCAGAAAATTCTTAAGCACGATTTTTTTTTCGCGATTTTTAAATAAATGAATTTAAAATATATATCAGCCAAATTTAAGGGAAGCCCTGCTTCCCTTGCTTCCATGAACGCCACGCCACTGTAATTCATAGTTATTTTGAGTGAAATTTGCTTATGGTCTCAATATACGGACAAACAAGTACGCGATTCTAGTCGTATGAAACAAAGGCAGTTGTGTGCTTGTTAATGGGTAAACACTTATCTTTTAGGAACAACAAATACATTGATTCGCATACCACTTAGTTAAATTTTTAATTTTTGATCATCGCAGAAAAGCAATTTCATTTGATACTGCTTTCGGAGGCTTAGAAAGAAGTATATTATGAACAGATCAAACGGATCATCAATGCCTGCCCAAGATATGCTGTAAAAACCATCCTTGGAAATCTTAGAGATAAAATAGTTTGCACGAGAACATTATAGTAATGACAATGAACTTCGAGTCATAGAACTACCAGCATCGTAGAACTCTGTCGTTTACTGACTTAGTCGTTAACTGATAGACCAAGTTGCGATTAATCCCCGCCACTGCTCGTGCCTACCTTATTGGACCCCTATCTTATTGATATGATTTTTGCGTGGATTGCTTTGTATGAACGCATTACATACACGAACTAGGTTCAAATCAACACGCCTGCGTTATGCAATGACAGTACCAGTAACACCTTTTGTATTGCAGTAGGACTCGTTCTCAAAGAGCTCGAGGGATGGTAAATAAACTCTGGGGCCAGAATCCTGGGTCCATATAAAAAGTGGACACGCCTTAAGAATACTATCATTAGGACTGCTGAAGCCATCTTAGGAAGTAGTTCCAGAAATCGGAGCGACTGGTTTGATGATAAAAGCAAACTAGCGAAGAACGTAAGAATGTTGCATACCGAGTAATGTAGCAATCTTATAGAACGCGGGCGGGCGGTCGAGGAGGAATATAAAGAGCTCCAAAGAACAGAGAAGAGACTTTACAGACGGAAAAAAACAGCCTGTGAGAGAGACCTGATCTGTGAAATAGAAAGAACTAGAGAGCGAAGCTCGCACCAGGCGCAGAAGTTCTAACGAGTAGTCCGAAACATCACGCAGTACGCACCCCGCTGCATATATCGTAAGAACAAAGAAACTAATCTGATCACCGATTCCTGAAAGCATTTTGGAGTGATGGGAAGTGCACGTTAGTGGATTGGTAAATAGTCAGCTTCCTGATGACTTGGAGGCTCCAACAATGCAACAAAAAGTCATTATGCTGCCGCCTTCAAGCATAGAAGAGGTACAAAGAGCCTTGATTCGGCTGAAATTTAACAAAACCCTTGGAGCCGACGGTATTCCAGCAGAGCTGATTAAATATGGAGGCCCCACATTACACCAGACAGTGCACGAAATTATATTGCATGTGTGGAAGCATGAAGATATGCCAGAAAACTGGCGGCAAGGCATAATACGCCTTATACGTAGGAAATGAAATGTCACAATGTGTAGTAACGGTAGGGGTATAACATTGTTGAATATTTCCTATAAGTAATTTGAATATTTCTTGAGCATTTCTTACATTGTAAAAGTGGGTAGCCTCATACGCTAAAGCTATCATCAGACAATATCAATGTGGCGCCATCTCAGGCAAATCAAGCTTTTCGGCTTTTCATCTGAGACATTCAATGGAAAAATGACTGAAATACAGTATTCCATTATATAATCTATTTATCGTTTTTAAAGCATCCAGGGTAGAACTGTATTAGGCTATGAGATAATTCAACATCATAAAAAAGCTGCCATGTTTGTGTATGTTGACTGTAACTAGCGTAACAAGCCAAGTAAAGAAAAGCATCGGATTGACCGATCGACATCATGAACTCCGAAAAGGGGACGAACTGTCCAGCTGCCTCTTCAGTTTGATTTTGGAGAAAGAAATGCGAGACTCTGGCACGTGATCAAGAGGGACTATAGTCAGCAAGCCCAGCCAGATTCTAGCTTATGCAGAAAATATGGATCATTGGAAGATCTGAACTACCTGTACTTTAATTCTTCATTAAGATAGGGTGGGCGGCATATAAGCTGGGACTACCAATAATTGAAGGATAGACGAAGTACATGGTGGCAGCTTCTGCAGGAAGAACACCTTGAGTTGGCCAAACCATCCGCGTAGTGGTGCATGAATTTGAAGTAGTGAAATCCTTCAGCTACCTTAAGTCAACTGTAACAGCTGTTAATAACATGGAGCAAGAAATACGCGAGCAGCTGCGAGGAATCCAACAAAGGCTCAAGGCTCTTCGAATCTTAAAATCGCACCCGAGCATCAAAACTTCTGCCATAGAGGACCATGATCTTATCAGCACTCACGTATAGATCCGAAACTTCGGTGCTCAGTGAAAGACACTCTGACCTCTTAGCCGCGTTCGGGAGGAAAGTCTTCCAGCGAACCGTTGGCCCATATGTAATGAAGAGCGACTCCGGAGACACTACCACAGGCGTACCCCGATTTACGACAGGGTTATGTTCCGGGAAAAAGCGCGACGTAACTTAAAACGACGTAAAACGAATCATACTAATCTGCGGGCTGCAAATATTCATAAAAGGTAAAAGGATATAATTTTCCAATACAGAAGTCATATTCAAAACGAAAATGTCGTAAGTGCGGGGCAAAAACGTCGCTAATCGAACTACTGGGTGTGAATAGAAAAGTGACGTAAGTGTGAAACGACTTAAATCGAAGCGTCGCAAATTAGGGTACACCTGTACCATGAGTTGTACGCTATCTACCTAGAAGCAGATATAATCACGAAGATAAAAGTACTGCAGACTCCGATGGGCTGAGCACCTAGCCTCATATTAGCGAAGAGGCCTGCTCGGAAAACCCTTTGCGGCAAATTTTACGACCAACGACAGCGGGGGGACCTTGTTTGTGTTGGAGGGATGGCGTTGTCCAGGGCGCTCAGAACTTAGGGGTGCCTAAAAGGATCACATCGGCTCGCGATCTGAACAGATGGAAAAGCTTGTTGAAGGAGGCCAGAACCGGACGTCGGTTGTATTGCTGATTATGATTATGATGGAAGTCTTTTTTCCGTACAATGTCATATATAACACTTAATTAGCACTTAATTTAAGAGGACATTGTTGGGATCCAAACAATGAATTTTTTCGATTCCTCTGAAGTGGTAGTACATGTTTACACATTCAATCAGCATTATCTGAATCAAGACAAATCAGTTTTAATTATATTCAACACAAAAAAACACTGAATAGCGAAATGCCATAAAATTGTCACCACATTTTACAATCACCACTCATTAATTACCACAAATACTAGTCACCATAACTCTAATGAGCACCAATCAAAAAAAATCCCCCCGTTCGCTCTTTCTATTGCACCATACATGAGTAAGTGATGCAGTCATACTTGCATACGCTGACCACAACCCTAACAATGACGATTCATTGTTAGTTACTATACCTCATCCAATGCACGAAACATTACGAAATATTAGCATCATTCATTCACAGCTTTCAAAGACCTTGTTAATAAGAGACACTACCGGCAGTGATAGATAGCCGCTGAGTCTTCATATCTGGAGCTATGTATGTACATACTAGAGTGTACTGACTTTCTATGTTAATTGTCAGCATTTCTTGTTTTCTTAGCTTTAACACTTACTTCAATCTTCCAATGAAGATTATTTCATTGAAGTCGGGAGTGCAATAATCTTAACGAAAAAACCTATACTGTAAAGACAAGACAGTGAACGGGTTGATCGATTGTTTTTTTTTCGTTGCTTGGATTTTTACCTCAAGTTCTTTCTTGTCGAAACTCTTGGCTGAAGAGATTTTTGCGGAGGAATGTTGATGGCATTGTGTAATGACTATGGTCTGTATGATGTACAGTTTATTTGCTTCAGGGGTTTAACGTGTTTCAATCTTTAAAAGAAATTTAAGTGAAATTTTGATTTTTCAGTTTGGATATTAGGATGTTTTTTTTAAATTTAAATTAATTTTTTAATTATTTTTTTTTATTAAATTCTATTTTAAACTAAAAATATTTTCAAATAATAAGCAAAATTTTGTTTAGTAATATTTCGAGGAAGAGGCCTAAAAACACTTCACATGAAGTTCACTTCACTTGGAACTACGAAAACCATTTTCAAGTGACAGCAACCACGCTCCCAATACTGTACGCATTGTCTCTCCGATTAAAATCTTCAATGGTTGATTATTTTCTTGTTTCTTGCCTTGTGATTGCAGAAAATATGAGGCCTGAGATCAGCTTTCAGCTCTCACAAACAAACTCGGCCTTAGTTCAAAAGGAAGTAGAAAAACACAAGACCAGCACAAATCAGAATAAATAAAAACTTCTTGGTCACTTTGGACTCCAAAACAAATTTGATTTTACACAACATTGGTTCGATCAAATCTACAAAACAACATCATTATCATGAATTAAAAAAAGAAAATCATGAACGATCTTCAGATCAGATACATGATCCATACCTGGGCTAAAGAAGAGATAGGGAAAAAACGTTGTGGTTCTGAATTGGTATAGATATTTACATTATAGGTAGATGGCACAGCAGCAGCAGCAGTGTGCCGCCGCGATCTTCTGATTCGAACAAGAAGCAGATCGCGCATGGTTGTTGATCGAAGATAATACTACACGCAACATCAGCAACCAGCTAACGTATCTCTCAGCCTCACTTCAGTTGAGCTGCCAGATTGGTGTGTGCACGGTTCCATAGTAGCGGTGAAACGCTAAGCGATTTAGTCTAGATTTATATTCGCAACTGGCGAGGCGGCTCGATCGGACTACATATTGATTCGAAGTTATACGCGATCCGGTTTTTATCTGGAAAAAAATCAAATGATAATTTTGCATTACATTAAACGCGTTTGATAAAGTTACCGATCGATAGCGCCCAAAGTCTGCTAGTTAAATTATCGCAGTAAAAACCCCGTAAAACCAAGTGATCGTGCCCAAAACTTTAAGTGAAAGTTACGGTGTCCCATACCGTAACAAATTACAGTGATCTACAGTGGAAAAAATATGAAAGTAAGTTCCCCAGCCCAAACTGTGATTTGAAATAATATGCACGATGGTTACATCTTTAATGTTTAATGGATGTGGTCGAAATTTACAGCCATTTGCATATGGCATTGTATTGCTGCGACAATTATAAAGTGAAATAAATCAAATGTGAAAGTGCATATTAAAATAAAGTATGTCAGCCATAGCGGCTTTTGCGACTCATAGCGGAATATGTATCTAATTATATGATAGCGAAAAACTAACAAAACTGCATTCACTTGCAATGGTGCGCCAGCATGTTCAGCGGTTTATTAGTAAAATTTATGTTCGTTAAAACCTTGTCATTACAATTATACTTTTGGATAATTGTATTGTTCCGTGAAAACCAGTTTACCAATGTGGTGATTTTTTGCCCGAAGATATAATTCTGTTCTTGATCAGAATCGTTTCGTAGTTTTACTTCTTAATATTAACTGCAAAAGCTCGCTTGAGCGACTGTTGCATACGGATCTATGGTTTTTATAAAATATGTGAGATATGCAGGTAAAGTATGAAGCACACACGCAATACTGCATTCCATAAAAACTCGTGAAGTCGGTTCGTTACATTATCTTATCTAATCGTTGGAATTTGTTTCGACTATGAAACAATGCGAGTGCAGCAAATGTATTTGTTTCAAAATAATATTTGAATACTTATTTTGGGTACACGTTATTTAAAAGTGAGTTATTCAAGGACAGTTTGAAGCTTCTACAAAAGGTAGATTATCTATTTTCGCGAAGTTTGCATTCACATTGACGCATTTGGAAACTGTTAGGTGAAAAGGGGTAACTCACTTATCAAATTAATCGTAGCCGGAATAGGTTGACAATTTTAACCTTGTTAAAGCGATGCAATTTAAGAGAGAGCCAAAATAAAAAAAAATGCTGAAAATAACAGTAGACTCGTGGAATAGTGGCCGTGCGATATAGCATTTTTAACTTTCAGAATTTGTTGCTGATCGCTCGCATATATCAACCTGTAGGTTTTTTTGCTTTTTGCCGAAATGGTTAAATTTTAGCAAATCAATTTTTTCAAAAATTAAATTTTACTGCGATTTTTTTCTATGATGATGCCAAGGCTCAGAGGGATGCCCTATTATGCTATACCACAGCCTTGGCGGAAGGAAATTTAAGGAAAGGGAGGGAGGAAGAGTTGAGTTTGCAGGAGATAGCGATGCACGATTCGCTTCAACAATTGTGGCTCTTAGTCGGCGGGAAAAACAGTAGATGGTAGGCTGTTCCATAATCGTATTGATCTAGATAAGAAAGAATCGTGAAATTTGACGGTACGACTGGCAATGATCGGGAGGGTATGAGAGTGATTGCGTTGGGAGGCTTGGGTGTCGCTCGTAGGAGGTGCTCTACAAGAGAGCAGACTTGATATTTCATTAGAGCAAAGACCATAGTAATAGCGATAAAGAAGAGAAAGGCATCCCACATTACGTCAGTGCTCAAGGGATTCAATACGTGAGGTAATAGTTTCATCGCCAATAAGTTTGAAAGCTTTGCGTTGGACTTCGTCTAGTTTCGCTAAAACAGTGCGGCCTGCTCCAGCCCATATATGGGAGTTATACTCAAGTCTTGGTCTTACGAGAGTCTTGTAGATGATCGCTATATCTGATGGTGTAAAGTATTCCTTGCTTTTCTGGAGGAAACCTAGGCATTTCATGGCATTTTTCGCAATTTGAAAAATGTGGCCTGGCCAGCTTAGTTTGCTGGAGATGTTAAATCCTAATAGGTTTAGTGAAGGTGATTCAGAAATCCCCACACCATCAACGGAAATAGTGTGGCTAGTAGGAGGAGAGTAAGGCTTGAACGAAAGACGACAGCATTGGGTTTTGGACGTATTAGACACAATACGGTTCGCTGAACCCCAAGCGATAATGTTTAATAGGTCCCTGTTTAGTATGCAAAACATACGATCTTTACTAACATAAGTAGCATTTCCGCAAGAGTCGGCCACTCTGTCAAAAGAGTATGCGACGTCAAGGGTGTTGTCATCGGCAAAACTATGAATCGAATTGAAAGTGGAGGAAAGGAGGTAGTTTATAAATAAGAGGAAGAGACTTGGTGAAAAAAACAGTACCTTGCGGAGCCCCGGCATTGGTAGTGTGGACACAGGATTTGAGTCCATTCAGAACAACTTGAAAGGAACGATCTACAAGAACTTTCAATCCACTTGACGCGGACGGGGTGAAAATCAAATGCACGAAGCTTGGCTAATAGGGCAGGGTGGCCTTCGAAATACAACGGTTCCATCTCTCAGTGAGAAATGTAAGTAAGTTTCCAGTGGAGCGCCCAGGACGGAAACCATACTGGCGGTCGTTGACTAGATGGATCAACTCAAGATATTTCATTAATTTTGAGTTCACGAGTGATTCGAATACCTTAGACAAAACCGAAACGATTGCAATAGGACGATAGTTAGAGGGATCACAGGCCTCCTTCTCTTTAGGTATGGGCTGAACGTGTGTAAGCTTCCATGCGGAAGGAAATATTCCAGTCGAATATGACAGGTAAAATAGTTTGCGCAGAGGTTTAGCTAAAGCGGAGGCGCAGCACTTTAGTAAGAGGGGTGAAATACCATCAGGACCGGCAGATTTGGAAACGTCAAGCTTGGCGAGTATTTTCAATACTTCTTTTGTGCGGAAAAATAGAGGCCCTTGCTTGAGAGCGCACATTGGAGGGCTAGGAGGACTCAGTGATGAAGGTTGCAAGTAAGAGTTTGTAGCGAAAATCTCAGCAAAAAGATTAGCTTGATTCAGTGACTCAGTAAGTACCTTACCACTACGAAGAAGAGGGGGCACGGAGGAAATGGAGAAGTTGTTCTTCATCCTTTTTAAAAGCGACGTTTGCTTCCTTTCTGGCTTGCAAGGACCTTCTGTTTAATATTTTAGTAAAACTGGAATTTAACTCTTCTGATAGTGATTGGTATTGCGAGCAGTTTTGTAAAGTTTTTTATTTTTTTTATTCTTCAGACGGAGATAGCTTGTAAGTTCGGAATGTCGCCTCCTTAATGCGAATGGCCTCTAGGTTGATCGGTTCAATGCATGGGTTGATCGAAAAGTATGGTTACAAGTCCTGCAGTGAAACATGTACATTTTACATACATTTACATACATTAGGATATATGTCGAAATTATTTATCTTCATATCGATTTATGCATTTGGCGCTTCGTAAGATGAGTTTGAATATTACCTCCTAGTAAAAATCCTGTCTTTCCGTGTGGGTAGGTTGATCTACGATAATACGACGGTCTGTGGGGAGGTTGATCTACGATATTCCTGCGAAACTGCTTCAACAGCGTAGTGGTCTTTTGATACCTTTGAGGCTGTGCAAAGTCGTGAAGGAAGACGACGCTTTCGGTGAGAAATCCTGGCCGCTTCCTCCATGTTGTTTCGCGCAATCGTGTTGAAATATCACAGTATTGATCGGCTGTCCCTTTGGCTCTTCTTTACAAAAAAAAATCCACGAGCATGACAGCCGCACTGGCCTAGAATACAATAATCATCATTTTGCCGGCATATGTCGTCACCTCAAACTTCTTTGCCTTTGGAGGGATGTGTTTCCACCCCATTGGTGACCACTTACTCCTTTACCACTTACTCCTTTACCATATGCTTCTTGTGTATATCTTTAGTTTCCATTCTGTGATTAAATCATTGTGTTTATAAAACGGATTCATAAATAAATCAATACGGCGAAGAACTGGTCCCTTTCGTGGAGAGCCCTTACAAAAGTTGCAGAATTGCCCCCATACGCTACTCCTTGTGTTGATTCGACATATTGCATGGTACCCATCGGGAACAAATTTTCCGGTACTGCAGAATATTGTGAAACTATATGGCGAACGCTTTCGACTTCTCTTCTCAATTCTACCGTCCTGATTATTTTTTCTGTATTATAAATTTGGAAATAACAAATATGAAGAGCGAAAATTGATGTTTTTAAGCTTAATTATGATAACGTTTTGAGAATTTTCTGGGGAAAACTAGACGAACTAAAACTGAGCCTTTTTATCTCCTGGTCTTCTTATTTGGTGTCACTACGGACCAAGACGTCTATGTGTGATCTCGTGCCGGGCAGAAATACTTAACCTAGCCTAACCGTCTGCGAAATTCCATTGAACCTGTTTTAGCGATTGGTGTACCACAATGTTCCTAGATGTGTTATTAAGTCTTAAACTACCCACTGCCCACTTTGCTATATGTACACCATAGGGGGACTCATGACTTCGCAACAGACGGACAAACACCTAAATTCGACATACACATTCTTTAATTTTGTTGTGAAGTAATATGAAGGTAGGTATGTGCCGAATAAGCCCTGCTAGCCTGGCTTACACACATTACATTTTTATCATTGGAAGCGGAGCAAAGCAGAGAATGCGCGATCAATAGATCTGAGAACGATAAATTAATTTTTGAAATTTTGAGAAAAAAAATTCTATATCAGAAAAAATACTACTCAATTATTTGCATTAAATGCAGAATTTACAAAATACGTCACCAAATTTACAGCCATATTTTTTCAAAATGGGTTTATCAAGAAAGTTTTTATTTCCCAACGTATGAATGGCAGGTAATTTTTCTTAACAAAACTGTATTGAACTCAAGAAATTCTAAGAATCCAATCGATCATAATATCAATCAGACCAAAATCAATTACTTCTCAACATCGTTATCGCTGACAAATGCAATATACGTAATTCAATACAGAACAGATAATCCACATACATCGACTCAGATATTTTCTTAAAAGAGAAGATATATAGGTAGAATGTCCCAGCGATCGATTGATTCGATCGTTAAGACAATCTATCTGATCGTATTCTGTTGAATTATTGAATAATGAATAAATAATGAGCAGTTAAAAGAAATTACATTCATCATCACCTTTCAGTCGATTCGATACATCCCAAGCATATGATCATAGATACTCTACATGTAGACACAATGACTACGTTGTAATTTATAATATAGTATGTTTATAGATATATCTACAGGAATGACTGACTACAATGAATTGAAAATTGACAATATTTTATTGTCAGTTTTGGAATTTTTGTCCACACATCATTTCACATATTTGCGTACTAAACTTTCGATTTTAACTGTGACCGTGAACAAAGAAACAATCTCCATAGAGTCATCGGTATTTTGAAGAAATAGAATTAAATAAATATCGATGACTGAGAATCTGAATAATATCAAAGTTAGTTTTTTGAATATCGGGTTACCGATGATAGATAGACGATATACAGTGGGGTGGAATTTTATTTGTACATGATATTTTCGTTTGATTCAGATCAATGAGTCGAAATTGTATACACTAACGGGTGACAACTAAAAATCTGCACTGTGTAAAATATGTCATAGTAAGAAAAGTAGTGTTTATATCTTTTTCAGATTTTTAATACTTAATATCTATCATATAAACAAAAAACTAACATTAATGAATTTGGTCAAAAGGACCGTTATCCGCAACACGGCGTAACTTTGGAAAAATCCCTTCGCAGGCCTTCTGGACGCTATTTACATCGTAATTTCTAATACATTTGCGAATCCTATTTACTAGTTGCTTCACTGTTTTTGCTTTCCAGTTATTCCGATATACTTGCGAACTAAGATTTCCAAAAAAATCTTCAATCGGTCTACACTGGGGCAAGTTTGTTGGGTTTCGCTCTTTTGGAACAAATGGTATATTTTTAGACAGGAGGTACTCAATTGTGTTTTTGGCATAATGTGACGAAGCTTTATCAGGCCAGAAGACATAATTGCCATCAGAATGATTTGCTTTAAGAAATGGAATTAGAATTCGCTGCAAACACTGTTTTTGATAGACTTCTTGATTGATGGTGAGTCCACTTGGTTTGAACCAAGGCTTCGATATGCCCTTCTCAGAAATCGCTATATACAGCATAACTTTCGGTTCAAATTTTTAGTTGTCACCCGTTATGTCCAAAAATCTTGCGAAACAGATGCTGAGATTGATACAATACCAGCTCTATAACCTAAAAGTTTTGTGTTACTCTTTAATAATAAACAATAAATGTTGATAAAAACCGTGAAATTATTAGTAAAATAGCAATGAAAATCAAGAAGTCGGGAAAGTTTATCACAAGCAACCTTTTCAAACCGTTTCGGAATGGTTGACAAATGGCAACGCCTCTGTAATTTATGCCGCCATTCTATTATGTGGCAGTTACATAAGAAAACGTCCATTAGCGTAGGAAAGCCCCAGTGCCGAGTGGCCTGTCAAAGATAATAAAGAAGGGAGGGTTGCTGCTATTTTCTACATCTAACTATTTTTCAATTTTGAATCGAAGACATTTTTTAAATTATTTGAAATAAGCAATTCATGATATTGAACGTCACAAAAGTGTTATTCCATCGACGAATTTTCTTCCTAATTATTAGTATTAGTCAAAAAAGTCAGAAATAAAATTGCACACCTTTTACATATTTGCGGCAAAACAAATTTTTGTCTTGGATTGATGCTTACTATACAGTTTCTTGGTTTTACATTCCACAAAATAACAAATTAGACATTAGATTATTGTTTTGCGAAATTTAAAATATTTTTATATGGTTTTTAATCATTTTAAATTCAAAAATCAAAAACGCCAGCCAAATGATAAAAATGAAGAATATACATATAATTTTTAAGTACTCATACAGCCAAAAGTTATGCCTATGAATTTTCTACTGATTCAAAACAATTTCACAAAAATTGAAATTTCACTGAAAAAAATGAGAAATCATTTAGCAATCGTCTCCTGATTCATATTTGTACCACAACAAATCTGTCTATAAATTGAATGAGCCGCCTTTCACTAGATTTCGTGCCCGGACTCCAAAACATTGAAACTAAAAATAGTGCAATGCTGTTTTCCTATGCGTAGTATGTAGATAGTTTGGCTTTTGAGACGTTTTGACGATCAGATAGTTTTTGTAGTAGTTTCTCTTGCCACGTCTATAGTAGTTTTTAGGGCTATGTCTATAAATAAATAAGTTGTTGATATGGAAATCTATTGCATTTGGAGTCGCGATCGTGTATAATCAAAATCCTATTTATTGGTGACAGTAATTGATCTAAGTAGATACCTTGTTATCCAAATCAATACACAAAAATAAATGTGCTTCAAATTTAAATAATTTTTATGGTTTCTATCTTAGCGATTTTCAGTCGATAAATCCATTTACTTCCTCAAAAATTTAGTTTTAATGCTTTTATTCACATTTCCCGATTGGGTTAAAAATTTTGTTTGTTCAGGCTAAGAGGTTTTCTTTTCAATTTCTATGATAATTTAATTCCATTTTTTGTCGAAGTAAAATATTATATTTTATGTAGTAAGTACAGCGGCTAGTAGCTCAATATAGTTTTCTGCTCGAAGCAACATTTATCGAATTTCAATAATTGAATTTCACAATTTACAAGTGAATACTGATTTAGCTGATGGAAAACACTGTCATTGTCTTTTATACACATTGTCTCCTTGTTTTTCTTTTATTAAAACAGTTTTATAAAAACTATTTTAGATACAACGGAAACAAAAACTGTGCTGACACTGTGAGAAAAAAATACTTGATGCTATTACTTTCTGGTAACTATAGTATCCTAACTTTAAAGAGTCTTTAATAAACTATCAAACTCTCACAAAAATTTCAAGATCAACTCTTTGGAATTTCACATAAAATAATCGTTGAAAGTGAATGGCTACATTTTTTGTAGCTTTAATGAAAACATCAATTCCTTCTCCATTCAGCATCTATTCATTTTTATACAGCACAATATAAGCATATATTTTCACTTTGGCTTTTTTCTCTTTCGTGGTCACGGATCAGAGTTCAAGTTTCAAGATCATAAACCACATCCGATCCAAATATCTTACACAATAGATACAATGAACAGTATAAAAACATGAAATATTTTTACCATGCAAGTTGAATGAATGCTTTGAAATTGAAGAAAAGGCGGATGTTCTTCGTTATACTCTGTTGAGTATCAGCACAGATCACAATATCAAGTTATTACATATCCAATGATCTGATGACGATTTTTATATTTTTGATACGAGCTTTCCTTGCATAACTGCTTTCAGTAAAAGAAAATATTTCTGGCTTTCAGAAATTGAAGATTACTCTCAGAATATCGACATATGACAAGAGATTCAAATATATCTAGCATCTAAAGGATAAATTTCGAACCAAGTCGTCCTGTTTGGTCTTTTTTTTACATGAATCTAAGTGTTGACGTAAGTAAAACTAGATTTTTATAAAAGGTAGATTTGAAATGTCCCATGTAGCATGAAACAAACCAGCATGATATTTGTATGTTGATATTATTACAGCAACAACCATGTTATCCTTGTCACAAATATTGTGTAGGATAAGGACATTAATGATTTTCTTAATATGAATACAGACTGCAAGCCATTTTGTGTTATCAGTCTATTCAATGCTTTCTTTTTGCACTCAAGCCTACTAGCCAAACTATTTTCGGTGATGGTGTAGGTATTTTTGAATCACCTTCGCTAAATCTATTACGTTTTAAGATCTACAAAAAACTTAGCTGGACCGGCCACATTTTCGAAGTTGAGAAAAATACCATGAAATACCTTGGTTTCCTTTAGAGTTGCAAGGACTACTTTACTCCATTAGACCTAGCGCACATCTACAAGACTTTCATAACACCAAACATGCCGAACTGCTTTAGCGGAACTAAAAAAAGTCCAATGCAAAGCTTTCAAGCTTGTTGGCAATGAAACCAATACTTCACGTATTGAATACCTTTAATATCGACGTAATGTGGATTGCCTTTCTATTCTTTATCGCTAAAACAATGGTCATTGTTCTAACGAAATATCAAGCTTGATCCGTTTTAGAGCATCTTTTACGCGCAAGAAACCGAGACTCTTAGCGCTCTTACCCTCAAATAATTTCGCCAGCGCCAGTCTTATAGTTAAATTTCACGATTCTTTCTTATTTAGAATTCCAACAGAACTGTTGCAGATATCACATCAAAATATAATTTCATAAAATACTTCTATTTTTTATATGTAAATAAATGTGAATACCCATTTACAGCAGATAACAGTTTATATTTTCGTACGCAATTTAAAAAGTCAGCAATCAGTATAACCGTACAGTAAAAATAAATGTAGTCTCTAAAGTGACGGTATAAACAGACTGCAGTTCTCCGAAAGTGTTTGTACTGATAGTGCCTTAAAATAGGCTTGTTGGAAAAAATTATCTATTTACTTGCTGTTGCTCAGTAAATTTTTTGTTTGCTTTGAGTATTCAATGAACTTAAAAGAAAATAGTCAGTTTTGTCTAGAGCGATTTACTTAATCTAAAATTTTGATAGCTATACTACTAGGTACGTACGGTTTTTTTCATAGTTACGAAACTTTTTTGCAATATAACCTCAAAGATTACAGATTAGCTGAGTATACAAAAACCGAAATCACCTTTTTTTTAAACATTTACATGTCTTGTCTGATATTACAAATTACTAACGACAGACAAATCGAATACACAATTCTACTCAAAAACCTTTTTTCACATAGCATTTATTTTTTAAAAAAAACCCGACAATTGTGTAATTAAGTAATTTGTCATTTCAGGTGATCTAAAACATTTCTGGCTACTTCATATGCACGACACGCTACCACATTCCATCATATGACTTTGGATCGCTCCATAAACAAGTGAACTTCGTGCTATAATCTGGAGCTGGTTGGTTAGCAGTAAGCACAAAGCAAGGCAGTAAAACGAAAAATTAAATCTATATTATGAGCTCGACGGCATTCACATTCTACACTGCATTACAGTCTCCAACAAGTTCACTGTCTTCAAGACAACATTCCAAATACTAGCACCAGTAATATCAACAGCAACAATATTTAATCATAGTCTGCGTGCAAAAGTGCTGAATTGTAATTGTTATCGCAAAGAAACTCAACTGCCGCTATACTCAGCGAAAGAGATAGTTCGTTCAAAATGTCTCTGACCCTTATCGAGCCAGACTATATAATATCAGGCAACGGCTTGCCAAAATTAAATCATAAAAAATACAAAATATATGATAAAAAATCATATCGCAGCAAAACAGTAGAAAATCGAGAACCAACTCAATTCCAAGATAAAATTTCCGATGCAGAGTTCACAAAACAACAACGTCTTTTCGACATCAATGAAACTAGGCCGTGTTACGAAACTAAGAAATTGTTATCACGACGCCAAAATATGTCAGTGTCCGATCGTATCGATCACACAAAAATCGATAGCAGCCAATCGAGGCATAGCTACTATCTGGGTGGTATAAAATCAATTAGGTCCGATAAAGAATTGAAATGTGCAATCAATCAAAAAATTAAATTGAATGGAGCTGAAACGAAAAAATGCCAGCGGCCCGAAATCAGGTTAGTATGGAATGAGTTTATTTTATCTATCAATTAACAAGTTGCTATTTTGTGTTAAGATAACAGTTATTGTATAAAATGTCTTCAACTGATTCGTATTTTTTTATTTTCAGTAACAAGAGTAATCAGACTCTTGATAACCGGCTTGTTGCAAGAACGATTCAACAACAACAGAAATGTTCCAATGAGAAAACTTCTGTCGATTGCGAGACTGATTGTGTAGTTTTATCAACATCACTAGATTTTTAATTTGCTAACTGTACTTTTAGATTAATTTTAAGAAGAAATTGCTTTTAGATAAGCATGTTCAAATTATTTATTATTTTGTGTCGGATCTTTTTCTACAATAGTAAATAAACCATGTTCTCGACTAAATACGTGTTTGCATGTGATATAGATTAAGAAATAATGATGGTTCGACGAAAAAGTCTTAAGAAGTATGAGACGTAATGCGCATGATTATCTCTAAGAACTTTATCTTTATCACTAATTCATCTATTGAGCCAATTATGGCAAACAAGTGCACGTTAAAAACAACTTTAAATAAAAGTTATAGCTGTATTGATATTTTCGTATGAAATTATCAATCTTTTACCGGTACGCGTAGGTCTAAGCTATTTACGTTTTTCTTCTTACGTAAATGAACAACAATATATGCAAAATACTTAAACCGGTCCACAAGTCACAGAGCCATAACCGACTTTTAATCATACTCGTCCACACAAGAAATGTAGTATAATCTCGCTATAATATCAAATCAATGTAGGCTAATTAATTTCAGTGCACAGCATTCGTAGGATCCGGGCGGTCATAATAGGCTTCCATTAAAGATTTTATATCGTCCGGTCATTGTAGTAGGTTTGCGAGTATTTTTTTTCTTGTTTGAATTGTATATTGTGTGGGAGGTTGACTTGAGTATTAGTTTAGAGGCATGATTTTGTGATTTTTCGAAATCTTCAGAGACTGTTGGCATAATTTTTTTACCCGTTTCGCTTGAATGATGAGAAGATAATAAGAAGGTTTTTGAATTTCTTATTTTAGATTCATTGACCATGAGCTCTTTAGATCGGTTTTAGATTGAAATAGCACCGATTCAATTTAAGGAAAAGAAAGTAAATAATAGGCGGATTACAGGAAAAAAATAATTGTTAATTATGAGCTTGAAAGCTATTACAGAAGCAGCCTCATTTAATGCACCTGTTCAGCAACAATTTTATGTAAACTCAAGAGGTATAGATGTTGGAGATTCAATTGAATTTTAACGCAGCTAACCAGGCCCGTCGACAGCTTGACCGGAGCCGCCTAAACTTATTTAGCCTCCTTCACGTACCACTATTTACATTGTTAAACTATTAAATATTTTCTAGACTTTATCAAAACAATTTAAAGCCAAAGAAGCAACGAAGGAAACAAACGTGATGGTAATTCACAACATCTAAAATTTAATTTTCAAGTAGAATCAAAAAGATCTTGGTCTTTTGTTATTTCGAAAATATACAGGTGCAACGACGGATCAGAACGAATCAGAAATCTGATTTTAGGAATTTATTTGCTTTTTGTTTTCTTCTGATTTGCCTAGCTCTAGACTCTTCTTTCGAAATGACGAGCTCAGTAGTATCCTCTTTGGTGATAAAGGATTTAAAAATTTTGCAAATTTGCAAATAAACTAGATAATAATTTAGCATCTAGCCGAGATGGCATATAATCCAGCCAAAACAAGTTTAACCTCCGGAAAAATCCGAAAGTTTTGAAACTTTGCACATTGATTTATACGCACCTAGCGACGAATATACCAAAAGTGCTCATGAATATGAAGCGAGCTCTAGCGGCAATTAGCGAAAACAGGGCACTTTCTTGGTTTTTCGTTAAAATCTCGAGAACCGTTGGTTGCAGGTACAAGTTGACTCTATACAAAATAAACGCTTATTAAATTCGCAACAAAAATGATTGTACATATTTTTCTTGTATTCGCAATAGTTCCCGAGTTAAAGGACGCTAAAGATAAGGTTTTTTGAAAAACAACGCTAGCGCGGTACGATTTGGCATTTCTAATAATATTTTACAATAATTTACTTACATGTTTGGATACCAATAATGATTGAGGAGAATAAGTTCACAACTTTGTATAAAAAGAAAGACATGAAATATATTAAACAATGAAATACACAGAAAAATCAATAAAAATTTGATTGCTTCTTGGTAGGAAGCTCTACAATCTGTTCATCTTGGTCAGCTTATTCACTTGAAACACAGTAAGAAGAGGTAACTATGCATGAGATGAAGGTGGGGGAGAACCATCATACAGATAAGAACATGACAGCCGATTTATGCATACTATTACAAGGCAAATTAATAGCAATAAAATATAAATGTGCAATCTCACCTAACTTAAGGTTAAGCATACAGCAAGCACAGTGTTTTGATTTTCATGTACCAAATGTTTAGTGTTTGTTATTTGCACCGAATGGTCTGCCCTTCAAGGTTTATGACATCGGAATTATCAGGATCATCAAAGTTTTCTTCGAGGGTAAAAATAACACCATTCAAGCATACGCCAGGGCAGTTGTGACAAATGCTTGTGCACATTATTCCTGCCTTTGGGCAGCCATATCTGTTTCCACATCCACGTATACATGTTAGGAGAGGTTTTGCTTCCTGGGCGCATTGTACAAAACCAGGAATACTTTGTTTCCAGCAGCACCTACAGCCTCACGGGATGAATCCGGGCTGTTAAATATATCAGCAACATTTTACAGTACAGCTTGCTTCTTGATAAATTTCAAATAGGAAAGTTTCCCTAATCAATATGCAGCTGAAGTTTGCAATTGCTGGCTTGCTACTTTGCCATGGCTTGGTTTCACAAATAATATTTTTTGTTCAGTTGGAGTGAAGGCCATGAGGAGAACAATAAGATCTACATCTTCACCGACTATTGCTACTTTGTCACAAGTGAAGGATTTCATGAGTGCTGTTCGGACGATCAATGTGTCAGCATCACTGAATGCTTGTTCTGTTTCAACTCCATGGAAGGTAAGAGCAATTATTAGGGATGAAATTAGTCTCGATTTATTCTTTTCGTTAGAAAGAAAATCATCCTGTTTGACTGTTGCTACTGTTTTCTCTCCAAAATTTATGTCAACTGACCTCCTTGTTTTATACCTTCGGCTCTATTCAGTTCTCTTTGGACTGTATGGGACTGCTGAATAACCATCAAACACCACCATGCAGCCGTTGCCACTATAATGCTTAAGAACATAGGCTACATGACACTGGCAAATGGTCGAGATTGTCCGCGAATCTTTCGGCCACACCACCTTGTGTAATCATCTTATGTCATCATCTCCATACTTCCACAATAGAATGCATCTATGCGGGCTTTAATAGGATTTTTAATAGTTTTTAAAATACTCTTCATGAATAACATCTCCACAGAAGTAACATTTTGTTTTGAATTCAAATAATGTTTCCACAACGACCTTGTTTGGAGCAAAGAGCTACCTTGTGCTGATAAAGAGGGGTCTGCAGCAGATAGCTTCAATACCAAAAACCGTAGAACTCAAATTATCTTGATGACATAGCAGGAATGACGAGCTCCTCGATCGTTTTAGACAAAAACGGTATCTTTAGCGCCCTTGAACTCGGGAACCATTGCGAATACAAGAAAAATGTGTACAATCATATTTTTTTTGCAAATTTAATAAGCGTTAATCATGTATAGAGTCAACTTTTGCCTCCGACCAACGGTTCTCGAGATATTATCGAAAAACCAAAAAAGTGTCCTGTTTTCGCTAGTTGCCGCTAGAGCTCGCTTCATATTCTTGAGGACTTTTGTTATATTTATCCCTAGGTGCGTAGAATTCAATGTGCAAAGTTTCAAAACTTTCGGATTTTTCCGGAGGTTGGTTCTCCTTTTGAGATTTTTTGATTGGACTAATACCCAACACAGTTTTAAAATATCCCTTATATTACCGATGTATCCTTTACATTAAGGAAATCCAATTCTTTTGCAAATATGTCACCTTCATTCTCATATTCATGAGGGGAAACTGCGATAACGCAAGTAACTAACGGCTTATTGAAAAACTTCCTTTTGAAGCTAAGCTTTTTGAAGCTATAATCGCCGATACTCTAATATTCCATGTTAATCCATTTTCGCTCGTACAAGCTCAATTTCATGAAATGTAGTTGTACAACAATTAGATTTCTAAAAATTTTTTGTCATGTGGCCAATTTAATTGAATCTGGCATCCAATCTAACTGTGCTTGACAAAAGTTTTTAATAATATTTATCATCCTAGACTCTACTTATCACCCTAGACTCTACTTGGACCATACTGACTCTAACTTGACAAATCGAATTCTTTCGTGGTGCCTTGTTATCTGAAATCAGAGCTACATCTGGTTTTCCACAGGGTAGTCATCTGGATCTCCTATTTTTTGCCTTATAAAATAAGTTTTTTATAAGATGCGAAACTTGAAAGCATAGAATCGAACTGGCGCTCGTTATGCTTTCGTAGCATGCGTAAGAAAAGAGAATAAACGTACAGCTCCGTACGAACAAAATGTTAAATTGGGAATGTTAAAAGTAGCCCGAGATTTAAAGGGACACTCGTCATCTCGTTAAAACTGCCAGATACAAATACTGGAGGAAAAATTCCCATTGGACAATTTGTGCATAAAAAAAAACATTCATGGAGGTACAATCTGCGGACACTAAAAAATTGTTAGACGATCTTCGTACGAACAATAAGGGACATAATTATTTTACTTTGAAATTTAAAGATCTAATCACACGTTATCTAATAAAAACCTTTAGACACGTTTACTGCATTTTCCCTTATTGCCTCATTGCACTATTTTAAGTTCCAATGACGTAATTCATTTTTTTTTAATTATACAAATGAAAATCATAAAAACCTCCACTGATAATAACCACCCTCAATTTTTTCCATTCAACTAAGTTGCTATAATTCATTAACATACAAAATACTTCCTTGTCTCAAGACAAAAAAAAATATGGCCAGTAGCTATTGATTCTGATTATGCAAATAACACCTACAATCGTTTCGGTAAATGCGAATTGTGCATTCAACTCAGCGATAATTAATCAACCGAGCAGGAAATATGACAATTTCAATTTGTAATATCAGATTTTTGCTGACGATAGTTTTGAACTTGAGTTCACAATGAAGAATCTTCTGAAAGATAAACTCGCTTCAATTGAAAGACTGTATTGTGCTTGGATTACTTTCAATTAGCATCATTTCAATACCCTTTCGTAGCATGTTTCAACAACCAATCTAATTGTTAAGATAACTATGGTGTCTAATTTTTCATGTGAAAGTTGTTGTAACATTTACAGACACATTCGTGCGCAATTAGCTAGTGTTTGGTGAGAACTATTTAAAGAAGAATGGCGTGAATTGGTAAGAATGATTATTGTTAGCATCTACGACTTTGAGCTTGACTGCAACGGGGAAAGAATGTTCTAACTATTTTCGGGGTAATGCTTTCTACAATAAAAACAAGAAACAATATCTAGCATTTGTATGATATATATATCTAGCATTCGTATAGAAAGTTTTTTTTTATTTGCTATATAAATATTCCTTTTTGGTATACAGGGTATCTTCAATCTAATATAATTTGGACAGTAAAAGTCAAGGATTTTAAGATACAATAAAATGTTTCCAAATCGGATCCAAATCAGTTGAATATTATGCAGAAATTTAAATGGTCACGTTCATTGCTTACATGTTTAAATATAATTTGAAGTTTTTCAAACTTAAATTGAGACAGTGGACCAATGTACAGCAACAATTCAATTCGAATTGTGTGGTATCAACACTAGAGCATGTTAAAGCAACACCATGATTTAGGACTGTATCGCGGAGGCGGAAAGTGAATGTTGTTATGAGAAGGCTCCACGGCTAGGTAGGAGTATATTAGACTCAATGAAACTACTTGGTAGGCATTTTTTGGAAAATTGTTAAATTCTTGAAAAAATATGTTTCTTGCTATAAATCAGCACTAGCAATAACGCGGGAACGCTAAAAGTGCTATTGATTGCTAGACTGCTCTGCATAATTACCGGGTCTCAGTCCTATGAAACAATTATCAGAGTATGGAGCGACATGATGTTCTAAAGTAGGAAAACTAACAATATATCCTTAAAATATGTTTCTGCTTTTATTATCAGTACATCCTTGCTTCATATTCATGGATTATCTACTTTATTATAGGGCCCAAAAGCTTTTTTAAATAGATTTACAAGTCACATCGAGCTATTTGTTAATCAGAAGGTAACCCGTCTAAAAGTATATTTTTGTAAACTAAGCAATTTATCATTAAGAAGACATGTCAGCGCTGACACTAAAAACCGTCAAACATACCAGCACGAAAGCAGCGAAAAACAAAACAACAGAGCAATTGTCTAAGAAGATAGGTAAACAGAGCTGCGAAGTATTTAAAACATTCACATATCTGGGTTCGACAACTACGAAGAAGAATTCGGTGCACTTCCGCTGGCCGCTAGCACAGCCTTTTTTAGTATATTAAAGCTATTCCGCTCAAGTGTCTCCAAGAAGTCTCTACAAGACAATTGTCTATCAATTCCTCGTGTATTCATCGGATACTGGCGCGATTAGCAAAAGAAAACTCGAGTTCAGATTCGAGTTCCAGAAGAGTAAGACTGTCTTGCTTTGCCGGAAGTGCTCTACAGTCCTTCCGATTGGAATTCCGATGGCTTCAATTAAACTGGCTATCAGGCAAAAATGTTTAAAGAACGTTGTAAAGTCCTGAGTGAAAGGGTTCGCTCCACTTCTTTACTTGCCTGACCGAAGTGACTTCGGTACACCTGAAGTGGAGGATCAAGTTCATCAAGGTCCCAGGGTGGCTCTCTACTTAACAAGGGTATTGCACTACGCAAGTTGGAATAACAATGGGCCCTTTTACCTTGTCCAGAGTCTGTCTGAAAGTGGCAGCCGGTGAGCCTAACCTACACTCAAAAGGACATCAGTAGAACAAAATGTGCCAAGCATTAGTCCTTTTTAAGTATGGACTAACATAATGTCTAAATATTAAATACAATTATGATGCAGGTATGGTTAATTTCCTGGCCTTTTTTATCAACATAATACTGCAGCTTATCTTTTCATCCATTATAGAAACTTTATCAAAACGTTTTGAGTTTTAATTGTGGAAATTTTGCAATTGATTTGTATTATTTTGTATTTTGTAGATATTTCATTCACCTACTCACCACGATATAACTGTGGTATATGAATAATATAGTGAAATATGTAAAATTCAACATTTGCAAAAATTTGCCTTATTAGAGACTCTAGAACTCTTTTTCAAATAAAATAAAATTTGTACACATATAGAAATTGTGTAGTTTTACTTACCTGAACAAATTATCCGATATTAGTAATATTTCAATAGCTTGAGCTTCAGCAGCACGCATCACATGTTTTTTACCATAGAAAGCTTTCGCTGGTTCACATTGCAGCACCGTATAAAAACTTTCCAATGCCTTAACTTCACCCGATGCTTTTGTATCAGACATTTTCGCGGTTACAGCGGGATCTTGTAGAACTTCTAAAAATTAAAAGAAATTCAAATAAAATATATAAATAACTCAGATTTTATGTCAGTATTTTACGCTAAAAAATCATAAGAAAATAGATTACAGCAAATATTTATAATAATTAATAAAATATTTAATATTTAATAGGAATTTATTTTCTGAAATATGTTACAAAAGGAGCTATGAGCTCTTTAAGGAATTCAAGATTAGAGTCAGTCTCAAGTTGCCTTGCATAATTTAAGCAATAAAAAATTACCTTTTAAAGAATGCTTGAATCCAGACGATGAATGCACCAATAGAAATTTACTTTTATTGTCCAATAATACCTTTAAACCAGTGAAAATAAACACTTCAAATCATTTTCATTCACAAAAGTTGCAACACAACCCTTACCTTATTATCTAGTTTAACAGCTTGTTGAAACATATAATCGAAAAATTGATCTTTCACAAATCCCGGTGATGCAATCAATACACATTTAACTACATTGAAATTTACATGCCGCAAAATGCCCTGCATTACAGCATCGTAGAATTTACTTAAACCCTTCTCATGTTGCTGTACGTTGCCTTTTCGTTTGCGCGGAATAACCACTTCAATTTTACTACGAATCAATGTCATACTGGATGTGATCAGACATACGTGAGCTAAACCTTCTTGCATTATAATCGCAGCAACATCAGCATTTTGTGTAACATCACAGGCCATATCAATACGTTCGAGTGCAATGGTATCCCATTCGGGTTTGGTCAATTCAAATTTACGATTCAATTCTAAGTCGAGTGTGTGATAGGCACCCATCTGGAACAAGAGAAATAAATATTGGTGTAAAGAGTTTGTGGGTTAAAAGCTGATTATAAATAAATATTTGCAAGAAAGTCAGCAATGAATATCATGGCTGGAGAAAATAAATTTACATTGTGGCAAGTTTTTTTGAATATAAAAAATTTTTGAGAATTTCAAGCCAAGTAGGCTGAACTCAAATGCAATAAAAATGTCTAAAAATTGAATTTATTGTACTTTTTCGATAAAATTACACACATTCAAAATCATTTCCGTTGAAAATCGTACTATGCCAAATAATTGGTGATAACGGACTTCTTAATATCCCTATTGCAACAATATAAATTACAAAACTATTCGTTCCGTAGCTGCTCACCTTCACATATTGATTTTCTTCGACATTACGCCCTTTAAGCCTAAGAACACAAGCTTGAGTATCAAAATCGATCGACTCAACTGAAATCGTCAGTGTAGTCCTCACACGACTGCTGGTGGAAGATCCAGTGGCGGTTTCGTTTTGCACCTGCAATTAGTAGTGGCTTGAAGGATGTAATTTATGCAAGCACTCTAAATTACCTTTCGAATTGTTGTGCTTCGTACACGATCCCCCTCTGCTATCAAATTGTAAGCATGCCACATATCTTCCGGTTCTTCGGGAATCAGCGCTACAGTCCTAAAAATACAATATCAACTCATTAGAAAAATAGAAACGCAACAAGTCCAAATCGAGACATCACTTTCACCAGTACATAACCTCAAACATTCGAGGATCAAAACAGACACCTCAATCAAACTCACCCCTGATTGCCTTTCTCAATATTCTTTCGTACCAGCTTCATCTTTCCGCGTCGACAATCGTTTCCACGTCCTCGAACTTACGTCAGTTGCAATAGGAACGTCTGTCGGTTGTTTTGTTGTTATTAAAATCACTACCTGTTAAAATAACTCCGAATTCAATACACGATGCAAACGGCATTTTTGTTATGAACTGGCATGACATTTTCCTTAGACCGTCGTCGTCGATGCTCCGGCCACCTTTTTCACACAATTGTCTTTGCCTTTCACGAGGGGTCTTTCCTATTATTTTGATTTTGTCGATGAAACTGAGTCACAACCTTGCGGCATTCACGTAATTGTCGACACCGTCTGTTCCACGCATTCACTGAACTTATTTTTTTCAATTTTTAAACCTTTACCTTTCGATTAACACAGATGAAATAGAAACCCGTCTCGGCGGTGGCTGTAGTTGGGGTAGGATGCAACTGTCAATGCAATGCACTTTCACATGGTTCACATGTCAAAATAAGTGCGGTCGAGAAATGTCAAAATTGAGTTATTGCAGTTTTGAGAAAAGAACACCTGTACTGTACCACGTGAAAATGACAAATATTGATAAGAAAATAGTGGGAATAAGATGCATACCCATGATACTGGCTGGTGTCGGTATTTGAAAATTAGCATCAATGCGGCTTTAAAGCAATTTTATTTTGTCTATTTTCTTCTAATTGTCTCTGACATAAGGTCTGTTCCCGTACTACGATTAATTGAAATTAATTGCAATGAAGCGTACCAAAACGGAGTACAAAAAACGGCTTCATTGCAATTAATCGCAATTAATTGTAGTACGGGAACAGACCTATAATTACTATCCTAATACATAATTACTTTTGATTGTCGACGACGAATTCGAATTTCTAAAAGCCTTATTGTCTTCGCAAGTTTCTGGGAACCGGAACAAAAATGACCTGCCGGCCAATTGCAAGCCAACTATTGTCCATTTTTCAATTGCTGCTGGATATCTCAAAAATTAATCGATATCTAGATTATCAATAACTCCAGCAATGAAACCGGAACTACTCCGAAGCTTCTCCTACGCATCCAGTCTTCCACTTACACCTACCGTAATCTGCTTCCAGTTGATTTACCAGACACTTTTCAAAAATGAGCCCCTTCCCGATAAAAAGCCAAATATTTGTAAAATATTTTCGGACATTTTATTCCGTGGAACTTTACACATTTACAAAGCTTATACTATCTTAAACTAGTAGTCTTTCGATTTCTCGCTGAATTTGTTGAATCTGCGACTTAAGTTGCGAGCCCTCGTTCACTGTCACCGAGCATGCTACAATCGCCCGCGAAACACCACAAGCACGCCCCAATGTTTGCTTTGACCGTACGAAAACATACGGCACATTCTTATCTTCACACAGAAGTGGTAAATGCAAAATTATTTCAAGCGGCTGAGCATCGGCAGCCATCACAATAAACTCAGACAAACCACGATTCAGGGTCTTCGTAGCTTCGTTCGCTCCTTTACGAAGTTGATTATAGTTCAATGCTTGTTGAAGCAGAGTCATAATCTTGGACGTAAGCGCTGCATCAGCTAGTGGGAATGCCCTAGGATTTACTTCTTCGGTCTGCAAATAAATTACAAAAACAGTCATTAGCATGCTGAATTTGTAGGTTAGGACGAAGTATTTAATACAGCACAAAATTTCACACTTACCATTTTGTCGGCTTTGTAGATTTTGATCTATATTATCAATTATAAGTCAGATATTCAAAGATATGTCACCTCTCCGCTATTCGCTTCACTGAGGACAAATTTGAGCAACAGTCGTTTGAGAACGTATTCACGCGCGACTACAAATTCTGTGCACACCGGAGAAATGTCAGGACGCTATGACACAAGCGGCAAGCACGTGCAGTATGAATCGTAGTTCGTTCAATACTCCAGTTTCAGTACAGCGGCTAATATAGGGCTGTGTTTTCGACGTGGAAATAATGTGCGAAATTACGAGAATGGAAAAACTTTTTTTTTTTAAAAATAGATATAAAAACACAAATACGGCCCATTTTTTTGTTTTTTTAGCTAATTTAAAGCTAAAATATATCCTTTGTGCTCTTAGATGAACCAAAAATTTGCAAAACTATTTCAAGCGGCTAAAACGGTCGTTCCTGAGGAAGGAAGCTTACGAAATACTAGTAGAAATTTTAATTTAGAAGAATTAGCAAAATTATGAGATGATATAATAGTAAAATTAATACAGGAATACAAGGAGATATGTGCCTGAGCCGCAACATGCATTTTAGTAAATTTTAGCAAATATAGCAACATTGACACCTTTTTATGAGCCCATGGGAAAGAAACTTGGTGAATGCTTAATTTCGTAGACCAAAATAGTATACAACCCTCTAATGTATCACCACATCATATTTCATTAAATTATTCAATACATTGGACAACGAAGCAACTACCAAATAGGATGCACAATTCCTCCCGATATTTAAACATTCACCCCAATAAAACCTTATATGATATAACTTTAATTTTCGACATTAAGCTAACCCTTCTTCAAATTTTGCTGCTAACTCTACTTTAGTTTTGTTCGGCCAGATTTCCTCTGTAGAAATATTACTATAATAATTCCCGTTGGTACTAGCCCTTGAAAAATTCGATTAAATTCTTTTTAGATAAAAAATTTACTAACGTTGCTAATAAGACGTTTAGGTTTGGCGATTCAAGGGACGTACAGAAACGACATAGAAGATAAACTGTTCAGGGAGACATCCTTACATGGTAGGTAAAAAGTTTTGTTTCTTTAATTTCCCGAGAACTACTTGCCCAAACAAATTAATCACTACGTTCGTCACTGAATCCAGTCTATATCTACCAGCCCCACTAAGCACATAGTAGCTATCCGTTGATAGTTTTGTTAGCATGTACACAATTTATCTCACTACAATGTTTCACAAAACTAATCTCTGAGGACACCAAATTGCAATTCCACTCGAAATTCACCATAATCTAAAACACAACACTTTTGTTTTCCGAATGTATTATATCCTTAATTTAAAAAAACAACACAATACATTGTTTTATCGTTTTCCACCGACGCGAGGAGCAGCCTTCTGTACATTCTTCGCGGCCTTTTGGCTTTTCGCTGCCTTGGCAGCCTTCGCTGGTGCTGGAGCTGTCGCCTTCTTCGCGGCCTTCTTTTGCCTCTTTTGGTCCTTCGCAGCTTTAATGGCCTGCTCACGCTGTGCCTTACGTACTTCAGGCTTCATGTTACGCTTCGCCATGATTTCAGCAAGTGAAGCACCGACAATGGCTCGCTGGAACTTTTGTGTGCGCCGGGTACGTTTCTTCTGGGCCTCCTCCTCAATACCCTTCTTGTGTTTACGTCTGTACAGAACTGTCCATGTTACCTTACGCGGATTACGCTTCAACAGGTACGACCGTTCGCATTTCTTGTCGAGGAAAGTGAAAACCTGAAAACACAAAACCATCTTAACCACAGCTGTCATTCATTATGCCATATTTGTACTCAACCTTTCCATCGACTTTGACCATTGTCTTCCCATGTCCCGGGTATATTTTATACCCGCTGAAATGACACATACCAATCCTGAAACGAGAGAAATTTTTCGTGAAACATTTACACAAACAGTCATTCTAATAGGATTCGCAGCAGTCGATTAGAAAAATTAAACGATGCCTCGGAAATTTACGAATTTACTATTAACTGCTATTTGACGTACTTCATCTTGCTGTTGTTTTTACACCGAAAAGAACCGGAAGAAATCGAAATTTTGACACTTCGGCAAACTTAACGAAAAAGTCTTTAGCGCTCAAAGAGACATCTGTGAACCGATATTCATTTTCATAAAGTGTGATTGACGGTTTAATTTATTTTTTGTTTTTTTGCGATTAGGCCAATAACTGAATTAAGAAGTTTCAAGTAGAAAGAATATGATATTATTATTGAGTGATGAATAAATATATCATCTGGCCGAGATATGAGCATAGAGATTCCTTACCAAAATTTGCATATCTCTGCAAGTAAGGAATTTCGAGTTTGCGTACAACCCCGATCTCAATCCTTTCACTTACCCACTGGAAAATGTCAACGTCAAGTGAAAGTCTCTTATTTTAAGTCTAAATAAAAAAAAGACAATGAATCTATCACTACGGCGATATTCATTTATTTTATCATTTCAATTTATATTTCTTTTAACTGACTTATTACTGAATAGTTTCTCGTATTTGGTGAGAGGTGATAAGCTTTCAATAATTTTTGTTTTCTTGTAAGTTTGCCTATAGTTTTCATTTAATAAAGGAAATCGTGATTCAGTTAATGTTTATCTTCCTAGGACTCAAGATATTTGTTTAATTCTCTCATTTACTGCTTTTGTGTTCAGTATGTATTCGACTTATGTTTATCAGGTAATATATCTTTCTCCACATCTTTAATTGTGAACTATGACCTTTTAATATGATGGTTAATTCTGTTGTTTTTTATAGGCTGGCCTAGCAGAACTTTTGTACAAAAAGTTTCGTTTTCCTTTATTGGCTCTGACGACATACTTTCTATTGAGCGTTGCGCATCATATCTGGATTGTGATTAACCATAGTGTAGGACCGTTTACGTTTCAATGGCCAGCTGGGCTAATGGCATTATTTATTATTCATCGACTGTGTAAGTGTTTTAAAAATAATGGCATATAAAGTAGAAAGAAACTTCAGTAGTCAAATACCACGACAATTTAGAGAGTTATTTTTTTTCCTTCCCAAGTATTTTAATGAGATTTAAGTTACGATTTGTTTGTAAGTTTGTACAAATATTTTACATTCTTTGCCTAGTAAAAGTTGCTAATAGTTTCCCCCCGAAATTAATCTAATTCCAGTTTCACCAGTCTATTACTACCTGTACAAACGATCTGCATTACGTATGAGTGATCCACGCTTTTATGAAAACATGGATTGGATTGCTGAACATCTAGCGATCAAATAAACTATTCATTCTTCTTAATTTATTTCCCTTGTTGAGCGATCAAAAAAAGCTTTATTTTATGTTAAACGCTCAAAATTTTACATTTGAAAAGTATTGAGAAATCGCACAAATAATTTATTTGAAATAGAATATCGCAAATTTCAGATAATCTGCCAACTTTTACCAACAAAGATAGTATGACAAAATGATATTCGTTGTTCATATTCCAATAGATGCTGTACTTTTTATTGACTTGATGCTACTGGTAAATGAATAATTATTTTAATATATGCAGCCATTTGCAATGCGAGCATCAACATTCGCCCCAAATCAATATATAAACTATTTCAGACAGGATATTTTCTTGTGTTAAAAACCCGATCAATTTCGGCTTGCAAATAATATTCTAAAAAGAAATCCATGAAAATATACTAATCTATTGTCTTTTCAATTAATTAATCAACATATCTTATTCAGATATAGCGTGACACATGAAAATCCACTAGTTTCCAATAAATATTAAATTAAAATTAGGAAACTATGTACTTCTATTTGTAAAACTATTTAAAAGCTAAAAAAATAGTGTTGGGTAACATTTTTAAAGCCAGCAAGAAATTTATTGGTGTTGTTTATTATTGAATTTAAATATTTTATAACAGTGTCTGAAAGTATAATCTAAATACCATAGATACTGAAGCTAAGTTTATTAGGGCTGACATTTATTTGTTGTATGACATTAGCTCCATGAAATGAATGAAACCAAAAATGTCCTCGAATTGAATGAATAAAAATTCAAAAAAGTCGAACACGCTGTAACGAATCTTTTAAATTATTAATTTACACGTTGTGAATATATCAATTAATTGAATTGCATATAAAAAGAAAATGTCCGCATAAAATTGTATTTGTTGTGAAGCTTAAATGTAAAATATATTTCTTGCTCGTTCTATTTGCAAATTAATGGTGAGCTTATTGTGTGTGTAGGCAATTGCTTCAAGAAACTATCTTTTATTTAATATGAATAATAGATCACAGCTGCAGGTGGTAGATTTTCGTAATTTTTTGAGAGTAAAAGGAAATTCCTGATGAAAACCAAAAGCTTTAATATGATAGGTAATAGGTAAGATGTTCGCTTCAAAAATAGGATCCGTTTAATTATTTTATTTTTTTTTATTTATTTTATTTTTTTTAGCTACAGTTAAATATTAATATTAGAAAGCATCGCACTGCGACGTTTATTTTATTTTATTTATTTTTTTTAGCTACAGTTAAATATTAATATTAGAAAGCATCGCACTGCGACGTTTTGGGTTTATTGTGCGTCTCCAGAGTTATGTCTTAAAGGGTATATATTATATCTCAATTGAGTGTCATTCGTATGAGCTTTCTGTAAAAAAATATCAATCGTAAATATTCAAAACAATTTTCGTAAAATTTATCTTTATTATTTATTGCTATGCATGCAAATAAAATTTTTCTATATTATAGTTTCTATTGTGTGTATGAATATAACATTATATCACGTTTGAAAGTACATAATTTTTTACAGTAAAAACATACTCATCTACATATCATCGTATGCAATGAATATTTACAGTTGTTTAAAAATACAAAATCTTAATATTTTCGAAATTGCCGAGCTAAGATACACAGAGGCGATACTGCGTAAGTTTTTAAAAAATAAAAACAAAAAATTAGAACACTGCCTGGACATTGCTAATTTATTACTGCGAAAAAATTATTTAATGTTTCATATACTAAAAAATTTATTTGAATTTTTATATATTCGGATTTAGATAAATTATCGATTATGTCATTAAAAGTATATACATTTGACTAAACAATTTCATCATTATGATCATTGTTTCGATAAAAATATAAAATTCTTACATTCGTTAGAGATGATTAATCAAATTAATCAAACAGTACATAAAAATTTCAAGAAATAAAAGGTAGTAAATTTGTTTAACCTTCAATAAATGTCAACCTTATAAGCGCTGAATTTAAAACTGAGCGCTTTTGGTTGATACATCAATGACGGAGAGTACTTTCAATTTCAATTTAACAAGATCATCAAATCGGAATAAAATATTCTTTAACGCTTGTTTACACTTAAGTGTGTAATCAGTTAAGGAATCTTAGCTCGCTTTAAACTGTTCAGAAATATACCTATCATGCGAATTTAATTTATTTCGTTTTGTTTTTTTTCGATTTTCTGCATACATCGTTGTCTAACTAATCTAATTTACTCGAAATTCTACAGAATATCAAAAACTCGTCCTTTTCTATGGCTACTTGAACAACTGCGTTATTTGTCTTGGCCATAATTCGTGTTAAAATGTACATCAGTGTATAAAATAAAAATAAAAAGTTCCATTTCCCCTAATAAACTCAGCGTCCAATTTCATATCTTTGCTGTTAGGTACTACTAGTCAACGGAACGCCAAACAGTTTTTCCCACGACTGACCAATCGCATTCAAACAACTTTCGGCATTTTCTTCTGTTGCAAAATTACATTTCCACAATTCGTATCGATCCTGATCCTCGTCGAGGAAATTCATCGAAAAACAATTCTTATCAGGACGATCAACTTCAATTAAATTGCTCATAAGCTGAATGTGTCCTAATTCCAAGTTCGCATCCGAATTACTAAGGAGCCACGCGAAATTCGATGAAGTCAGATAGAGATGTGTATCGGTTGCAAAGATGCCGGTCGGTGTGAGTGTTTTCTGCAGTGTGTCGGATGTAATTTCACATTTGTTAAGTATTGAAATCATTTTCAATTGTTCTTCTTTTGTGAAATGAGTGATTTTCATCAGAAGTTTCTCGGAAATCTGGTATTCGAGCACACATTCATCAGGAAGTGGATTATCTGCGGAAGCAAAAAAAAAAAACATTGCTTGTAGCCCTACATCAAATGGTAAATTGTTTAGGCTATTTCATCTTTGGAGTACATTGAAAATGTAAAATTGTTTGCATTAGGTCACACTAAAGTTACATTTAGCACCTATTTTAAACCCAGTTGAATAAATTTTTTTGAATCGATTACATCGTTTCAATAAAGATAATAGTAATAGACGATAGTTATACTTACTTGCGAAAAACAGCAATAAGCTGTCCGTTCGTAAAATATCTTGTAACAATATCAAGTACTTAGCAAATCCTTTTACAGTAAACGATAATCCTATTTTCCATGGTAATAGTTCAATTGATTCGATACGTTCGATTTTAACGTTGACTATCATTTTCAACCACTTACTGATGTCATCACGTTCTGATCCGAATATCTCCATAACGTAGAATCGTGTCGTTGACATTACGATAATGCCTTCGAATACAGAACCGCTTGTTTCACTATAGATTTTACCCTTTACAAGCCATTTAAAATTTTCATTTGAATCCTCGAAGATATTTTGATATAAATGTAGTTTAAGTCGATGGTCCGCATCGCTAAAGTCCGTGTAGGAAAATTTGAATTTATCGCAAATTTCTTCGGGTTGTTTTTGCGTTCGTGACATTAACATGTTAGTTGATTGGAAAATACCTGTTAGGGTAGGTAAATACCTGTTAGGCTGTTAGGGAACTTGTAGAATATTCGATTCTTTTTTCCATGTAAACAGTAAAATTTAAAATTGTGAACAATATAGTATATAATTTTGAATAGAATAGTCGGAAAGTAGTGGAATATACTAATAATCGCCACAAAAATGCATATCGGTTTTCCTTTATTTTTCTCAGAGGACACCCTCTTCTGAAAATTTCTGTTAACAAGCAAATAGATCAACCTCTCAAATTTCGTTACAACTAGTGACAAAATACATACAGTGAGTGTAAAACGTCTCCGTATGGATGGATATAAGTTTTCAATGGAAAACAATATTTCACGAAAACGTTGTAAATATTTGATTATTTCTTTACACCATAGAATTATTTTTTTAAATACTACAGCATGATCGGCGGACGAGGTCTGGATGGAGGTGAAGGGCAATAATCAAAATCGTTGCAGAACAAGTGGTTGGGTATGATTGGTTTGACGAGGAATACCAGGATGCACTAGAAAAGAAAAATCAAGCGTACGGACAGGACGAAGAGATATAATTATGCAATCCTCCGACAAGTAGCGAATACGATCATTAGACGCAAGAAACGGAAGCATTATAACGAGCAATTACCGAAAATGTAGCAAGCAGAAAAGCAAGACAAGTTTACAAAGTAGTGAAAAGTTTAAGACCCGGATATTAGCCCAAGACATCGCAATAACGTACTGCATAAAATAATGCTACATTTCGGCATCCCAGCCAAACTAGTTCGACAAAGTGAGGATGGCATCACAATTACAAGTCAGATTCAGCAACTATCTGATTGACGCCTTTAACACAAATGTCGAACTGAAACAAGACAATGAGCTGGCGTCTCTGCTGTAGCTCTTGAGTACTTGATAAGGAAGCGACTTGTCGGCATATAGGGTACGTTTAATTAACTACTAAATACTTTACTAAATCTTAAGTATAAGATAAAAAACTTTTTTCCGAATGTTTTATGATAGTTTGATAATTTTGTACTACTCCATAGGTCGTACAAAGAGTTTTTGCGGCAATTACATGCAGGATTTATGTTTGCTAGATTGTTTTTTTTTAATAAAATGTGATTAAAATGTGATAGCCTTAAAATACGTATATGGTGTAATGAAATAATAAAAACATTTTGGTGAAATACTGAATTTCAGTGGAAACTTATACTAGTATGTAAACTTTTTACATTCACTGTACATCGAGCTGGAGTAAAATCTGAGTACCAGAAAAGAGCGCTTTATAGGTGAACTGTCCTTTTGAGATTTGAATCACTATTTGTGTAGTGCCTGCATTTCCAGTGAATAATTAAATTTCCCATACGAAACAATTCCCCAATTGTGGGCAAAAAATCATTTCATTTTAACTCTCGTCCTATACAACTTACCACCAAACATCGATGCTATTATTGAATCTTCTTTTTTTACATCTTTTCCATGCGATGACTTCACTTGGGACGCTTTCCGTTCAGGCGAATTGATTGCTGCCGCAGATTTATCTTCTTGTTCGTATGCTGTACATATACTATCTGTAACCGAGCCTGAAGAACTGCTCTCTGTCAAATTCATAGGACCTAATGATATTTTCCGATCTCGCTCCAACACTGTCGTTGCAGCAATATTAATGTCATGAGCTGGTTGAGCGGCTTCTGTTACTTCAATGCGACATTCTGTAGAAATTTCGTTTCCAGTAAGGGGCGAGGCTAGGCCTGGAGCACTATTATAACTATTATCCTCTATCGTATCTAAGGATGGGACGCGAGAGATTCGTCGCTCTTCCGATGTTTTTCGACTTGCAAACGCCTGATCTAAGACTTCGATGCTGCTCTGGCTTGGATTACTCAAAATTTCGATATCGCTTTCGCCGTTCTTATTGAACGTGAAGTCTAAATCGCGTTCGTTTGTCGAGCTTCCTGCGACACTGCGGTTTGAATCAAAGGAGTTTTCGGAACGTGTGATTTTCGAACACGATGATGATTCGTTCAGGGAGCCAGCTGAGCCTTTTCAGAATTGAAATTCAATATCAACAGCCACAAATTGATGATATATGCAAAAAATTGTTTACTTCATTTTTAGTATACAGTTTAATGATTAGTAGATTAGTAACTAACTACTTATATGCTGGTTAGCGGAAGACTTCCAAGCTCCTTCTTTCAGCAATGCTATCAAATAGTTTATGTTTTTAGGTTTAGTTTTTGTTCACTCGATACAATATTCGAATCTTAAATAGTGTTAAATACGCAGAATCTTCTGCGTTATGAAGCATGCTAAGTTGGATTTTTATAAACAGTGTACAGTTTAACCTTATGCTTGATAATGAAAATAATGAAAAAAAATACGTTCCAGCCAAGAAAATTAGACGTAAATTATTACGATGTTAGTTAAAGTGAGTTAGTTAGTTGTTAAAGGCGAAAGTAAATAGACGACAAAACAAGACTCGTAAATGACCACTATTAATTAAAACATGTATGAACGATATAAGTAATTTATATCTTTTTTAAATAAATCAATACTGGTAATAAATCAATGCAACATACAAGGATAAATAGCAATACAAGATAAATTAACTATTCTAAGCCCATTAATTTATCTTTGCGAATTTTTTTCATCAAATAAACAATCAAATTGAGTAAGATCAATCTAAAATCCAAATATTTCAATCCAAACCAAATCCAAAATCAACCAATCGATTAAAATTTCATACAAAAATTTAGATATTCGTAAATTTACCTATACTGCTATGTGAAGCACTTTCTTCAATTACATAATTCTCACCAGCACTTTGTTGTCCGACTGTAGTACTAGATACGATACCAACAGCCGAAGACAATAATAAGGCAGCACTCGAACCAGTTGACGTTGTTTTGGTCGGAGCGGCCGACGAATTCATTAGCGTTGATGGTATATTGCTTACAACAACAGGAAGTTCTTCGTATTTCGGAACTGAATTCTTCGTCAATGAGCTGGCTTGTTCATGCAATTCTACGACGAAAATACTTCCGCATTCAGGACATTGAATGTCTGAAAAACATTTAAGATGAATTTGTAGAAGTGATTTCGAATATGAAATTTATTGTACTTACCAATATTTGCTTTCTTGTAGTTATGCTCACGTGAAAATTGCATCGAACACTTTACGCATTTATAGAGTTTTTGATTCATTTCAGACAAGTGTCGCTTCGATAAGATTTCACGAAGATACCTTTCAAGTTCCTGCAAATGCAATTCAATTTTCATAATTTTCAGAACCAAACTGCAAGAACTAGCGTCGTCAGATCCCATTCCCAGTCAAATCAAACGAAGCGAAAACATTGTGGCCACTCGGTAAAATAAAATATCTTTCCTGATCAACTTCTTGATCAAATTTTGACAGTAAAACTGTGTTTCAAATACTACTTTAAAAATCCTGAATTCTGACAATTTCAAAACAGGCCTTAATGCTTCTGATATACGTCTCTAGTACAATTAATGTAACTCCTCATTCACTTCACCGACTCTCTTACCTGACAAAGGCCTTCTTCAACTGTGTATATCCTCTCTTTTTTATCCCTTTTAACTGTATCGAAATTTATACGAATCGTATCGCCTCTAACTCTTTCACAACTCTCTAAAATCTTCAAACTCCACTTTGTTTTTGTCCTGAAATAGAACAATCTCTAAATATGATATATTTATTTTGTCGCACTGTTGTTTACCTTCTTGTTAAAATATCTCTTTCTTTAATGTATGTATCGGACACGGCTAGAAAAACTTCATCGCTGTAATCAGACTGGTGCACTATGTATGTCACTTCGTTATCGTCGGGCTCGGATACTGGAAAATATTGTATATAAATAACAAAATATAATACAAAATATACATAAAAATATTATATACTAAGATATAATATATATTTTTGAGAAACTAATATTTTACCTTCAGACTCATCATTTCCCAATCCATAAATATTTTCTAGTGCCGCTTCGGTGCTGTCGTCCTGCGCTGATCTGTAAAACGTACTATCGTTCAGCTCATCCGAACTCTTCGTTGGCACACTTTCATAAACCGTGTTCGTCTCTGATGTTACAGGGGAAATTGCCGTTTTAATTGGTGATGCACTGTTTTCATCAATCATCAAAGCAATTTGCTTCGAATTCGGAGTCGATGAAAACGCCTTGTTTGCTTCCATCTCTGCGTCCGGAAGAGCTGACGCATTCATACTTCCCAAAAGATCATCGATGAGCTGTTGCGATGACATGCGACTCGACAACTTCGATTCGTTTGCTTCTAATCCTAGCACACTTTGCACCATATGTGCGTTCTCATTCTGCAACCAGCCTGACCCGAACTTTTCACGCATCTCATCGATTTGCCGTTTCGTCTCCAAATGGTCCTTATTGCCTTCCGGAAAGTCAGGGCGTGTCGCTGCTTTGAAGCTGGATGCTTGAATTGATGGATTCTCATCTTCGATTTCCACAGTACGAATTTTCGCTTTCTTCTGCTTCTCGATCACAGAGTTCGTCATTTCACTTGTCATTGAATCCGTCAGGTGAAAACTGCGAATCGATCCAACACTGGACGATGGTGTTTGACTTCGTGAAACACGGCTCGGCGTCGACACGCCACTTGATCGGCCACCTAACATGAATCGCGAAGAGAACATTGAATTATAGCCTTGGTTCGCTCCCACAATAGCTTTTTCGCTTTTACTAAGCTGATCAAAATCCAATATGAATTTCATACTGGCCGCATTTTTGTTTAGATACTTTACGGTTGTCAGACGATGTTTTGGATGGCAAGCGAGAGGATTGCCACCTAGATTCAGATAGCGGAGTGCTACAAGTGAGCCCAACGGTGTCAAATAAGCATGGTCGAGGAGGCAGTTTTCCGATAGGTCTAACTCACTCAACGAATCCAAGCGTGAGAGACCGGATAAGTCTTCGATGTAATTTGTGCTTAGAATTAGAATTTGTAGCTTTCTGGGTGCTTCTGTGTGAAACGTAGGCACGTGTGTTAGTCGATTATAGCTCAAATCGAGTACTTTCAAATTCGGTAGCCACTTCACCGCATCTACGCTAATCAGTTGATTGTGGCTTAGATTTAAATGCTGCAGCCACTGAGCAAATTCCAATGACGAGTCTACTGTCCGCAGATTATTATAACTGAAATCCGCTTGCTTGAGTTCATTCCATACAAACCCATTTGACCTATCACCGCCACAAAACGTGATGATTTCTTCGACATTGGGCAGACTCCGAACGCAGACTATTTGTTGCAGTTGTGCACGCAGTGGCTGGATGCCAACCACTTGTTTGATATTGACCTTCTCAATCTCGAGCCGTTGCAGGCTACGAAACTTACCAATATCAATCGTGCCTTCAAAATACTCTTCGCCCGGGAAGCATGTCACACGCAAAATCGGGATTTTTTGAACGAAATCATGGACGAGCTGAAGCTCCCTGAACACTTCTGATTTGGAATTGTTCGGCTTGACTACCTGAAATGACATTGGCGAGCACGGCTCATTCTGATCGGCTATCAGTGTAAACGAATCGTTGAGAGCACGAAGAAAATGACCTAATAACAATCAAATCGTTAGAATCGTATCACAAGCGAACAAAAAAAAATTGTTCGTAGATTAGCATCGCCCACAGAACCAACGCCTTACCTGAAACTGTGAATGGTATATCGGAATTGAGAATCTTATCGCCATTGTCTCGCAATAGCTTCGCCAGCGCCGAAATTCGTTTTGGGTCCATGACGCCGTCTAAATTTAGATCTGTTTGCAGAATCCGACTTGTTCAGTAAACATTCGACACCAGTTCGACACAGACAACAATAATGAATTATGATTTATTTATATATCGTTCGGGGTTTTCAACATGATAAGCAAAAACGTATGTATGAGCTATTCGAGACTCGTATGGTGCACTTATACTTTTAGTCATAATCGCTTGTTTCACACCAAGTTTTCAATTGATATTAATCCAACCGCAGAGTCAATCTAGATATTCACATCATCAAGCTGGAGTCGTTAAAATAGCTATTTAACTATGAAAATGAGGTGTTGATGAAGCGCGAAGTGGGGAAATAAATCAAATACTATTCGATCAGTTTGTTATTAGATACTTTAGGAGTTAAGATCACTTTACACGAACGATAATTGGCATTTATCTACATTTTACTTGATTTTGAGGGATAACACTATCGATTTAGTGATGACTATCTGATGCTTTGATGTATTGCGTTGGTGCATATTGACAAGCAGAAATCCTTTTGTTCAAAAATCACAAAAATAGTTCACAAGAAAAGTCCGTTCTGTTATTCTATAAAAAAAAACAAATGTCAATTGTTCACAGCTGTTTCGAAGTTTACAACTCATTCATGTTCGAATTCGGATTTGCTGCCGTGGTGAATTTTATTTGTTAGGCTGCGTTCGAAATGTTAACGAATCCGGTTTTGCAGATTCTAGTTTTTTTAGTTGTAAATTACAACTTTATTGCAAGAACTATGCACTGTGGAAATAAACATTTATTATTATTCTTTTGGGACTAAAAGTGCGTGACTGATTCAACTGGCTTAACGGGAACATTGATTTAGCTATAGCATGTAAAAAATTGCAGATTTATCCAGGTTAACGCGTCTGCAGCTATAGGATTTATTTATTGTAGAAATAAATAGGTTTATTATGTCACAAACCATACAAAGTATATTTTTTTATTTACATCAACCTTCATATGAAAATTAAATACACATGTGCACGAGCACTTACAAAATTCATCACTAAATCTATCCTATTATTTCTTATCACATTCATACCGAACACCAATCTGCCGTCTAATTTCATCTTGAATCCGAGCAATCATTATCATTTCCTCGGGTGTCAATAATTTGGAAAATATTTTCTTCGTGCGAATGCATTTTCCCACTTCGTCAGCTTCATAACGCAATCCAAGATAATTACTTGAATTCGAATATTTGTCAGTTTCAGGAATCCACCATGTACGAATGCTACAGTCGGGCTCGATAAGTGATAACGGACAGTAATAGGATGGAAACTGAAAAGTATTATGCATATGAGTGCATTGCTTGTTTTAAGTTGCGATGATGAGAAAACTAGTTTATGAAAAACTGCTTGATATGAACAATGATGATTTCAATTTTTAATGATAAACAAGAGTTATTAATGGAATAAGGAAGTATTTTCGATTAGGACGATTTGTATACAAATAAAATAGTGCTAAAAATGAATCAAGCAGTGTAGTAAGGGAGTTAGTTTTATAAAAAAAATCGCTTGTTTCATATTTTAGGTGAAGTATAAGCTATGTTTTCAAATTTTGCGCAAAATTGCAGAGCTAGTTAATATTATCGCTTGAGAAATTTAAATATTCAAATTCAAACGCTCCACAACACTACAGTGCAATAGGAATTCATTAAACTCCGCATATTTCAAGCAGAGGTAATGAATCATTTTCGGTTAAGTAAACATAATTTAAATTTTTTTCTTCCAAAGATAAGCAAAAACAAACTCGACTTACGCAAACAGTTCCTTTTTTCGAAATTACTACAGCCTGGTTTTCAATTGTCTCAAGTCCAGAGCAAACAATTTTCGCAAATCGTCCACCCGAAAACATCAGCTCAGCTTCAAAATGCATGTCGACGCCATCACTATTAATCTTTCCACTGACTTTAATCGATTTCGGATACTCGTTGAAACAAAGCAAAACAAATTGAATTGCATGACCTCCGAGATCAAGAACAACACCACCGCCCAATGATTTTCGTATGACGCGATCTTTTGTATCACACTTTAAGCCGTGTCGCACATAAACTTCACGAATATCATAGATTTCATTTGATTCAATCATGTTTCGGAAATATCGATAGGTAGGAAAGAATCTGAAAGAATTCAGATTGTTGATAATTAGAAAACTGACAAATATCGTGGATACTAACCTCTCCCAATATCCGCCCAGTACCAACAGATCATTATATTGTGCATACTCCAAAGTCTTCTCTGTCTGCAACCGATTCATACAAAACGGTGCCTCACACAAAACATGCTTGCCATTCCTCAACATCGACAAACACACATCATAGTGTTGCGGATTTAAGACTGCGACATAAACCACTTCCACTTGTTCATCTTCAGCCAAGTCCTTATAGTTTCCATAGAATCTTTGTATATTATGCTTTGCGGCAAAGTCCTTGCAACGTTCGCGGTCCCGACTAGCGACAGCAACGATTTTATGTCCAAACGTAGTCAAATCAGATTGAAGAGCATCAGCAAACTGTTCTGCAGCACTACCTGTACCAACGACGCCCCAGCGCAATGTCTCCATCATATCCATCTGTTTTACACTTTTTCCGGGAAGCGTTTCAATCGTCTTTAAAGAAGTAACGCGATTAACTGATTTTCCGCGATTGCGAATTTCTAATTGTTGACTCGCAACATCCACTATTGGTCTAGATTAAATATTTTTATTTTGTTTTTCGCGTTGAACAGACAACGTTGATAGTGAAATCAGTCAATGGTTACGTTCTGTTTTTGTTGGTAATCAAATTAACAACACATGATATGAATGCGAATAACCAATTGAATATTGATAGAATTTGTCCAGTTGTTTTCAGAGTATGGTAATATGCACTCGGAACATGCGAGTGACTAGCGCGCCATTTTAATTGAATATGGCTCACGAACGGCTATTGGTAAATAAACTGCACTCACACAAAAAACCCATACGTAGTAAAAGATAAGATTGTATTTATATTTTGCAGGTTTATTATGAGATCGAGGTAAATAATGACGAAAGGAATAAGATTAGCTGAATGAAAGAAAAACCTATGTACGGATAAAACGTATTGATAAATGATATTAAATGGTCAATGTGTAACAAAAATATTTCAATTTCATTTGATTGAAACGTTTAAGCAGATAATTTCCGTGTACAAAAATTTATATTTTGTTTGGCTATACAATAAGTTTTAAATAAGTCGCTTCGCGTCTGAGCCTAGTTATATTGGGATATATACAGCAATTAAATTTTTCCCCTTCACACAGTCCTTCGCAGCGACCTGGGCCAATTTGCTAAAGAATTTGTTTTTAGCGGGTGGCGTTTCGATTGGTATCCATAAATCTTTTAACAGAACTCTCTGTAGTAACTTTATTCTCTTGTCCCCAGATGAATGTGTGAATGTCTGTACTTCACTTTCGGCGTCTTCAGAGTTCTTTTTCTCCTCAATGTATATTCCCTTTAGTAGCTCTATACTAGTCTATGAATGTTCTTTTGTGGAAATCTGGCACTACCTCAATGTATGCTTCCCTTCTGCATCCGTTTTTTTTATGTAGGAACTTCTAATATTTCTACCTCAGATGGGGATGTCGGGAGTTCTTTAGGAATAATGGATTTTAATAATATATCCATTCCTAACTAATCTTCCTCTCTCTTCCTTTTATTTGAGTACCTCTCAATCAGCATACATGCAATTGCTCGCTTCAGCTTTTATCATATTATTTTCCTCTTCCATGAGTGTTCTTCTGTGGTTGATTTTTAGCCATAGTATTTTAACCGGTACTTTTCCCTCACTTTAGAAGTCCACAAACATATTCCCTGCTACGGGATATGGAATGAGGTATAAAACCCTCAATCCATCCATAACAAAAGAAAACTAATTTTGAAAATTTTGTGCATACATTCTTTTGATTTGTCATGTACAACAGACATGATTGAAAAGAAGCCTTGAATTTTTGAAAACTTTTAGATAACGACCCCGTTAGTGGCACATGGCATTCACCATCTTTCAATATAATATCCTAATGAAAGTACAATCATCATATTAAAATTCTTGTTTCCTGTATATGAATGCAAATTATATAATTGTACTCTACTATTATTGAATTACTGCCAATCACAGGATCAAACAAATAACATCCTGTCAAAGATTGAGGCATGCACCTGTCCATTCATAATCATCTACATACCCAATTTTTACAAGAAGGTTTTTACATATAAAACCATCGTATTTACTCTGCAACTGGCAGTTATTTTAAAGTGGCTTGTTAAATATGTTTACAAATATGTTGCTACTTTCTCTACTGTTCGTGACTTCTTTTGAATCAGCCTCACTGATTCCTGCAAAGATTAATTTCGTTGTAGATTTTTGTGTAGATCATGTTCGCACGAAATATGCTGTTGTGTTTTCCTGCTGGAATCATAAGTCGAATTGGGTGATATCTAATAAAATTCACAATTTTATCAAACGTTCGATATTCGTGCGTTTTGTCGATTTGAACAGGACGACGATTGATTTGCGTGAAATACTAACAAGATTTTTGTCAACTCTTACGTGTGTTGTACTGGAATTAAATTGTTCGGGTGCAGAATGGGTTCTTATGGAAGTATACATTTCTCTTCGTTATTTTAGTTAGAGAAATTAAGTTATTTTTTTAAATTCTTAGGCCTCAAAATATAAGTATTTCAACAAGTCATATCAATGGGTTTTGCTGGATGCAGAAAATCGTGGTTTAGGGCATTTTGCAAATGGCACAAAGAAAATAGGACTGAACGCTCAAGTTACATATGCAAATACAACTTCGAGAGGAGATATCGATTTTTATGATCTGCATTCGAAGGGTCAACATTTGAAAAGTCCGTTAATTGCAATCCAATATGGTTCATGGAAATTTGACGAAGGTTTGAGTTCAACTCAATCAGTTGAATATTTGCAGGGTATTAAGAGTAGAAAATACTTCAACGGATTGACTTTACGGGGAGTTGCAGTGGTAAGTGAACTAAAATTATTCCAGCAAAGACTTATTGTTGGAGTTTTAATTCTGGGTAGATCGATCGTGACAACATAACTTCAACACAAGTGGACAATATTCTCTCCGATCCTGATAAAACAGCCGGCGTTAGTCCCTTTTCTAAATACCATTACTCGCTTGCCAACATTCTACAGGAATACTTCAATTTTACGATCAACTATAGAATTACACACGGTTGGGCTGGTCGATTGCTAGGATCTGATTTTCGTCTGGGGTTTTTGGGAGTGTTGCAAAGGGATGAAGCGGATATTGGTGGAAGTGGAGCGTTCAATCGTATCAATCGATTTGCTGAATTCGATACAATACATTCAAGTTGGAAGTTCGATGCTGCATTTCTCTATCGAATAACAGCAGAGCTGAAAGATAGTGGAAGCGGAGGTGGAAGTTTTCTGTTACCTTTCGGGAAAATCGTTTGGATTGTTAGTTCCATTGCCTTGCTTGTGCTTTGCAGTTTTTGGAAATTATTTGCAATGGCTGAACGGAAGACCGGAATGGACTGGAGGTTTCATTACAAAGAATATAGTGTACTTGTTAGTATGGTTGGATTAGTATGCCAGCAAGGTAATTTTCGTTGTAGCCAGTTCCAGCAAAATTGTCAAGACTAGCTATTGAATATGTGATTATCTGGTTTTAAGCATTCTAGTCTTCACATTTCACTACATCATTCTTATTCTCAATCGATTTGCTCGTAGTTGCGATGGCAGATTTATATAATTTGTACTCTACATTATTTTAGGGCTCGTTCAAACACCATATCGACTTTCCACAAGAATAATAGCATTCGCTTTGCTTGTTTTCTCCCTACTTATGCATAATTTCTATACGTCATCAGTAGTTGGTGGACTGTTAAGTACACGTGCAAAAGGACCACAAAACATAACAGAACTAATGGACACTTCATTGATTCTATCATTTGAAGACATTGGTTATCACAAAGTTATTTTTAAAGTACCGATTTTTTATCCGGTAGTCTTACACAAGTGTAACATAAATTTTATGGTCAATAGGAAACCGACTCATCACTTTTAAAGAAAATGTATCATACACGAGTTCAACCGTCTCGTAGTCTCAGCTACCTACCAGCGTATACGACTATTCAAGAAGCTGTTCCATATCTTAAAACAGGACGCTATGCATTTCACTGCGAACGTATCGATGCTTATCCGGAAATTGCACGCCTTTTCGAACCCAATGAAATCTGTGATTTACGATCGGTTTCAGGACTTTTTGACGTACAAATCATGAATATGATTGTAACGAAGCACAGTGCATACACGGAAATGTTTCGAATTGCGTAAGTTCAAATGGCATATAATCCGAAAAGTTTCAAATATTATTGCATTGGAAGCAATAAATGCATCAAATGTATTTCCGAGAATACTAGGATTTTAAGTTATGTTTAAAACCGAATGCAGCCCCAACTGTTCGTTTTTTTTGTATTCAAATTGTTTTTTGTAAACTGATTGGCGGTTGTAAGCCCATCTTTAATAGTTTCAGTGTTTTAATTATTAAATATTAGCACAGAGTGCATGTTTTTTTTTTGTAAAAATTTGCATTTACCATCTTATATTCTATTAGATTACACAGAGCTCGTGAATTGGGCCTTATAAGGCGCGAACTAAGAGTACATCGACCCGAAAAGCCAAGATGCCAATCGGGATCCACTGTCCATCCTGTCACTTTAAATGGAGTCATGAATGCTTTCGAGCTTCTCATGTGTAAGTTTCAGCACTTTTATATTGTTCATATCAAAATGTAATAGTAATTCCATTTATCGTTTCTGTTTTGTTTCATGTTTATCACTTTTCTTTATTGCCCAATTTAGTAGGATGGGCGTTATCAATGGCGCTCTTGGTACTGGAAGTTTTGGCGAAGCATTTTCTAAAATACCGGAAAACGAAAATCATGACGACTGTAGAAGAATCACAATGAATGAAAATCATAACTTTGGATATAGAGAATGTGATGGGAAATAGAATGGATAGTCACCATAGGCGAATTATCATGCAATATCTTCTTAGACAAGTTATCATTACTTTCAAAAGAGACAAGAATAGGAAATACTAGGCTATACAGTCTATTTGTATTTCTCACACTCTAGCTAATATTACATATCTTTACAAAATAGGTCACGTTATGCAATATTTGTCGATACTTCTGACACTGAAGAAAAATCGTAGTTTTGAATACAACTTTTCCGTGACAGACAACTTCATCACAAATTTCAATCCTACGGATTAAAGTAGCCGCATGTTGAAAACTCATCGAGAATCTGACATTCATCAATTCGACAAAAGAAAGTTCCAGTCAAAGTCTCTATTTCAAGGCTTTTTAACTGATTTCTCTCCATATATTATTTATTTCGGATAGTTTAAAAATCGGTGCTGCAAATTCTTACTCCTAAGACGAAACAAAAATGGCTGATATACGAACGGGCGATGTAACAGTTTCGAATAGTCTCCCACAACAAACCAGCCCGTCGCACGTTACATCTAGTCTTATTTGTTCCTATTGCGAAAATATGTCTAAAAACCTTCAATATTTAGAAAACTATCTACGAAATAATACTGCTAAAAATTCATGTAATAGTTGTTCCACTTGCCTATCGTTCCTTCTCTACATGAAACAACAATGCGTCCCACAGCCAAGACTTGATCAAACACGAGGAGCAGAGTCCTGTGTTTCGCAACCCGGAATCATGCCTTCTGCTATATCGCCGGATACCTACAATATGCAACATACAATGGTCCCAGCACAAATTCCATCGACAGCACCTACGAAGAAAGTCTCGTCGAAAATTCTTCCCACAGCTGAAACGGCCAAAACAGCTAATTTGACTAACCCCCTTAAATCAAGACTGAAAAGCTCACTGGCCATCACAAAAAGTAAATTATTTAAAAAGACATTGCCAGTTTCGGATACGCCTCCAAAAAAACTGACGAAAATGCGATCAGGAGGTGCATCGAAGCAACGATTAGGTCCAAATGCAACGAAAAAGTCCAAGAAATTACTTGTTGCTGTGAAGAAAAGTTCTTCTCAAATCACTCCAGATTCCAGTATTGATACAATGACAAAAACGTCTTCAGTTTTAAGTAAGTCTTCGGCGGGTAGCAAGGTGAGACGCTTGAAAGTGCCATCGACAAAGTCGTCTCTAGGCAAGGAATTAAGCCCAAAGCGAACAAAACGCAAACTGAAACCTCGCGCACCAAAGAAGAATGTGTCAGATATGTAAGTTATTACTGCGGTATTTGTAAATTAATAGAATAAAAGTGAAATTATACTTGTGCAAGTTGGCTATTTAATTCATCTCACCTTTATCTCAAACAGTAAAATACAGTCCTCGACGCAAGCTACAATTACGACGCAAGCTTTTCTTTAAGGCCATGTCCACTATCAGTTTCTTGTCCATTTACCGAGCTACTACTACTGGTTTCTGTCTGTGCAGTTTTTGGAGGGTGCACCAAAACGTTGTCGATGAGTCCCATCTCTTTAGCTTCTTCAGGATTCATGTACTTGTCACGCTCCATCAAGTCTAAGAGCCTTTCATAGTTCTGTTTCGTGTGCTTTGCATAAATACCAACCAGTTGCTTCTTCAGTTTGATTATTTCTTCGGCATGGATCAAAATATCAGTTGCCTGACCCTGTGCTCCGCCCGATGGCTGATGAATCATTATTCGAGAGTTGGGCAGCGAGTATCGCATACCTTCTTCACCAGCTGCCAGAAGCAGCGAGCCCATTGAGCAAGCCTGTCCCACACACCATGTTGCAATCGGTGGCTTGACGTATTGCATAGTGTCGTAAATTGCCAATCCAGCTGTAACCACACCACCTGGTGAATTTATGTACATGTGAATTGGCTTTGTTCCATTTTCTGACTAAAACCAAGAGAGTTAGCATGAAATAGATAGTTATCACAAGATTGAAATTCTACCTGAAGGAAGAGCAATTGTGCAACCACCAAAGAACTGAGTTCGTCATGAATTGGACCCATCAGGCAAATGATACGTTCCTTGAGGAGTCTTGAGAAGATATCGTAGGCACGTTCACCACGTCCAGTTTGTTCGACAACAATTGGTATAAGTCCTAAATGATCAACAGGCGATGTTCCAAATGCACGCTTATTTAAATACGTCACATTCTAGGCAAAAAGTAAGATCAATTCTTTACAATCAACTAAAATATGAATTAACTTACTTTTAAGAGTAAGGACCTGATTACTCTACTCGATGTTTTAATCATTTTCACAAATCAATAACGTTACACAATTTTAAGTATTACTAAATAGACGCTACGAAACTAGGTAAAAACTTAAATAATCCTGGATATTTTCAATTACTTTTCGTGGATAGAACAAGCAACCAGTTCATTAGAAGCCAAGTATTGAATTCGTAAACATAATTTTGACGTTTCAAAGAGTCCAGTCAGCTGTAGCCGCTGTAGCCAGTGAGGTAGTAGAAATGGAGTGGACTTGCCCATAAGATTTACATTCAAGGGGATGGTAGTAATTTTTTGTCTACTAAACGTCAAATCTGGTCAAATCCAAGTATTTCCCCTCCAATTTGACAATGAGAGCGAAATGGCGGAAAGGCAGCTTTAACATGCTTTGTGGGCGAGAGGATTGAAGCTGCTAACGGTGGAAAGTTATACCGTCTGTTTCCATTCCGTTTCTACTATCTCACTGGCTGTAGCGAAATTCAACCATTGAAATTCAATAGAAAATGCAACAACAATAAATCTGTCAGTTTATTTCAAGTTCTATTTTCATCATTGTTTTAGATATATCTGCACTTCTTAACTTTAAAATTATTATCCATGACATGATTGTAAATGAAATCGTAATTTTTTGAAATTTTCTACAACTTAAAATCTCTGAGAGCAGCTGTAATCAAAAAGAATAGTAGTAGGAAAAAGTTTATGTACTGTTGTACTGAACTGCTGTGGGTTTTTCTTCTTTTTATTCGTGTTCTTGTTGTGTGTGTGTGTATATATTAGGTCTGTTTCCGTACTACGATTAACTGCAATTAATTGCAACGAAGCGTACTAAAACGGAGTACAAAAAACGGCTTCATTGCAATTAATCGCAATTAATTGTAGTACGGGAACAGACCTATTGTCAGGCTTGTGTGTAACTCATTTTTAAATTAAAATGTAGTTTATTTCACACCAACTGATCATTGGATTAATTTTTTTTTATTCTCGGATTAGCCGCGTTTTTGAGCCTTCATTGAGAGCTGGTTAAGATACTAGCGTTGGCAAATAGAACAATCTACTATCCTAACTAGTGATGGGCGTTTCTGTTGTTTTCAGAAAACGAAAACGAACTGTTTTTTCAAAAAACAACTGTTTTTTAAAACTTTTTGAAAACTGTTTTCACTCGAACAGCAGCAGATTGATACTGGGTGTTACCATTAGTGATGGGCGTTTCTGTTGCTTTCAGAAAACGAAAACTATTTGAAAAAAACAGTTTGAAAAAAACTGTTTTTTTCAAATAGTTTTCGTTTTCTTAAAACAGTTGTTTTTGGAAAAAAAACAGTTCGTTTTCGCTTTCTGGAAACAACAGAAACGCCCATCACTAATCCTAACCAGCTTTTGACAGCGGCGTAAAACACTCAATTTCAATTTTTCACCCCCCATCACCCGAGCCTGCACTTCACCGTGCCTACCTAACCGCATCGTTTATGGTATTGGCCAACGGTAGCCACACCACCTCTACCCCTTTTCACCGTCTTCCGATAGACAGTCCCATCATCTAGACACCAAAACGAATACTATTCACTCGATTTTTCCCTTTAACTTCAAAAGAAAAGAAAATATTCATTTGATTTGCAAAAACAACAGAACTAGCCGAAATCAGCTTACCCTATAAAACGAAATCGATAGTGATGAATTTTCCTCAAAAATATCAATTAGACAGCAATGCTCTTTTTCTTTTATGATTTATTATTCCCAGTTGAAATTTATTTTCATACTTTTCTTAACCATTTTCATTTTTTTAAATTTACTTACAAAAATCTTGTATGGGTTTTCTTCATTTACTGTCATTTCCCCAGTTTCACGCTCCTTAATGTTAATATCATTATCGATATTTGGTAATTGAAGGTTTATGAGTTTTCTCCATCTAATTTTTCTTCTATTTCGCTCCGATTCACTCATTTTTGCCATATTTATTCTTTTAAAAAAAGTCTCATAAATTCTCAATTTGGCGAATATGATCTTATTTTACGATTTCATTTGAATCTGATTGAATTAGATTTTCATCTGACTAAATAAAATTTTATTTTAATATAGATCGAAAATATGTTTAGTAGCTTTAAGATAAAATATTAATTTAGGACTAGATTTGGACTATTTAGAAACTTGCCTGGTGAGAAAATTAAATTTATGCATATGCATAATGAATGTGAAGGTGTTGAATAGTAACCATAAACTAGAGTTAAGAATGTGAAATTTATTTGTTACGATATTAGAGTAGAAAAATAAATTTACTAAATTAAAGGAACTAGGTTATATATGCATGTCAAATAAAATATTATGTAAATAGATAGTATAATTTAACTCAAGTTAAATTCATAATATTTTATCATTGATTGTATATGAGTTTGATTAACGATGGTTTGGGATTCTTCGATTGTTTTATGATTGTGCGCAGTTAAATTAGTATTGATGGACGTTATTATCTAGATGACGACTAACCTAGTGTAATAAATAACTTACAATGCTAAGAATGAAGTTAAAGAAATACTGCCACTAAACACAAGCCGAAAATGTCAAAATAAGATGTTAACTGAATATTATTTTAAAATTATATATTAAACGAAAAATAAAAATAAAACTAACAGAATTAAGAAATTAAATAAGTTGTTAGAGTCTACGTGACGTCATGTCCGCTTGCTATGTAATATCAAACGATGAAATAAGTACTTCAATTACTGATTAATTTCAAATTTTCATGTAAACTTATAAGCCATTTTGTCTGTTGATTTGTAATTTTCGGCATTTGACGCGCCCAGGCAGTAATATAAAAGTTGGACTTTAATGTCAAAGGGTGATCGGGTAGACTCGAAATCAGGCTCATAAGCTATACATGAACATTTCCTATTTAATTATTAATAGTAACATGAAAACGGTCAATGAAATAACAAATCAGCTATTCTAGTACTAAACTATGTTTTTAATTCAGTTAATTCATGCTCTTTCTAATATTGATTGCTACTCAGCGAATTCGAAATTACATATTAAGTCGTTGTTCCTTGTCTTCTTGATTATGTTTTTTCTTTTTTCCTTCAGATTATCAATAAAAATTACTGTAAATTTTTATTTATTCAAGTGAAGTACGCTAGAAGCTACACTGGTTTAAATAAAGCTTTGAATATTTTCTGTTCAGCTACTCTATCGAATTTATGATCTTCCTCACATTGCTTTTGCAAATTTCAATTTTTTCTGTAATGGTATAAAACAATAAAAAAGTATTTTAACTGTACAGGTGTGTTGCACAAGTTCTTTTTACTCGCCATCTAAGTTACCAGTTCCCTAGAGGCATTACATTGGTTGCAAAATTATTACACTTTCAATACTCTTTTTCCAGATAAAAATCGAACTATTATATTGAAAACATCAACAAACAAATGAGTATTTCCCTATGGGCTTAATGCCGTAAACAATTACTTCATTGTTTTTCATGTTTGTTTGTGTATTTAAATGGTTTTCTTAAATTATTTTTCCTTTATAAATACTAAAAACTTCTTTGCATTTTTTAATTACTTTCACATTCAAAATTGACATGAATTACATACTAAATATAGTTTTTCACTTTCACTTATAAAAGAATAAATCCATTGCGGATTGTCTTAAGTAATATATAATATATATTATTTTAGGTAAAAGTTCGCTTGTTTGCAGTTGTCACAAATATGTATGTAACAATCAATTGGTCAATTCGGAATGGAATTTGCGCTTGTATATGCAGAATAATATTTTATGAGGAGTTAGAACTCGTTAAAGTGGCATTATGAAAAAATAATAAAATAAAATTTGTTTTGGCGTATGGATAAAATTCTTTAGAATCAGAGTCAATCAGTTTTAAGCAATATCTTTCAAACAAAAAAATAAGTTCTTTTCAAACTGATAAGATTAAGAATAAATTTAACTTCAGCCTGAGTATTTTTATGACTACTGAAATATGTGGTCAACACCAAGCCATAGTTCCGAAAATGTTTACATGACAAGTACTGTAAAGTGACATTGTGGTCGGCGTTTTGATGTTTTGATGTTTTTTTAGAGAGAAAATAAGCAAAAGTAAAATAAATAAACGAGATTGAGAAAACAGAACATTTCAATGGCGTGCAGAAAATCGGATATATTATGTTGATTTATTTTCTTTTCATTTTGATCAATTCTGCAAATCGGTGATCATTAGTGGGTACCTCGGAGCCATTAGTTGGTACCTCGGCGAAATACCATCAGGCACAATAGAAAATAAATTGGCTGCAATACATTCGGTATTTGACTATTAATTTAGAAGCCGTTGTTGATCAGTTAGTAAAGCAACTAGTGTGTGATGTATTTATATGAACATTTAACGTATAAACAATCACTTGATAGAAAGTTTTGATTCTATTTTTAGTTCAAATTTCAACAAATTAAGTTAAAAAAAATATTAAAATAGTATACATGCTCAAAATATTCAAATCCATATCAAGTGTCACGATTTAAATACTTTGACTTTTCGAACGTATTCTTGTGTTTATCATATTTGTTATAAAATTATCACAATTTCATGCCAAAGCACATAACATATGAAATGAACTTAAATTAGTTCGTTTTTATTGCAAACAGAAAATATTTGTGCTGTTATCGATTAATATAAAACCTTGCTGAAATATACAAACAGAACAAAAGATCTTTTAAATAAATTCACTCTTAGCTGCGTAATAATATTTATATCCTGTACGTTCAACGTTTGAACACTGCAGCTAAATAAACTATGAATGATGCTAAAACAACAAAACTGTACATATCATCAATTTGAAGGCGTATTTAAAATTGCTTTCGAGGGATGATGTAAAAATGTGAGTTCTATGAGATGATGTGGAATTTGTGAAATCTTTTCACCTTTCATTTCCGAAAAATTATCGCTTAGCGATTGTTGAAAGAAAATTTGTGATCAAAATGCTGTACACTTTTTTCAAGAAAGAGTATAGAATTGTACTACTAGTAAAGTGTAATGAATCAATAAAGTAAATAGTAATGAATCAATATAAATCGAACAATAATTTTGTGCTCAAGCTCATCAGATTATGTACGAAATGGCTGCACTATGTATTCAAACAAAAAAAAAACCAGTCCTATCAATGGTGAATCTTAAAAAATATTTGGCATTAAATATTATTCTTGTCGATAAGAGTGGTCCCATTTGAGTGGGTTTAATGAACCATGTTTTTGTGCTTTGTGTAATTGTTGCGTTTTTTAAATGCATTCTATTGATTCCTAAAATGTATGCAAACTGTTGTATAAAATTGCGTCTACATATTTCGTGGGTACTATAAAAAGCAGTAGTTGTGTAGAGTGTGAAAAGCATTAAATGTGCAAAATTAAAAAATTAAACTTTGGCTATTTGAATGATGAAAATTAATATCGTCCTATGTTCTATAGTTTCGTCGTACAAATATTATATACAAGGCATGCAAACATAGTATTACTAGCTTTAAAAAACTGCAGACGTTTTTCAAATTCTGTTTCTAACTCGAGGGAGTGCTCAAATGTATTTACTCTTTGTTTTATCAATAACGGCACATCTTGGACATACATAAAAGTTATATGTATACCAAGCGAGGCTGAGAATTTTTCTACAAAGTGCCAATTCGCAGGACATTTTGCCCTTTATGCAAGCTAAAATATCAAAGTTTTACGCTAGCCTTTAGCATTTCAAGAGATTTGAAGCATGAATGACTAAGTTTACTTGTTCATCACTCTGATTTATAGTCTACTATAGTCTAAACTCGGATTATAAACTTCCACCTCAGAATGCAAGTGAACAAGCCTTCAATTGAAAAGTAAGCTAGCATCGCAAACGCTACTTTCTAGCCAATTTTAAGTCTCATTACGAGTTGGCCCCGAAATATTGGGCCAGGTACTCTTTCAGTGGCTGATAGTAATGATACTTCAGGATTATCATTTCAGGCAAATTTCGCAGCTGTGCCAGCGACTCAGATTCGGATTCGAGGATGAAAACGGCTGAGATGATCATTGTGGTGACAACAAATAAAAACGATGGAATGAAAACGTGGAGCATATTGAACTTTTTAACGCTTTTTGCACTATTGGCGGCATTCTGGCGAATGATTGATGAGTTGCTAACGGAAGTGTGCGATATATAGGAATCAGGTGCAGATGAGGTTACCCCGGATGCAAGTAACATACGGTTATGAAGTGCTCCTGTCTGAAGCGACTGATCCTTACGCAAGCCATAGGGCAGGTGCTTAGATTGTTGATATAGTTGATGGTGTTGCAGCTGATGGTGCAGTCGTTGCGTATCGACATAGGTATTAGTCAGGCCGCTCTCAGTCGAAGAATGATCAAACGAGTCCCGAAAATAGTAATCGGACAATTCGGGATTGTTAGCATTGTCCAGGAGATTCGAAGACGCTCGTCGGGCTTCTTCCGAAACAGGCTCGAGTAAAGGCATGGTACTGTCCGGATTATAGATATTGCCTATATGATCGGATGCGCAGTTGCCCAGCGGCTCGGACATAGCCGAACGCGGTAGACTGCTGTATCCTGAATGATAATTGAGATATTGGTATTGATAACCTGAAATATATGAGTTACGTAATAGTTTACGGATTTGTGCGAGATCGCCCTGCGGACTGGATGGTGTTGCTGGAACGCTGCTAGCTTTTCGTTTACTCAGTGCCGACGAATTGGCCAGATGCTGTTCACGTAAGGCGTTCAGGCTTTCGGTAAGGATTTCTCTTTCGGTTCGGCCGCTGTATTTGAATTTCGTACCCCATGAGAAAAATCCCCCGCCCGTTACTACCGAAGCGTTTTGACTATTTGGAAGACTGGAAATAGAAGAAAAATTTAGGGCATGAGCTAATTTTTTCAACATATTTTTGTAGGATATTCTAAAAGGATTGAGGTGGCATAAGCCTATATGCGATAAACATGTATATAGATATACATTTAATATGTTCACTACATAAACATAATTTTCAAAAATCAAGATCATATTGCCGCTTGGAAAATGGCAACAGTTACAGTCATCTCCAAACCTAGGAAACCTTTCCCCAAAACTGGTAAATTATTAGTCTACTCAGTTCAATTATGAAAATTATAGAGAGAATCCTACTCTCACGCCTGTACCCGGAAAATCTCGCCAGGAATATATTCCCTGCCTATCAGTACGTCTTCAGACTGAGCCATTCTTGTGAACTCCAACTTGCAAAAGTAGCGCAACATATATTAACGGGTTTTAACCAAATAAATCAACAGGTCTGATATATTTTACGTATCTAAGGCGTTCAATATAAACTGGCATGCAGGACTTATCTTCAAAATGCATAACCTCCAGATCCCTCTCCCACCTATATAAAGCATTGCGTCATTCCTCGAAGGCAGAAAACTCTAAATCCGAATAGACGATCATTTCTCCAACGAGCGATTCATTGAAGCAAGTGCCTGACAAGGGTCCCCATTGTCAGCAATATTGTATCGAAAATGAAATAACTGACCTTAAATTAACCAGTTGTAGTAAAGTTGATTAAAAAATCGACCACGCTATGAAAAAATAATCGATTTGTTTATCACTGGACCAATTTTCAACATCACTAGCGTGGACAAGGTACTCCACTCAGAAATATTCACAAAAGCTGTTAGAGATTGTTTATATGCCGATTTCAATCAAAATAAAAATTATATAGAAAAACTATTTATGTATACTCACGTAAAAAATAACATTTGTTCGATTGCACATCTCCATACATATCTACACGCTGCCCCCGTTGGACATTTAAAGCCAATAGTGTGTTTTTTCTGCGAAATATCAAAATATTACTTATCTGAAATTCTACAAGATACTCATTATGACTTCAACTTACGGGCTCTCGGCTAGCATCTGTGTAGCTCAAATGTGCTATGAACATTTTCCCTTCGAAATTCAACTTGTGTACCTCGGGCCATCGAAAATGTTGTGCTCGACGACCCGATACAAATGAACTTATACCCGAATAATTAATTCCTAAATACAATTGCGTTCCACGATGATCTTTTACCGGATGTGGATCGACACCGTACGTTTCAAGACCACGTGCGATACTCATGAACTCATCCATAGCGACGTGAGGTTCTTGTCCTGGCTCACGTTTCCTGTGTAATTCCATGACTTTCTTTTCGAGTGAGTCAGTTTGCCGCAGAGCCAATCGTAAGGAAGATACATATTCACCGGTATGAATTTCAGGATCATAGTCACCGAGTTCCTCTGCAAGAATGTTTCATCAACTTTTATTAATTCAACTTTTATTAATCAAAATATTCCAATACTGGTGCATCTAACAGTAAATTAATTTCAAATAAACTACTAGAAATGTCATATCGTACCAAACGATCAAATAATTGTGAACTTAATTATCCTATACAATGATTCATCATCTTTGTATTTCAGTGTTTTTAAATGGCTGTGCATCAAAAATGTTAATGGTCCGTTGCACATTAAATTCAGACTTAATTAAGAGCTGAAATTTTCGACATTATCGTATTTTTTTAAATGGCACCAGCTTAGTGAATAAATGCTTTTAAATGCTGAGTATACTGTATTCTATATCAGTTTGGAAAATGTATCAATTCAGGTCGATTTGTTTCTGTGCTGTCACAATATTTTGCCTAAAAAATGGCATGGCTTCGTTACCGAATGCAGTAAGTTGAAATTTTATTATGATATGCAAGTGAAAATAAAAAATGTGCTGACTTGAAGCTATCTAATGCAGCAGTTTTTACGCTACCTGTGAAAGTTGAAAGAGTTTTCATGTATAACATAGTTTAAAATTAATTTCATGAGTAATCAAGTTAGGTTGTTTTTTTATGCATTGTCCTGTTCGATTTCTGGAAGAAGGTGCGATAATACGCTGCTGTAATATGCTCGTGACATATGAAACTAATTTTGCCAAGATGTTTACAATGAACGGGGACTATTACGCAGTTTTGTTGACAAAAGTGCGCCTAGAGGCTGTCAAGAAAAGAAGAGGTACACCGGCGAAATTAATCCTGTTTTGGAGGACAATGTGGCCGTGCGTATTGCGTGTGCTGCAATGCGTGCCCTGGTCAAGATAGAATTCTTATAAATCAACTACTCACTATACAGTCCAGACCTAGCCCGCAGCAATCACTTCATGTACTCCAATTTGAAAAAACCTCCGATGACGAAAGTTTTCAAGTGACGAAGAAATGAAAGCGGCAGTAGACGAACATTTCAAAGGCAGAGACGAATACTTTCTGACTGGGCTGAAAGCCCTTTATGACAAATGGAACAAGTGCATTAACTTCAATGAAGCATGTCGAACATTGACTTCAATGCCTTAGGCTCAAAACTTTCTATTCGCTCCTGGTATGCTCCCATACATTTTTCGCTATTGTTTAATTCATCACAATGTCTATAATTTATCAATCGCACTGCAAGCTATGACAGTTTTTTGCGCTATGCTTTTTCACAGAGTAAATTTAATAAATCTATGCTAAATCTTGATCATTCTAATCATACAGCCATTCTCGCCATGACTTTCGAATCCCACTACAAGATTTTCTAAAATGAATTTATACGAGCTTGAGCGTCGTAAGATCCGAAATAATTTCAACGTCTGCGAGTATACCGCTACGTAGAACACAATTTCTAACCTTTAATCATTTAAACATACCAAACATTTTTCAGATTCAAAAAGACTTCAAAATGGAACGCTTCTTGCCGTGCCGAAGTGAAATGGACTTCATTATCCTCTTCAACTGCATCATCCCGAATCGTCCGATACCTAACAATGTCATTATGTCCGGAGCTGTAGTTGTTAAGGAGAACATAACGGGTCCAATCGTACTGAAAACTAAAGTAACGCGTTGCAATATGGATATGTCGTACTGTGTTAACTATGATACGTTCACAGTACCGACAATGTGTAGCAAATTCATAGATAAAACTTCGCCATGGTCAAACTGGGCTGCTTCGTTCGAGCCGAAGTTCAATTGCCCTTTGCTAGAGAACACGTACACTACGACAAATGCGAGCATTGACTTGGCGGGTCTGGCCAAGCTACCTATCGAAGGATTCCATTGGATCTTGAAATTTGAATTTTCAGAGCTTCCGAAAATGGCGAATGATGAAGTGTCTAGCAATGAAGCAGCGAGGTTACTACTATGCTTGGATAGTGATATAACTGTCCGTATACAAAGACATAATCGTAAGAAAAATTGGTCAGTTGCAACTTTGATTCGTAATAATTCATTATGAGCGTTTTGAGTGTGAAAATTTAACCGAAATCACATCGTATGGATTCCGTAAAATAGAATTTGAACAATACAATTTAGAAACATTCGAAGAATATTATAACAAAATTAATGCAACCGATTGCCTACCTTGTACAATTAATGCTCCTAGTGCAGCCGCCTCTCCCGTCGAACAATACAGTCTCCCGTGCCTAAGATCTCTTTTCAACTGTTGATACAACACAAGTCTTCCATTGCCATTCAATCGAAACGGATCAGCTGGGTAGAATTTTACACGGAATGAAAACAAAATGGGGTCGACATCTGAAATTAATATAATTTAATTTTTCATAGTGGAGCAAAAAGATGAACATTTAATTTTTGGGCTTGTTTGTGTCGCTGTTAATAACTTCTTATAAATTTAATAAATTACAATACACTTCATATGAAAATCATACCTTTAACTTGTTTTATTATTGATTTCGCCAAGTCCAACCAATGCTGCATAGGAAAAAGAGTAGATTCAAGTTAAAATAGTTTTGAATTTTAAACAAAAAGATATTTTATTTCAAAAAATATTTTGTATTACTTCTTTGATAATGGAAAAAATTTAATGTCATGTAATTCAAAATGCTAAAATGTGTGGCTGGAAATGCATCATATCATATTCGAAAAGCTAACGATTTTTTTTTTTTTGAATTTTCTGAATTGAAACGGCTACAAATGTGATGAAAAAATAGATCTTGCGCATTTTACCTTTTACCTTATTGTGTCAAAGTTGATGGCACCTACAGTGAACATAAAAATCACTTGAAAAGACTTATTGTCTGTCAAATATATCAAAAGCTTGCGAGTGAAATTGAAAAGAGTTACAATGTCGAACTTTAAAGCAGGTAATAGGTTTGGGAAGTTTTCCTACCCGTTTATATCTTTGATCTCTTTTAAACTTCACACCCACTCTTCGACTATTTCTCTTCAAGGACTCTTTTATTAAACTGTTTAATATTTTTGCCTTGCAAAAACCGAATTCTTTCTTATTGGAACAGTAGAATAAGTGAAAATAAATTAAAAATTGTGGCGTTAATATTTAATAAACCACTTTCTCCTCACCCTTTGCTTTGTGCTGTCTACGTAACGCAGACCAAAGTAATCCTTTTCAGCAATATCTAATTGTTCACAAACATATTCGAGTAAAAATGACCCTTTGTGGTTTGGCTGAAATGATAATTGTTTTCATATTATTTTTAACAGTATTTAAGATCAAACAAATAAAGTTTTCAATATAAAATTGTTTAAGATTTGAAACTAACAAAAGTATTTTAATCCAATTTTTTTTCCTTTTGAAGCTAGATTTATTTTAATTCCTTGATAAACATCGATATTTTGAGGGTAATCTGCCCTTTTCTTCAGTGTCTATCGGCCTCTAACGATTTTTTTTGCTTTGTTTCAGACTGTAAATCCATGACCAGTGTAGTTTTATTTGATAAATAAAAATAAACATTTATAAATTATCGAAACTCATTTAAAATTTAATGAAATCACGATTCCCAACAATAATAACCATGTAAAGGACATTCGATTTTATCACCATCAGCACATCAACACTGACTGTAAGCATGATCCCACCGGCCAGGTTAATCTTCATCCCTTGACATTCCTTTATGAGTCCAAGAACACAAATCTACATAAAAACATTCAACAAATAAAGTAAAGCAGATATCGCACTTTCAAACAATAAATAGCCGCAGTCGTCCTTCGTCACATCTAAATATATCCGCTTTATGAACGTCTAGGAAATTTCAATTAAATGTACAAACGAAAGGACATAACAAGTAACCACAAAAATAATCCAGTGAGCTCTTCAAAAAAAGGGGTGGCTAGGACGAGTCGAGCCGGTTCAAACCGAGTCGGTGGCACGGTGCGACATTCGTGCAAAGAATACACCGTTGAATAGCATATCACATGGTCGTTAGGCTTCACCTCTCCACACCTCGCCACAGCCTACGTGTATCAATCATATACCTCTACCCGGCATGGCCACTCAAGTACCGTGAGTTTTTTCATTCGTTTCTCTTTCTCGCAAATTGCTCGCACAAACTACACATCTTGTCCTGCTAGTCCTATGTATATTCTCAAGGGGCAGTCTCAGTCTCTAATCAAATTCAGGAAGTTTGCAATAAAAAGCTGCGGCAGCATAATAAAAATTGATTTTTTTCACTAGCCCACAGTTTTTCGGAGACTAACCAGAATATCTTTTTGCAAACAAAACACAGAGCACCCATAGATACTTCATAGCTTATTTGTATTTACTTTACCTGGAATTCACACTCGAGTACTTCGGGATCCTCCAGCAAACGCACCGTGCACTTATACACAATATTACTTTCATTTTTGCTTCTAAACATTATTCACCAAAGCGAACCGGATCCTTAAAGCAATTGACACTCCATACACATAGATCTTATAAGTATGCTTTCATGCAGATTACACGCACCACGCGAAGTATATTATCCTTTTGGAGTCTAACACTCTTCATTACCGAGGACACTTCTTGGACCTGGAGCGAATGCCAGGATTTTTTCAAGATAACTACGAATTACGGCGTTTTTCATAGATCGAGATTTTCAGGACGAGTGAGAACTAGACCGGAAAATGTGTTTTCACTTGAAGTGGAATAAGCATAACGAAAACTAGTTACTGGACACTATTGGGTACCATTCACGAAAGTATTTTCGACTGTCAAGTTCTGCGAATATTAGTTTTATGTGGGGAAACTAGATAGTCCTGGCATTGGTAGTACTGCTGAAGTAATATAATAGGATTTGACGATGTAAATTTTATACTGCGCAGGAATTGTTGTTCAAGGGAGTGAACGTGCCATCTATAATTATGAAGTGGCTCTTAAAGGGACTAGCCAACGGTTCGGATATTAACTAGGTGATGGTTCGGAAGTATGAAGAATATACGGTTGGCTGGAAAGGATAATCGCAGGATGTTGCTTTGTGAGATATAATTGTGGGACTATGAATGGAAATTAAAGATATTATGAATGGTATTGTTTGAAGAACATTATATGCAGGGCATGTTATGATGGATTGAAGGTGTTTTTTTCAATATATGATAGTTTTTTTGATATATTTCTCTTAAAAATTAAATTATTTGAGCTCAATAAAAATCAAAGACTTTTCTTTAATTTTTTGTTTGGTGTGAAAGAATACTTAATTGAAATTTTATTGGATACTTAATTGAAATAATGATTACACTCTTTTACTATTTTCTGCCAACTCTGCTGAACTTCTGGAGCGACAAATAAATAATGATTTAATTGTTTATAGATCCTGGCTTTTGGGAAACAGGCTTACAACCAATACCAGTAAAACTAGTGGCATGGTATTCAAGCAGATTAATAAAAGTGAGGTCTGCCTTAACATCAGAATGCATGGAGACGAGATACAAAGAGTGGCTGGATCTAAATAGTTAGGACTTATTGATGATAGATTATCTTGGTCCCCTTACATAAGTAATGTGAAATCTAAGTTGGTTTTCTAGGTTAGGCTGTTCAGAATGAAATATTACTTGGATTTAGACCTGAAAAATATGATCTACAACTCTTTTGTACTGCCTAAGATTACTTATGGTATATTAAATTGGAGTTAAACTTCAGAGATGAGTATTGACTCAATTCATAGAATACTGAATAGGATAGTTAAGGCAGTGCATGGAGTTGATAGAATGACTCCAAGTGACATACTATACAGACAAACAGATATTTTCAATGTAAGGGATATCATATTTATTGAAAAAACTAATATATAAAATACTCAATACCAATATAAAATCTTCGATATCTCCAATAAGACACTGTGATTATCACGGCTATCACACAAGATTAAGAGATAATCTCAGGCTTGATGTCGCTAGAACAAATAAAAAACATAAAGATCCTATTAGATTAGCTATGGAAATCTTCAACAATTTACCTAACTCTTTGAAGAATGCTAGATCTTTTCCCGTTTTTAAAAGGTTGCTGAAGAATCATGTTGGAACCATGTAGAGTATACATACTATTTACTACTAGTTTTACCGATTAGCAGTTTTGAATTTTATAAATGATGCATCCCTTACACTAGCACTCTGTTGCTGTCTGGAAAGCAGTTTCTTTCAATTTTTTTTCCTTAAAACTACTTCAATTAGTTTTATTTATTTTATGAAAGAGCTTCTTCTTCTTCTTTGTTGCATGCTTTTTTCCATGTTTTCCACTAACTTTCCATCAACTAAATCTATCTTATTGTCTTTATTCTCCATTTATCCTATTTATGTTTTATTTTAACCACAAATTTTTTTTTACCCTTAATTAAATGTATTGAGAGTGTGGTTTGCAAGGAAGCTGATCCTATTGTGTTTGTTTAAAAAAATATGATTGTCCAATTTGGACGATGTGCAAAATGACAGAAAAGTAAAAATTTCGGATCGAATAATGGAATAAATTAATCTTACATGAGGTCTGTTCGCGTACTTTCAGTCACTGAATTTTACTGAATTTTCCTGAATCATGTGGTGGGGGAAATTCAGGAAAAGTACGAAAACGCTCTCATTACATTTCCTGAAAATTGACAAACAAAGGGGTCAGTTGTCGGTTTTTGGGAGAACAAAAGTTATTATAAAGTCATCCTAAGCGGCGATAAACTATCGCCACAAAAATAATCGTCTTTCATAATAACATTACGCCAAAAACCGTTTGACAGTTTTCAGTATTTTTCAGTAGCTCAGATCCTACTGAATTTTACTGAAAGAGGGGAAATTTTCAGTATTCAGTAAAACGGAGTACAAAAACGGCTTCATTGCAATTAATTGCAATTAATCGTAGTACGCGAACAGACCTATGTTTAAATGGGGAGGCTTCACTTATATCCCAAAGTTCACCAATCTTAGGATTAAAAATTCAAATGGAATAGACACCTAAATGATATTAGCTGTAGGGTTGGTTCGCTTGCTTATCATCTTTTTTATGACACTCAAAACAAGCAAGAACAATCAACTAAAAACGAAATCCGGAGCACACTTAGAAATCATTTCAATTCACCCTTTTGTTAGCAATTTACTCTGGTGGTACGAAAGATAAATAGGATACGAAAAATGTGTTTTGTAGGATCTTTCTTGCGGATAGATCCTCAAAGATATTCTACAATACCAAATACGATACCAAATAGACAGTAAGTCTCAAAAACAGTGGAATAACTTTATGGAATAGATACACAAGGAAAGAAGATTGAATTCTGGAAACATTAATTAAAATTTAAAGGATAAACTCTCAAATCTCAGTATACAACCGGAACTCCATCTTATACACAATTTTTATAACTTATTAAAACAAGGGAAACCCTACTTACTAACCTACTTACAAGTAGCCCTTACGGTACAACAGTTTCAAAGACTGTTAAATAATCATATTGGAAAATCGGCACCAAATTCTGGCAAAAGATCATCGAACAAAAGCAGTTTTTTTTTTCAAAATTTATTATCAGAATTTTCGTGGTATGATACTAGGGATAATGATATAAACCTCTCCTCTGTAATCGCGTCTGATTTTATTGTCTGCCTAACAGAAACCTAACATCAATGTGATATCGGTTGTAAGTTGGTCAAGCAACTTTTCTTGATAAATGAGCGTTCGCGAATCGAATGAGGTTATATAAGCAAGTATAACGCAAGCTAATGCCTGGCGATCAGGTAGCCATGACGTTTCTGTGGTTCCCCTGGAACCTTGAAGCCAAAAAAAACATATTCCGAACATTCACCATCAAATTAGGATTAGGTGATTTGTGATAAAAATGTGCAATGAAAATAATTATATTTGATTTATAAGAACACTTTTACACCTACCGAAATCGATGAATCTTCTATCTTTCAAATCCACTAAATAAGTCAGGAATCTTCATTTAATAAACCCAATCCGTTAAAAACTATGTTCCTCTTCCTCGGCACATCCACCTGAGGAAGTGGTTTTTTGACCAGCAATCTGATTGGTTGATCTACTGACAAACTTTCGTGAAACAGCCAGTGCTGTTCCCCTACTACAATTGTAGTAGATCTGGCAATTTTTTGAATTAAAATCTACTTATCGAACTATCGATTCTTCTTTCTTTCGAAATTAAATTATTTTCTGTTATTACGAATTTGATTTATTCTACGTCTGAAAGGCTACAGAATTGCAACGCACAAAAAATATAACACAATAAAATAAATTCAATAACTAAATATGTACATGTGATGCACAATTAATTGCATATCTACAAGAAAGCCTAGTTAAGAAATTAGACTTGATTTCACAGTTTCCTGAAATTTCTATAAATTTTATCTACATCATTCGCAGTGTCAATATTTTTATTAAAATTTGTTTGTAAATTTCATTAAAATTTATCATCTATACATTTACGCAGCCCTACATTACACTGCAATTTCAATCGGACAAGACAATATCGAAACTGAACGAAAATAACATTCGTTCAATTTTTGTTGAGAACTCGAATTCTCTACGCTGTCGCCGGTCTCAGAATTTTCTCAATATTCTGTGAATGTGTTCAGTTAACGTTAACGAATTTCCACATTGAATATCACCCGAACTTGTCGTGATTGCAAATCATTCGCAGCAACCTGTCACTCGATCTGCAGTTAGAGAAAAAATCGCAACATCTTCGGGCAAAAACAAAGAAAGTCGGCGACGAAATGGCGGCCCATCAATATCATCAAATCGCCAATCTTTTGGAAAAGGTAAGTGAAATTGGCCTGGCGGAATCGTAAACAGTCAAGGCTACAGGGCTACTTGGCCGATGTCCTGGTCAATTTGCCAGAATAAACTTTCAAGTTCGGGAATTTTTCGTGAGCCATGACTTGCTGGCCGTCGCTGTCGCTTGTGCAAGCGGAGGGAGCCGTCGGCATGTGGGTTATGGATTCCAATTTGACAATCATTTTATGTCCAATAGAATGAGCACTACGATGATTGCGACTGTTTTTTGGTTTTAAGTTGATCTCGTTTCATGGATTTGGTGTGTGTATAATGATTGGCTTTTGTTTCGGTAGATGACATCGCCTGACAAAGACTTTCGATTCATGGCCACAAATGATCTGATGACAGAACTGCAAAAGGACAGCATCAAATTGGACGATGAGTCGGAGAAGAAAGTCGTAAAGGTTGTCCTGCGACTGTTGGAAGACAAAAACGGCGAGGTCCAGAACTTGGCGGTGAAGTGCCTTGGTCCGCTTGTGAACAAAGTGAAGGAGAATCAAGTGGAGACGATCGTCGATACGCTATGTAGTAACATGGTATCAAGCAATGAGCCTCTGCGAGATATCTCAAGCATTGGCTTGAAAACAGTCATATCAGAACTGCCCCAAGCACCGAACTCTCTAGCTCCTAATGTTTGTCAGCGGATTACGGGGAAGCTGAGCAGCGCCATTGAAAAGGTAAATTTTAGTTGTATCCCATCTTCGCTAAAGAGAGGAAAATTTTCTGAAATTGTTTCTTAACTTATTGTAGGAAGATGTTTCAGTGCAGTTAGAAGCATTAGATATCCTCTCCGATCTGTTATCTCGGTTCGGAGATTTTCTAGTGCCGTTCCACGACATTATCCTGAAAGCACTAGTTCCTCAACTTGGATCTCAGCGACAGGCTGTTCGTAAACGAACTATTGTAGCATTATCACATTTGCTGACTCTTTGTAGTGGCGAAGCCTACAGCCGGGTAATTGATCATTTGCTGGAAGGTCTGGAAAATCCTCAAAATAATGGGGCTGTAAGGACTTATATTCAATGTTTGGCATCGATATGGTAAGCCGTGATAGAAGTAACAAAAGTCGTCCTTAACACCATATTTTAAGAATATTCATTCAAAAACCGATCAATCTCTATATTCTCTGCTATAGTCGACAAGCTGGCCATCGCCTTTCAAGTCACATCGACAAAATTATGTTCCTCTTGAAAGAATACAGCCAACGCGAAGACGACGAACTTCGCGAATTTTGCTTGCAAGCATGTGAAGCATTCGTGTATCGCTGTCCGGATTCGATCGGGCCGCACATTTCAACGATAACCGAACTGTGTATGAAATATGTAACCTACGATCCGAACTACAACTACGAGGCTGATGACGGCGATGCAGGTGTCGCGATGGACACCGAAGATGAGGAATACATCGATAGCGAAGAGTATAGCGATGATGACGACATGAGCTGGAAAGTCCGACGCTCAGCAGCGAAATGTCTCGAGGCCGTAATATCAACCCGTCACGAATCTCTAGAAGAATTTTACAGAACTCTATCGCCTCCGTTGATTGCAAGATTCAAGGGTAATTCTCAAGCTTATCACACACATTCTCAAACAAAATCATCCTAAAACCACTGTTCATTTCCAGAACGCGAAGAAAATGTAAAATCTGATATTTTTCACGCCTATATTGCTCTCTTAAAAGCAACTCGTCCGTCTGATGACCTTTCACACGATCCGGATTCAATGGAGCACGTTCCCGGGCCAATAAATTTGCTCCAGGATCAAGTTCCTGAAATAGTTAAAGCAATACAACCGTTGATGCGAGAGAAATCGGTGAAGACGAGACAAGATTGTTTTTTGTTATTACGAGAGCTCCTTGTTGCGTTGCCAGGTGCCCTGAGCAATCACTTGGAACACTTGATGCCTGGAATTCACTATTCTCTAAGCGATAAGAACTCGACATCGAATATGAAAATCGATGCGTTGGGGTTTGTGTGCAGCCTGCTTCAAGGACACAATCCTAAAGTGAGTAGCATTAAATACATTGCCGTAGAAAAAAAAAAAACTTACTGTTCGTTCGTTCTCCAGGTGTTTCACCCGCACATCCCAGTTTTGGTTCCACTTATAGTGAATGCGGTGTTCGATCCTTTCTACAAAATAGCTACTGAGGCTTTGATGGTCCTTCAGCAGCTAGTGAAAGTGATTCGTCCGTTAGAAGTGGAAATGGATTTTAATGTCGTCCCGTTCGTCGATCAGTTGTACAAAGCTACGTTGCAAAAACTAAAGTCATCAGAAGTCGATCAAGAAGTGAAGGAACGCGCCATTGCCTGTATGGGTCAGATAATTGCCAACATGGGAGATTTCCTGAAAGATGAGCTGCCTGCTTGCCTGCCGATATTCATGGAGCGCTTAAAGAACGAAGTGACGAGGCTGAGCTCGGTTCGCGCTTTGACAATGATCGCAACTTCTCCGCTCCGCGTGGACCTAGGCCCGATTTTGGATGATGTCGTGCCGGCGTTGGGCATGTTTTTAAGAAAGAATCAACGCGCTTTAAAGTTGACATCGCTGACATTGTTGGATGCGCTGGTTAATCACTACAGCCAAATGTTCAGTCCACAATTGCTACAAACTGCCATGGCTGAAATTCAGCCACTTCTCTCCGATACAGATCTGCACGTTGCCCAATTATCTCTTGTTCTACTAACAACGACAGCTCAGAAACAACCACAAGCACTAGCAGGTGTGCATGATCAGTTCATGCCACATGTCATGACATTGGTTCGTTCACCTCTGCTCCAGGGAACCGCCCTCATGTGTACACTGAACTTGTTCCAGGCGTTGGTGCAAGCCAAACTGCCCGGGCTTGGCTATCCACAACTGCTTGAAATGCTAACAAAACCAGTCCTAACCTACCAAAACGAACAACTCCACAAGCAGGCATATCATTCGCTGGCGAAATGTGTGGCAGCACTTACTCTTCAGACTCCCTCAAAAGCAGTTCCTCTTGCCTCTCAATTACTGGCGGACATTCAGAAGAAACCAGGAGACTCACATCTAGTATTTTGTCTTCTCACAATCGGTGAAATAGGCAGGCACTTCGACTTAAGTTCGACCGATATATTACCTCAAACGATAATTGAATGCTTCGGGGCGGGGTCGGAAGATGTGAAGAGCGCAGCGAGTCATGCCTTGGGAGCAGTGGCAGTAGGAAGTCTTAAAACTTTTTTGCCTTTAATTCTGAAGGAAATCGAATCACAGCCGAAACGCCAGTATCTGCTCTTGCACTCTTTGAAAGAGGTGATTTCCTCGTTGTCAACGACTCCGAATGGCCTGGAACAACTCTTACCATCTGTCCCGTCGATTTGGGCGCAGCTATTCAAGCATTGCGAATGTTCAGAAGAAGGCTCCAGAAACGTAGTAGCGGAATGTCTTGGAAAGTTGGTCCTGGTGAACCCCGCCGAATTACTACCAAGTTTGCAGCAAGCCTTGCGAACTGGAAGTCCTCCGATGCGAACAGCAGTCGTCTCGGCAGTGAAATTTACAATTTCCGATCAGCCGCAAGCCATCGATGTGCTCCTGAAGCAATGCATTGGTGACTTTTTGTTCGCGCTGCGAGATCCAGAACCGTCAGTTCGTCGAGTCGCTCTCGTTACCTTCAATTCAGCCGTACATAACAAACCGAGCTTGGTACGAGATTTGCTGCCGGAATTGCTTCCGTGGCTCTATTCCGAAACAAAAGTGAAGGAAGAACTCATCCGCGAGGTGGAAATGGGTCCATTCAAGCACACCGTCGACGACGGCTTGGACATTCGAAAAGCCGCTTTCGAGTGTATGTACACCTTGCTCGAACAAGGATTGGATCGTGTCGATATCATGCAATTCTTAGATCATGTTCAAGCTGGTCTTCGTGATCATTACGACATTAAGATGTTGACGTATTTAATGACAGCTAGGTTAGCGATATTGTGTCCGGATGCCGTTCTAATGAGTGAGTTGGGGCTTTAGAATGTTTAAATGATTGTTTGATTGATAATGGTTGTGTTTTCTAGGATTGGATCAATTCGTACAACATCTGAGGGCGACGTGTACACTGAAAGTCAAAGCGAATTCAGTGAAGCAGGAGTATGAGAAACAAGACGAACTGAAACGATCAGCGTTACGAGCTGTTGCTGCGCTTGCATCAATACCAAAGGCCGGTTAGTTGTAGTTTAATGTTTTCATTCCGCAGCTTAGATAATTTAAATCTGATTGGATTTCAATTTTATTGAAGGAATCTAGTTTTATTATGGACTGAATTTTGTTTTCTTTTGATTTCAGATAAAAATCAACAACTAGCCGAATTTCTCAAATTAATACGCGAAACACCTGAATTAAATAAGATCTATGAATATATTCAAAAAGACTCACAAACAAATAGTAATTCAGAAAGTGTATCAATGGATCAAAGCTAGGATAATAGTAATAGATTGAAATAGAACAGTTAATGGAGAAATATGCAGGTAAGAAGTAGTTGAGTAAACGAAAAGAAAAGAAAACTTAATATAGGAGATATTTTTCCGTTTGTTCGTATGTTTTGTTTGATTCTGTTGAAAGAAATTTGAGAAACTCTAGTCACTTGACTGTTGATAAATTTAGACTGCCAGGGTTTGGAATTTAAAGAACACTTATGTTCGTGTAATTTTTTTTGCGTCACATTTTCAGTTTATCAAAACTACTCATTCCGCTGTTCGTCCTGAATTTCACTATGCACATAATAAAATTTTAATAAAATGTAGAGCTCAATATTAACAAATAATTCTTATTAACTATATTATATTCTCATAAGTACATTATATAACTCCTTTGCTTCTATTCGTCAACCGTTAGTTACATATGAATACATGAAAAAATTAACAAAAGCTTTTCTGCTGTTTCCTTGTATCTACTTAAAAATAGGAACTCTATCTTTAGTTGAAGCTCCAAAGCATTGTGGCAGGGTTTTTTTTTCTCTAGTGTAGATGCTAAAAAATGCTGCTTAGCAGATCCCCATGTGCCGTGTATGACCGTGGGGTATGTGAGGTTTGAGTCATTAAAAAAAAAGACCATCTACAAGCCAACGAAGTTTCGACTCAGGAGTGTGGGACTCGCCTAAGCACCGCTTCAACCCGGTTGTGTTAAAAACTACCACAGCTCATAGGTCTGTAAGGCAATCCTTCCTCCTGTTTATGCGCAGTACTTTCTCAACGAAAGTTACGACGGCGCGGCAGTTCTTCAAGCCTTTGAGAAGTTTCTTGGTAGTGTCCAGCACGCAAAACGGATTGAATGCTGATGAATTAGCCAGGTTACCTTGTCCACCAATACCTGTCTAGTTACTTTCCAAAATTACGGGAAGACCCCGTGACTAAACATGAATTATATAAATTCAATAACAGACGCGGTTGGCTATCCGCCATCACTTTAAGCGCACTTCATCAGTGAAAAATAGTAACACCAAGTGTCGGGTTGGGTCTATAAGACCCGTTAAAAATAATTGTAATTCCAATAAAAAAAGAAATGTTTAGGTAACGTCAAATAGGTCACGAAGGTAACGTCATATAGTTATCTTAGAAAATACATACATTTCAAAATGTCGCGGGTCTCATCCTGGCCACAGTTCAGCTCCTTGTCCGTAAGGAAGAAACATCCGCCGGTTAGACGAAGATGGTATCATCTGTCCTTAGTGGATGCACTGGAAACAACGAATCAACGATTCGCTTCATTGATATCGCATCCATGAGAGTGCTAGGCTGCATGCAGCCGTGTCTACCGGTGACCAATTCGCAGCTATCTCCCTATGGGTATTAGTTGACGTTTGCTATTCATAATGGCCTTGGCCAGCTTCTCCTTTGCCGTAATGTGAGCAGTAGAAAGTTCAGTCGCTTCTGGCCTGTTCCTAAGACTACTGACACACTGCTGGTATGGATTAGACATGGGTAACGCAGAGCTGCGCCGCGCAATTGCGTTGAAGCACTAGCCATGATACCACTGCGCTGATACCGATTGTCGGTATCAGTAGCGCAGTAACGCACTTCGGTATTAGCAGCTCAGTAACGCACTTCGGTATCAATGGTGTTGGTGCTGCCGCTATGCAATGCCAACACCATTTGGCTTGGCGCTATGCTACGGCGCGGCGCAAAGATATGAGTTGAGAATACTTACCTCAAGTCTGTTTGAGCAATAGAATTTCATTATGCTTTAATACTACAACTAAATAATACCTTTATGGTATATTAAAGCAATGATGTTAATACTTGTCTAATTTACACTTATCATAAAGTCAGGCGTACGCACGTTTGGAAAGATACCTGAATGGGTACAAGCTGCGCCGCGCAATTGCGTTGAAGCTTTAGCCATGATACCACTGCGCTGGTATCGCTTGTCGGCATCAGTAGCGCAGTAACGCACTTCGGTATCAATGGTGTTGGCGCTGCCGCTTTGCAATGCCAACACCATTTGGCTTGGCGCTATGCTACGGCGCGGCGCAAAGATATGAGTTGAGTATACTTATCTCAAGTCTGTTTGATGCAAAGCAATATACCTACGCGTACGGACGTTTGGAAAGATACCTGAATGGGTACATACTATAGCCTGGGTATTTTATATAGGAAAATTAGTAAGTTCAAATGTGGGTTGCTCTCGTTCCATACAAGCTTTTTCAATCATGTTTTTTTGAGTGAATCATAGCGTCATGGTATTAGCGCAATGCTACCAGCGCCGTATGTAAGATCATGGTATCATAGCGCAATGGTATCAGCGCAGTGCGCTGATACCACTGCTGGCGCCGGTATCAGTGTATCAGCGCTTCAAAATTTGCTGCGTTACCCATGTCTAGTATGGATACCATGGTATCGTGCATACCACCAGTGTATCAGCCAGTTCTGAGCTAATACCAGCTCGGCAAAGTGGTACATACAGGGTATCTACGCCTTTGGACGGTATAGATACCGGCTGAATTTTACCCGGTTTAGCGAAGATTTTACTGCCAGCAGAGCCATTTTCCAGCCAGTAGTGAGTATTGTAACCCAACTCTCCAGTATATAAAATTCATTGACAAATGTCACAGAAGGATTTCATTGTGAAAGTGACATATCGAGATTAAAATGGATAAAAGGGCAATTTTTGTGGATGCATGGAGGAGCCATTTTTAACTCCCTGTTCCACGAGGACAGCCCCGTTTTGGTGGATCTAGTTTTTTCGGACAGTTGTCTTGGTAAGGCTCGAAGATTGTCCTGGTGACTTAACCCATCGTGTCTTCTTAATTTCATCTTTATGGTGTAATTTATATGCAGGCCACAAAGGCCCGCTATAAGGCAATTTGAATGGCCTTCCGAGACCGCGTACTTTGCATGCCTCTACTTGACCTTTTTATGCTATTACTAGTTCGAAGGCTTTGTGTCTACGGTCAGAAGACGGAGTCCCTTTTAGAACATTCCACTTCTTCACTAGGTGCATTGCATTGTTAGAAACAAACGAGAGGTCTAATACCTCTTGCCTGTCAGGAACGTTGTCGTCTTGCACTTATTAGCTACAGCTAAATTCATGGTTACGCTGTAGAAAGATGATTTGATGTTTATAAAACGTTTCATTTTCTGTAGACGCAGCCCGCATTCTAAATTTTTTTTTTAACTACATATGCTCCTAAAGACTTTTGAAAGTTCCATTTTTAACAACAATAGTTAGACTAGCACAAATACTTTATAAGCTTTTAATTTAAAATAATGTAATGATGAAGGTTTATCGCCATAATGTTTGCATATTCATTTTGCTACTTCACCTTTCATTCAGTTTCTTTCAAGGCAATTACTATTTTTCCGCATTTTGTTAATAAGCGACTAATTTGTTTTGTTTGATTCAGTTCAAAATGGCAATAAGAAAATATGATAAAATTATTATTAATAAACAAAATAAAAAATAAACGAAAAACAGTCATGACCAAAACAGCCTTTAAAAGGCTGTTTTGGTCATGACTGTTTTTCGCTAAAACGCGGAACGGATTCCTCCCAGAAGGTTGAACTCTCCACCTAAACAATATTTTGTTAGTTTGCGATACAAAGTGTGAATTGATTTTATATTTACCTTTGTCCAAACACGCCGGACTCTGCGCTTTTTCAGCAACAGTATCAAAGCTCGTCGTCGAAACATTTTACTTCGACGGTGGGCTCGACACGCTAATTCGCTTAGGCGTTTTCTTTCCACAGCTAATGCCTCAGCTTGGAGCTGTAATTGTAGCGAACTTGCTAATAATTGCAATAATCGCTTTTCTGATTCCATATCACTTTGCGCTACACACTTAATTTGACAATTTTCACTTTTGACAGGTGATGTCACACAATACCACGCAGACGCAGTGTATCACCCTCACAATATATGAATATCGTGGTATCGATAACCTGGTATTTATACCAGCAGTGTATCAGTAGTCTAACACCCTGTGCTTGCGCGCGAAAGCGATGCGTCGCAGCTTGGCGATATCATCGTTCCACAAGTAAGCATATTGTCTCCTACGAAAGGGGTTCCGTTTGCGGATTGAAGTCATGTTGTTGTAGCAGTGGCGAGTCACTGAGGTCCTAGATGTTAGAGGCTCCCCTTGCAAGCTCCAAACGAGCAATGGGGGCAATCTCGCCCCTGTTATATTTAGCGGCATTCCAGCCTGGTCACTTATTGGGAGAGCAGTGATATCGTTGCCTGCTCTCAGCGATTTGAAAGGTGATATAATTGTGATCATTCGTCCCCCTCTAATCGCTGACTAGTGCCGCCAGTCTTTCCGATGCCATAGTGATATCCGGAATGTCTTCTTCAAATCCGTGCTTTCGGAATATTGGTGTCGGACCCGTATTTAGCACCAACAACCCCAACCTCGATGCCATATCAAATATGTACCGTCAACGGGTGTTTTCGGTGAGCATGCCCCACTTCAATGGAGCATTCTAGTCACCTCCTACGATAACATTGCCAGCGATGCCACGGAGAGAACCTTCCAGTGATATAAGCTAATAATTCCTGCACTGTCATTCGAGGAAAAGTAGCCTATATCACCCACACATGGCCGTTACCATAGTAGCAGCCGCGTACCCTGTGGCATATGTCAACGAAGGGGACGAGTTCCTCTTCCTATAGGGCTCGTTGATCAATACGATCTGAGTCCTGTGTTCACAGACTAGCTACGTGAGGAGGTCGTCCTCTGTTCTGCGACCTTGCAGGTTTCCTTGGAGGACTGTCATTTATTTCCCTGCTTTTTCTTGGCGTCGAGTGCGACTCTGAAAACCCGAAACGCGCTCAATCGCATTAGGTGCTTTGTGCCAGTCGCCTAGAAAACTAAATTAAGCTTCTTGAAATGTGATACCAAGCGGGGAATGCTTTTAATATACTGTAAGTACTGTATGTAAATACGTTCTGTTTACATATTCAACATTTGTGTGCATAAGAATGATGTACGACCGTAGAAAATTTTCATTTGATCACTGTTTCTGAATCGTTTAGAGTGGGTTGGCATAAAAACAATCCAGGCTAGTTTGGTTGGTGCAATCATTTCAATTGCCGAGTTCACTTCAGTTGTTGCATTCACTTAAGTTGTTATAATGCTTTTGTTCAAATTTCATCGAATTGTTAGTCTGTGAACCTAGCTGGTGAAATCGCTACAGGCACTAACCGCTTCAAACAATTTCCCTCATTTCACTCTATTGTAAACCCATTCGCTTTTAATGAACTGTTATACTGGCCGGATAATTCGCCCCAGTGATATCACTGCGTTCTGATTTGTTGTTGCTTTCAATGCTACTATTCTAATCTGTTCTCGATAGAGGCACAAAAAATATGGCTATTAGAGATGGGCAAATGACTCTTGGCTCATCACTGATCGCTCTTTTTTTTATTGCGCCGTACTCTCAGTACACTGTTCGCTGCACATTTCATTAAGTTTATTCAACCGAAAGCTTTCGCTCGTAGACTATGCTGTCCTTTTTTCAGGCGCTACACTGTAAAAAAGAACGATCAGTGGTGAGCCATGAGCCATTTCGCCCATCTCTAATGGCTATTAATAATGGACTCGGTTGATACATACCTTCGTAATACTAGCATTTTCCTTCTGAGTACCAGAAACTGGAAATCGAACCGTGCAAAATCGAAAAATATGGTTTTTTAAAGTGTAGAATAACCTTTTTCAAAATTAATCACAGACTCGGTTAACCGTTTTAACTATATGTTACTTATGCTTAATGCTAACTAAAAATAAAAAGGGCCAGAGTATAAACGTTACAATTTATGTAAATTGAAAAACAATTTACAACACTGATACCGATTCGTGTTCTTACATTTCCAGAATAAGGCCGATATTTTTAGGATGGTAATCATTTCAGTTCCCTCCAATCGCACGGCTTAACCCGCATCAATGAATACAAAAAGCAACGTAAAGCAGACATGACCTCCTAAAAATAGCTATCGCTTCGAAAGAAAGATTGAAATATGACCGGAAACAGCTGAACGGCGACTGATTATCGAAAAAAAAACAAACACAAAACAATAAAATTTTATTTAAAACATTTTTAAAGCGTTCAATTGAAGAAGTAGATTGAAATTAATTTTTGTCATAGCAATATGAATGTATAACAATTACTATTATCTCGCTGGTCTTCCTATATCCAGCCCTTTATAATTTTAGTTTGCCTTTTTATTTTTTTTTAATTATGAATAATACATGTTACTGCATTTAATTTAAATAAATGAAAAACAATTGAAACTTTATTATCTTCAAATGGAAATATATAGGCAAAAATTTGAATGAAAGTTTTAAATCAAGTGATAGAAAGGAAGAAATAACTCTGAATAATTAATTATCTAAAAAAAAAACTTAATTGGAAAAAAGATTTATTTAGATTTTTCGAAATCGAAAATTTTCAAAATATCCATGAAACTATCCGTTTATTTTTCTCATCATTTTTGATGGGAAAGCATTGATTCATAGTGCGAATAAGACAAATCTTGGTATCATCAGTGGCGAAATTCAAATGCAAAACTAAAAAAGAAACAATCATAAAAACAAAAACTGAAATAAAATAAAGGCAAAAAACTAGTTTTAGCATTTTATTTATTCGTTTATGGACCAGCTATTCGAGAGGTATGATTTTATAGAAATTCGTTAAAGAAGATTGATGCTTAGTAATTTTCCTAAGGCTGTTGTTTATGCCCGATTAAATTTAATACTTTCTTTCGTACTCAACACTCTATAAAGGAATTATATTTTCTCCTATCTTAATTTGCCATAAATAGTTTGATTAGTTTCTGATGGTCTAAGAGTGTCCCATGAGTGACCTGGATTTCCATGGAAATTAGTTTAATCGTCTCGTAGTTAATTTTGAAGCCTTTTAGCGTTCTAGTCAGTTGAGAATGATTTCTCGGGCTACCTTATTATGCTTGGCACTTTCTATCTAGTTGTTTGGTTCCTTTGTAGGTTGTATCATAGGCGTCAATAGGACTTTGAAATAGGTGGGACAACCACTCATATTCGGAACACACTTTCCTTAATATTCGATGAAGCACTATGCAGGTGTAGGAAAGGTGTAGTATGGAAGTAAAGTGCAACAATTATGTTTCATGAGTAGTTAAGCATTAGAGGACAGGATGACTGACCCCTTTTACCTCACCTCTAGATTAAATCGCCTGTTGTAGTAATTGCTTTGCTATTCATTTTCTGGTCTTTGGGAAGATACTGGTTTAGTTTTTGACGCTGGAAGGCCGGGGTAATTTTCTCGTATTGAATAATATTTAAAATGTTTGAATAATATTTTAAAAATTGTGGCAATGCATCGTCTAAATGTATGTATTATAGGCCTCGAATACATTCTTATAAATATTTATGGAAAAATCACAAATATTTGTCTTTGGTACAAATCTTGATCTATACTCTACTGTGATTTTTCTTATGCTGTTGAAAAGTGGCCATCTTTAAATCTGCCATCACCCTGCATTTTGAATCGCTATCGATTTTATACCAGAAGCAAAGTGAAAGTATAATTGTGCTTTTATCAAATACTAGCTTCCCTTCGATTAATTTTTTCTTGCTTTTTTTTAGTTCGAGAAGATAAAATCATATCGCTTGAGATGGTTGAGAACGATCTAATTTTAAAACTTCAACTTTAACTAATCTTTAACTATTTAACGGTTTGAATAATATATGCTTATACTTTTATTTACGTGTAAAATATAAATTTATTCATGGATATAATCAACTTGGGTTGTTTATACAGGTTTTGTTACAAAAATATTGGGATAGTGCCCTTTAATTTTTTCTCTGCTTTAAAGTATTTCACACTTCACTTAAGCTTAAGTCACCTAATTGGGTGATTCGTTATGTGCTCATATATATTGATTATGAACCAATTCTGCTTCCGCACTCTTTGAGAGATTCATAGTTCCTCGTTTTTGACTATCATCTTTTCGCTGAATGTATGCAATCATCAATTGCCTATCAGTCTCGCTAATATTCAAATCCAGTGGACTAGATTTCTTGTCGCCGATTAAATTCTCCTCATCTACATTCGTCTCAAGTTCGGGTTTGTTACATCCGATGCAAAGGAACGTTGTAAACATGATAATTTGAGCAGCTCCAGCACAGTACGATATCGGGTCGAATGAATTTTGATCTAAATAACGATAGACCCAATTCATAGCATAGAAGATGCGATAGAGTGCCAAGTAAAGTAGATAGCATTTCATATATTGGGTGTATCCCATTTTACGTGTCATATACAATTGTGGTATGATCGCAGCTGCTTCCAGATACATCGAAAACGTCCACAGGACCTCGAACCAGTTGAAGTCATAGTTGAAAATTAAAGCAAGCATGGCACATGGCACATAAACAAACATCAATGGAAAAGTATCGTGCTTTTTATCGTAGGTATGGTTGAATTTATCATAAATCAAATATGTCGTTGTGACGGTAGATACTATGAAAATAACCTTGAATGTTGTATTGTAAAGGCTGATAAAGGTGCTGAACAAGTTTGAGTAGCGTGTTATGAACACAGTGGCCAGAATTATTTGTGTTCTTCCTGAAATTCCTGTGCATGATTTCGTCTTGAAGATTTTGTGCAGCAAAAGTAGCATTGCGGACAGATGAAACATATCACCGATTAGACGAAACCAGTTCATACCGAAGATATTTAGATACTCGTGCAAGTGCAATAGATCCATTTTGGATAACTCGTCGTTTTAATTGTGCCGGGTAAAATTATTTGATTTATGTAGTTATTTGATACTTATTCAAAACTGCAACGAGAAAATAGGAAAAAAAAATTTGAAATTTGAATAAAAATAAATATTTTCAAATAACATATTTTAGGGTTTTTAGTGCTGCAAACAGCAGGACACATTTTGAAGAGGCCTGTCCATAAAATTGCACCCTTTCCAATTGAAGTAGAGGACGAACATAGGAGAGTAAGTGATGATTATAAACATCCAACCAGTGATATTGCGGCTGAAGATTGTCCTAGGAGAATTCGGAGGACCATGCTCCCGGATGAAAATACGCCACTCGTTGAGTTCTATTTTTGTCGCGCTACTTTGTATTGCATGCACAATTGTTCCAAAAGAATCGAAAAGGCGGAAGTATTGAAGTTTTCGAAGCAAATTGGATTATATTTTGAAGATTTAGGGGAAATTAATTTCGTGACTATAGCATGGAAACTTATAATCAATTGTGATCTGAAGCCATATAGGCCAGAATATAATTCATTGATCAACGAAATAAAGACTTTGGGTTTCTTGTATTGACAGCTATCCCAAAGTACGGAACAGTAACATGCGGGACAGCATTGTTGCAATTATTATTCGGTAACCTTTCAAATTATTAGACAAGGCATATGAAAGGTACCATATCATGGAAAACGGGGACTACCTCTTGCACCTAGTTAAAAACCCAACATCGATAATTGATACAACTATGAATATCATAAAAAGTGCCCAGCGAGATAGTGAATCTAAATTTATAGATATCAGTGGACAAGTCGATGTGATACCTAAGAGAATAAGAGACAATGACGATGAGCATATTAGTTTTTATAATCCAGTAGCTATTGAATGCAATTAAAAATATAATAATCGCTCAGTCATCAACTTCGGCGCAACAAAACATCAGCACATATTAAAACCTCTATTTCACTCCAATGCCAAATTTGATGATGAGTGCGAATATGTGCACTATCAAAACAATAAACTCAAAGAGTTTTGAAAGATCGTCACAAAAATGTTAAGCTATATTCACGTATGTGTAATATTTTATGTTTTTCAAGTGAAATATGTTTTTGCACAATTATACGCAGCAATTCGCTTCGAGTGCCAGAGTTCTATTAGTTTACTCCACTCTGTTATCACAACAATATGTAGTTTGCTTATCTTTGCAAAAAAAAATCTTGAATACTAGCATCATCAAAATCGAATCGCATATTGATTATATTTTTCTAGTATATAAGCACAAAAATACTTTTCTATTACTTGAAAAAAAAAATGGTGTTTACAAATTGATGACTTCATACCCACGTTTTCGCTAAAAAATATAATTTCACCACTCGTCAATATCAAAAATGACTTCGTGCATGCATTCGAACTAAATTTATTACTAATGTGGAAAATTAAACTGTCAAAGATCAGCGCATTCGAACCACAAACAAAAAAAAACTCTTAGTAATTACATCAACTCACTTGCGGGGAATTCCAGATCCCAGTGTTTTAATTTTCAGAATTCGCTACACCCGGCTAGAATTGTTAAACACTGTGCTGAAATTGAGAAATTAGCAGCTGTAATCAATCACTGAAATCATGTAAATATAATAAACTACACCAAATTATAATACTCACCGTGCTTGCGAGCCTTGAAGCCAACAAAACTGATGCATTAACACGAAATAAACAAGATATTTCCACTCGTTCTCAGCTATATCTCTATGTTCTCAGCTCATGTCACAAACTTGTTCGGTACTGCTTCGAACGAATCGGAGCAAAACACATTTGATATGCTGTGTGCTTAACGCAACATGGAAAGCTTTTATCGGCCAATTGAAAGTTCGGTGAAGTATTACTGAATTGAATTGAATGAAAGTCGAGTGAAAAAGATTATTATTTAGCTGAAATTTTGTTGCACTGTGTAGAAGTGTATTATTCCCCTTCCGAAAAATGAGTTGCAGATATGTATCAAAAAGGTAGTAAATTTAGAAATTGTGTAATAGATTTGAAAAACTTTCATTCAAACAAGAAGGAGGACGTGTAATTCGATGATCGTTTATTTTTGGCTTTGATGAAAAAAAGAAAAAAAAAACTTGCATTACATGTACATATTAATTGTCTCTGAATTATTCTTTTTAGTCCAGCAATTTTTATTGAACTTTCGGAATTCCTCAATAAAACTAATGTAAAATCGAGAGCTGCTTCGATTGCATCAAAGAAGTGGATCATAGCAGCAAAAGCTTAGTTAAAGAATTACGTGAAAAATAATGGAAATTGGGACGAATTAATGCGTTGATTAAGTTAAATGATGCCTCTAACAAATCTAATACTTTTTTCCTTACATTGAAATATTGCATAATTATTGAGAGTTCTCCAGTTATTCGCGTCACCTTCGTCGTAGAGTCATGATATTAATTAAAATCTGCAAATTCAATGAATCCGCAACGAATTCCTTTTGTTAAAAAATATCAACAGTTTCTCGTAAATTTTTTTTTTATTTGTCTAATATAAATTCCGAAAATCTTTCAGCATTCATTTAAAAACTTATCGGCAACTATTATTTCGCCCAATGATTCGCGTTCCTGGATAACCACCATTGCAGCACTCATCCTGAAGACCATCGCGCTTGCAACAATGCTCACTGGGAAACTGATTCGATATTTGTATGGGTCTTGATATACTTGGTCCTGCCGCACGTTGCCTATACGAATATTGGCTTCCCTGCCTATTTAACATATTTGAAAAACCACCACTGTAGATAGCTGACATTGGTGTAGGCGGAGTTGATCGAGGACAACAGAATCCACTCCGTCCACCAGAATTTCTATTCCTTTGACATGCCATCTGCTTGAAAAATATTATATTAAAATAAAATTATTAATATGGTAGTCAAAGCTGATAGGACTAATTTTACCAACGTTTTAGAATTTACAACAGTAGAGGGGTTCCGAAAATTTATCCAGGAAGTTTGAGAAGTGAAATGAAATCGGAACGTTTGAGTGTTAAAGTGAAACTAATATTTATTTATATTAGACAATTTTGTAATTTTAAATAGTAATTGATAAAAATTTAAATTCTATATTTTTTTTATAAAAAAAGTTTGGTGACAATGCACCAAAGGCAGTGCCAGCTGTGGTTTTGATGTTTTATGTCATTATTTAGGATTTGGCATACTATAATAAACTGCCTATAATAAACTAACATACTATAATAAACTAACAGTGGCTGAGAATATTCTAGCTCAGTTATATGAGTAAAAGTAATAGAAATAAAATAAAAGTGAATATAATGCCACCAGAAGTTATACGAGCAAAAAATTAGCTCTAATGCAATTGTCTAATTCATAACTCTGTTTAAGTGCATTAATTGTCGTTGATGAGTACCGACAGTAATAGCTTCAGAAGGCTTGTAACTTACATAAATTTTAACTTAGAGTAATTCAGAGTAAAATAAAAGGGAGTGGTTATCCAATAACACAATACCGTGTCTAAAATCTCCCAATGGAAAGCAGCTAAGACAAATTTATCAGTAATCCTTTGGTTTGTCATGCTTTCACTGCTTTACAGCTGTTTTAGGCGCAACTACATTCAGGCTTTTGTATGCAACCCAGAGCGACAGGATTTTAACTTAGTTTTTTTTTCGGAGGTAACTGGCCTCATTGGTACTTTCAATATTTGCATTTGGACAGTTACAAATAGCCCATAGAGGACATTGCTCCGAATTGTACTTCGGATCGTTGTCCTGATGCAGGCCAAAATTGTATAAAATGCCTAATTTTTCAGCAATTTTGTTTAATATTTCTTTTAAGAATACCCAGGCAACAGGTTTGATCCATCATACCGTTTACAAAATCTATATTTTCAGTGGGAGTAGTATGATTCCTCCTAAACTCTGTATTAGGCTTTCGCCGAACATATCGCCACCCATCAGATCCAAAAGCAATAATTTTTACTTCATCAACAAAAATTATGGACTTCCAGAATGATTTTGGCTTTTTACGAACTCTTAGGCAAAACTTAATTTACCAATTACATTTTTTGTACTACAGTAGAATCTCGATTATCCGAACCAAATAAAACCAGGGGTGAACCGTATAATCGAAAATCCGGATAATCGGTTTCAAAGTCAAATCAAACAATAATTAAATTTTAATATTTATTTATTATGTAAAAGGTTTACATACGTTAATTCGACAATACGATATAAAAAAAATTACGATATACCTAATAATACCTAAGTAATTTAAAATTTCGGTTGGAAATAATTAGTTATTAGTCTTTGGCATAATGAATCACATCTTTTCATTGCGGCCAAGTCCCTGATGCGCTTCAGTTGTGACAACTGTATGGGATCCGATTCGTCCTGTCTTTCAAACCATTTAAAAGCAGCATCTAAAGCTTCAAAAGCTTCTGCGTGAGATGGTACTTGACATACATCACCAGTTTCAGCCTCTTCTTAATCTTCTTTCTCGTTCCTGCTCAAATCGTCAGTGATTTCTTCATCAGTTAAAATTTGGACTCCAGGGTCTTCACTATCGCAGTTCAGCCACTCCTTTATATTCTCTTCATCACGCCCTTCACCAATGCTAAGAATTTTCATTGTTTCTGTAATTTCTTTGAAATCGTCGTGCGATTTATTTGAAGAATTGGATGGAGTCTTTAATAATTTATTCCATGCCCTTTTTAATGTTTGCGATTCCACAGAGTTCCACGCTTCTGCCAGCATATAGCAACAATCTTTTAAATTTATTTCTTTAAAAAAATTCAACATCGTTTCTTTATCACTGTTGTCTGCTGACAAAAGACGCAGCAGCTGCTTTCTGTATAAACGCTTTAAAGTTTCAATGACACTTTGGTCCATAGGTTGCAATATCGATGTTACGTTAGGGGGCAAAAACTTTACTGCGAACTTCCCATTTTCTCGACTTAGTTTTTCAGCGGAAAGGTGAGTTGGCACATTATCTAACAACAATAACACATCGCTCTCTTTTCCCACGTCTTTTTGAAATTTCTTCATCTCAGGAATAAATGTATTTTCATACCAAGTAAGAAATTTTTTTGAAATTTCTTCATCTCAGGAATAAATGTATTTTCATACCAAGTAAGAAATTTTTTTGAAATTTCTTCATCTCAGGAATAAATGTATTTTCATACCAAGTAAGAAAAATATTTGTGTTCCTCCATGCTTTTTGTTGGTTAGCGTAAGTTAAGGGGATTTCGACATTTTTGAAACAGCGTGGATTTTTTGATTTGCCAATAAGTAACAGTGGTAATCGATGTGTTCCTTTAGCGTTCGCGCAAACCATAACCGTAACTGTGTCCTTAGACACTTTGCGCCCCGGTGCTGCATTTTCACGACGCGATGCCAATGATCTGCTTGGTAGAGCTCTCCAATTAAGACCTGTTTCGTTCGCATTGTATACAAAATCTAAATCGTATTCCTTTTCATCTAGAAATGCTTTTAGCTCGTCTACAAATGAGTCAGCTGAGGCAACGTTAGCAGACAGTTTCTCGCGTTGAATCTCCAATTCGCGAATTCCATGTCTCGATTTAAATCTTGCTAACTATCCATAACTCGTCTTGAAAAAAGTATCATCACCAAGCTTTTGATTAAAATCCAATGCTTTTTCACATAAAAGAGGTTCAGATATGGGCTGTCCGCATGCTCTTCTTTGTACAAGCCAAGTAAAAACTGCCTTCTCCAGAATTTCCTTAGGAGATTTTTTCATGGCTTTCCGTTGCGAGCTTCCATCTTCTCTCTCATCTCTCTCAGATTCACCATTTTTTAAACTCTCAATTATCTTCACTTTCTTTTAAAGAGATAACACTACTCTTTTTCGCTTAGACATTATAGATTTTTAACGCGAAACGCAAACAAAAATAAAAGACAACCTATCAATTGAACGCTATCAAATGTAAAATGAAACAATAACAAACACTATCGCGCAAACAAATGAGAGCGGGAGTACCTACACGTCGGATGCGGGAATAAAATCGTCGTAACATGTCTCGTTGCGCCGTCAAATCATTTCAAAATCGGTAATTAGAGCCGTGAAGAATAAGTCCGGATAGTCGAGATTCTACTGTAATATAAGGTTTACTTAGGCACATTCTGCCCTTAAAACCCGCTTTCTTTATTAAATTTCGAATAGTTTGAGTAGCGACTTTCGTTTCAACTCGTTCTTTCACCTTAATTTGTAAAACTGAGATACTTAGTTTAGGGGTTTTCTTAATTTTTCTAATCCACTTTTTTTACGCTCAGATAAGATTTTAGTCCTTTCTGACCGATGCTTTGTTTCAAACGATTTGGTTGATTTATATTTTGTTATTACATTTCTCAATGTATAGCTTGATTTTCCCAGTAGTAACCCAATCTCAGAATATGCCATTCATGTTTTCCAACGTTGCAAAGAACATTCATGGATTTCTGCACCTACCGATTTCCTTTTCACACTCATTTTTAACAACACCCCCAATAAAATTACTTTTTCAAAACACTTTTCAAGATAGACTGAATAGAAATATCATATTTTCATGATTTTAAGTACATTAAACGGTATTTTTTCCAGGATTTACAAATAATATCAGGTAAAACTACGCTGTGCCTTAACTTTTTTTGCGCTATTTTGGTACTTCAGTGAAAAATATTACGTTAATATTTTGAAATTTGCTTCGTTACCGGTTTTTTTTATATTGTTCTTAAAGTAAACATGCAAAGCTTTTAATTAAATGCGAAAACATCATCATTTATTTATTATTTAAGTCGCATTAAAAATAGTTTTTTTTTGGTCTTACTAAGTGTTCGTGCCTTAACTTTTTTTACCCACTCTACCTACATTCAAGACAACTCTGCCAAGGTATCTTGGCTTGATTTTCAATGCCCACAATATCCCAACATAGTCCTTAAGAGAGGCTCTCCAATTTAACACATGGATCGTTTTCGTTTCTCAATATGCATAATTCACGCTCAACTAATAAGCTGAGAACAATTCGTCCTGGTCTTCCATGTAAAATTGAAAATGGCCTCTTTATTATGAATTATATTGCTGGGTGTAAAAGAAAAAGTATACAAATTCCTGATTTTTGTAGGCATTACATTTCAATATGATTATTTAAAATAAATTTGGTATACTTAATTTTGTTTGGAATTTTGAATAGTCCAGAATAGTTCATTCCAAAACTGATCAGACATTATTTATTAGTTCTACTCTACAAACACTGGTATATCAAATCACAATATCCTTGCAAATCAATCGGAAAACAACACACCATCGTACGAACGATTTGATTCATTTGAGTTTTAAAACCCGATTCGAATTGTTGGATTCGTCCGTTTTAAATTTTTGTGTATTTATCGTGCTTATAAGTTTCCAAGATTGTTAGATTGCATTTTTAAATACAAATCAAAATATATTTTTCTAAAAAAAGATTCTAACACTGGAAACTTCGAAAAATCGTATCGAAGGATTTACTTAAGCTCGTAAATACTCGCACCTTGCTTGGTAGACCAAGTCACTGTCATAACCATTACGGAGAGTAATCCTTCACTTGAAAAATAGTAGTGTAGCAATATCGTGAAATTTTAGGGGCAAGGTAAATTTAAAACAACAGCCAAGATGCAGCGTGATGAGTATCCTTGTTGCATGCCAATTGATGCATGCCCACCGCCAATTCCGCCGGTAAGACATAATTTTTTGCTTTTGCATTAAGGAATCAATCATTTTTCATTGCATCATTTTTCTTCCAGAGTGCACCGTTGACATATTCCGCCAATGAATTGCAAAACATGCCAAAATGTGAGGAAATGTCACCGCCATATCGTGAGCGATGCATCACTGTCCAACTTCCGCCCAAACTCATAATGCGTCGTAAAACGGTCTATACGAAAAAACTGGTTCAGAACCCGAGGATCGTGAAGACGGAACGTGTCATTCAAGTGCCTACCATTACCGAGAGGGAAAAGATTGTCAAAGTTCCCGTGATAACGTGGACCCTCAAAGTTTTGAAGGTACCGAAGGTCTATTGGTATCCTTCGTATGTGCCGTACCCGCAGATCATTTGCATTCCAAGGGTCACCGTCGAACCGAAAGAGGTTTGCCAGACGTTGTTGTGCCAACCGAAACCGCAAATCATCGATATTCCACCGCCCAACAATTTCTGCTGCTACGAAACCGGTCCGCAAACTCTACGTTGTTCTCAACCATGTCCGCCAGTCCCTCCACCGCCGTGTCCACCTTTCCCGCCATGTCGGGAAAGTGTCTTGGTCGGCTATGGCGGAATGCAGTAGTTTCGATGAAATTGGAATTCGTCGTTGTAGTGTTAGAGCTGTCGTTATTGCGATGTTATTTGTAAATGGGTGCTTACTATATTGTTGGATAGTGTCTTAGATATTGTATGTACGTCTTATTTTAAGTAATATGAAAAACATTTAGCGTACATTTGTGTTTCGGGTAGAATTGCAAGAATCTTGGTATTGGATGTACGAAATTTGATGATCAACTGTGATATGCTTCGAGATACGAAATAAGAAAAAAAATAAATAAGTATTTTTTACGCATCAGTGTTTTAAGTAGTCAGTCCTTATTATAAGGAACTGATGTTAATTATTAATTTTTATTAAAACTTCTTCATTTCAATTTATGGATAGTTTAGTGTGCATAAATTTAGCTTTTTGGGAGTAATTCTCAATGGTTTCCCTAGAAACTGTGCGCAAGTTCTCTTTGTTGCCAGGCCGAGCGTGGACTCAGTGCTGAGCCTCAAACTTGCAAAGCGACTGCACATAGAGGATGTGTGCTGAGCGTCATCGAGCCCATTCCCATTCTGTGCGATAGAGGTACCCTTCCTTGCATTCTTGTTGCAGCAGATTGATCGGGACTACTCCCCGATACTACCCTCACAGCCTCTTCTGAGACCGTGCGGTAGCTGGTCGCGGTTCGCAGGGCACCCCCGCTGGACACTGGCAATGCTCTTCGGAAACTTCTTAGTTCGACGTGCATCTCCCCAAACTTCGGCTCCATATAGCAAGATGGAATTCGTCGTTACCATCAGCAGCCTTCGTCTCGTCTCACTGGGTTCACCGACGTTGGCCATTAGCTTACTCGGCGAAGTGACGACCACTAGAGCACTGTCACATGCCCTGCGGATATGATCCCAATACGTCAGCTTGGTGTCCAGGGTCACTCCCAGATACCTGACCGACTTGCTGGTCTGAACCTCGACGGAGCCAACTGTCATGGGTATGACAGTGGTATCTTCCGCTTCGTCAGCATGACAATCTCTGTCTTTGAGACTGCCAGCTTAAGGCCATGCTCGGTCATCTACTGATCCACTCTCCCCATGACTTGGTTAAGTCTGAGTTGAGCGAAATCGGTAGATCTGGAAGTGATTACCGCTGCAACGTCTCGTCAGCGTAGTCTACCAAGAACACATCCGCAGGCATTTCCAGGGGCAGCAGATCATCGTACATGATGTTCCAGAGGTCAGGACCTAAGATCGACCCTTTTGCCGCACGTGAAGTGACAGGCCTCCTTCTGGCTCCGTTATCGGTGCCGTAGAGCAACCATCGGTCTCTAAGATAGTCCCGCATCATGGCTAGCGTGAACGTAAACGTAATGTTACGAGAATGCGATGTAGCATTATTTAGAATTAATAAAATACTCTTTTTTGTCATTTTCCTGTTAAAGTTTCTCAACCAGCCTTGTTGCCTGAAAAGATATTCGAAGGAAAACCCGAGGATCGAATACCAAGTAAACCCTATTGAAATGATGGTCTGATTCTGTTGATGAAGACTGCGCGTTGTTGCTTGGATTCCATTGTTAGAGGATGCGCTCATTGGGCCGAGACATTCGAAACAATCTGCAAGAAATCAAAGACTGAGAGGGGTTTTAGTGCTACGACGACGCGATCAATACAATAATGAAAAAACTGCTAATAAGCTATTTCAATTTTTGAGTTTTGCGACTTCAAAAACAACTATGAAGTAGATAAACTCAAAAAATACCTAAATACTCATTTTTACCGTGAATAGTACTATAGATTTAAAATATCTCAACTATATCTTATAAATATTTGCGATTTCAATTTTGGCATGTGTTTTATTACATTTATTTAAAAAGTAGTACTGTTGTTCATTTGCAAGTCATACATCTTTGATACATATTGGCAAAATACTATTTCAATTCCATACTTTTCTTCAAAATATCAAAAATCACAACTATAAAAAATAGTTTCTCTAACTTTAGTTGATGGAAATCAGGAAAAAAGGGCTATAAATAAGTACAATTTACGTTGATATAAATAAAAAAAGCCATATGTATCAGCATAACAAAAACTGGTGATGGGATGAAGTCGTCAAAACAGCTATTTCATACAAAACCCAAACGGATAAGTTGTAACAACGGTGGTAACAAACACTGGCCTTCTAAAAATGAGTCTACGATCTAATCTGAGCGAGGTATAAGATTGTTGGTTTTTGGCTGTAGCAATTCCTCCACAACGGCATCGACTAATTCGGAAAGTGTAGCGCGCAGTTTTGGCCAATCTCTGAAATTTTAAAAATTTAGTTTCAAATCGGACTACGCACTTTAGGTTTTTTTTATGATTATTACTTTTCTTCAGGTTGTGCACACATCTCAGCATAGTATTTAATTTTTGGTTCGGTACCACTAGTTCTTAACGTTACAACAACACCATTTTCAAAATGAAATGTTATCATTTGAGTACTGGAACTTGGCGGTAATTTGGCTTTTCCATCGGGTTCGGAAGTATCTTTACCTGTTGTCAAGTCTCGAATCGATGCTATTTTATATTTGCCATCGAAAATAGAAGTGGGATACTAATATATGAGAAAATAGACATTTATCAACAAAGTGCGTAAGCTCAGTGGATTTGTATCGGTGGTCATTGCTGACCCACGTGGAAAATAGGCGTGAATTTAAAAAAAACCAATCTACTTACCGATTCTTTCTTTCCATCATCGAAATGGCGAATCCTCTCGAAAATGTGTTTTATCAAATCTCCATCGTAGCATAGATAATACGATACTATTGTGTAATGATAGCCGTAAGTATCATATAGTTGGTTCAATTTTTCACTGAACGAAAGATTTTCATTCTTCTTAATGTAACATCGCATCGTAGCCAAATGACAAGCTGCACTTACACCATCTTTGTCCAGTACCGCTGTCGAGAACATAAAACCAATAGCCTCTTCGAAAGCAAATAAAACTTTTTTGCCGCTCTTCTCTAGTTCGACGGTTTTGTTACCTGGATTAAGAGATAGGCACCTACTATTTTAGAAGCATCATAAACTGATAAATGATTGTATTCAAATATGAAAAAAATCAGCTAATAAGACTATCATGATCGTTAAGATTTAGTTCTTGCAGATTCGACATAGCTTTGGCTAAACAGATGATGTGCTATCTCTTACCCATCCATTTGAAACCAGTTAAAGTTTCTTCGAAATTAAATCCATCAATGCAGGCCATCGATCCCAGCATCTTTGAGCTAACGGTACTTGCCAGTAAATAACAATCCGCTAACGAAGCACTAGGATTTTGCTCTTTGTAACAATGTACAGCCCACCAGCCCAGCAATGATCCAATTTCATTTCCGGTAAATACTTTCCATTCACCGGTTCTAAAATAAATAACAAACAGTAAAATTTATATTTTCCATCACAATTTAAACATCGCAGAAGATATTCTTTTACGGTCAATATGGCAATGATGTAAATTGTGTTTCAGTACTCACTTTTCATTCTTTTCGGCCAATGCCAGTCGATCGGCATCAGGATCATTTGCCAAAATTACCGTAACACCCTTTTCATTTGCTAATTTAATCGACAGTTCGAGTGCTGATTTTCCTTCTTCTGGATTAGGGAACTTAACAGTCGGGAAATCGGGATCAGCTTCCTGTTGCTCAGCAACCGGAATGAGCGGTTGAAATCGACCAATCTCAAATGCCCGTTTTACATATGGATAGCCAACTCCATGCATTGCACTATAGACAAATTGTAAATCTTGCGATTTTTCATTACACTCTAAAAATTTCCGTGGTATATTTTCCAAAATTTTTTCATAGTAGACGTCATAGACATCGTTGTATGGATCTTTTAGGAGTGGTGAATTCAGCACACAGCAGTTCCATGATGATCTCAGGGGACTAAAATTCAGAGAGACCATAATAAGCTCGACCGAAATAGAGAGTTTGCTTTTAGTGTTTTTTTTTTTACCATAAATTATCCAAAATCATGCTTTGTATTTTTTTGTCATGAGGTGAAATGATTTGTGCACCGTTCGCCCAGTATACTTTGTAGCCGTTGTCTTCTTTTGGATTGTGCGATGCCGTTACCATAACGCCAGCCAATGCACATTTTTGGAGAATGGCAAATGGTACGAATGGTGTTGGTACCATTCGACTGTATAGCCAAACTGGAATGCCTGCGTTAATAAATACACATGCTGATAATTCGGCAAAGCTGAAAGATGATTAGAGAATGTTATTTTGGTATATTTACATACTCTTGTTAAATACAAGAAAATATTGAAAGTTTGTTAAAAATACAAGTTATCCCACTAAAACCCGTTTAGGGTCTGAGGTTGAACTTGGTATAGAGCTAAGTCACTAGTTTCTGGAGGTTTAAGCTGGTAGATATCTCATGCACAATCAATTTATGCCAGTGCGGAGTGTTAAGTTTTAGGACTCACTTTATTTACAATTACAGTCAGGCACAGCTATGCCAACTCAAAGCTACGCATGCGATCATGGTTGGATGGTACTAAGTATAATAAAAAGGTCCAAATTTGCTGATCGATTTAAAAAACATTTCAGGGATAGATTGCTATTGCTTGTATATTGCTATTGCTGTGATTGAAGTTGCTTACTTGATCGGTTTATTCGCAATTCAATGGAATTAATTTGCAATTTTAAGACGAAGAGCTCAATTGATCACGAGAAAATCTGTTATTTCGGCTTTCTTTTAAGAAAAACTCACTTCGTGGAAGCAAAATTTTGGACGCAATGAATTCAGCTAAATTTGTCGGATCTGCATAAAAGCAGTGAAATCCCCTTCGATTAAACTAAAGTTTACTGTCAGCATATTGAGTTTTTAAGCAATGGCTTTTCTGAGCGTTTTTGAGATATATTGTCTCTAGAAGTCCCTCAGTGCGTTATGTACCTTTTTATGAATATTCAGACAGCAGAGGTTCAGATTTGGGGGTATTAGTCAAACTATCTACTAATGGAGCCTTAAAAGCCAGATTCCAGAATGGTAATAGTCTGACTGAATTTTGGCTTCAAAGTAACAGCTTTTGATTGGCTTCCCTTCTTCCTACCTTGTGGAGCAAGGATTTAGTGCTGTCACCGAACTAATTACAGAAAAAACAAGCCGACTCCGAATCATGGACAGAGGAGAACCAAACATATTGAACCGAACGTTCAGAAACTGGCTCTGAACCATCAAACACAACCATCTCACTGACATACGAGGGTTGATCCAAAAGTAGTGATCATCGGCTATTCCCAGTTCGCATAAAATTAAAAAAAAATGTCCTACCTCATATACCCACAAAGTCAGTGTAAAAAACGTAGATATGCCACGATTCCAGAGAGGTGCATTCATTTGAATACAAACCGTCGAAAAGAGAACAACAAAATGGAGAAAAACGAAATTAGAGCAGTCAATAAGTACCTATGTTTGAAGAAAATATGTCTACCAAAGACATACACAGCGACTTGATGGAAACATTAGGGGACTCTGCTCCTCCATATTCCACCGTTGTACGTTGGGCCAAGGAGTTTAATCTGGGAAGAACATGTAATGAAATGGTTAATGAATTTATTTACCCAGACACAAAGTGCCTGAGTAAAAATGGAGTGAAAGTCTTAAATGACCATCAAAGGATATCGAGTCATTAGTCCGTGCAGGACTGAGCTACGCCGGGTAGCTACAACTCTCACATGACAGGTCGGCGGCACATGCTGGTTGCCATCTAGCGATTCGGGAGATGTGGGGGGGTTCTTTACCTGTCATGCGTCCTAACCATCATCACATTTTTATTCATGTGCCTGACAAGAAAACAAACGCGACATAAAAAGTGATCTTCTTCAAGATCCACTTTATGAGCCGTGAAGGCTAACCCTGACCACGGGTATGTTTTTTTGTTTGTGACTGGGATCCAAAGACCACCAGCACAAAAAAAAAATAAGGCCACCAATTGGAGTCGGTGCTTCCTACGAAGCAACTCGACACGAAGACGAATCGAATTACGCGCGAGGGATCGCGAATTGGTGGCAGAATTCGGGGACGAGAGAGATACGCACGCAAAACAACAAGAAACCGCGAAATTACTATAACTCCAAAAATAAGGTATACGCGGATACCGATACGAAATTCACTACTTTACTCTTTACACTGAACAAATACGCGCACGACTGACGAAATTCATCGACCTGAAAAAAAATCCCGTGCTACCTTATAGCGGTGCCAGAAGTCTGATCTCTACCAAAAAAATTGTATATAGGTCAGACTTCCGACGGGTCCGCCTATAGCCCCTACCATCCACCCTGGCACCGCTATAAGGTAGCACGGGATTTTTTTTCAGGTCGATGAATTTCGTCAGTCGTGCGCGTATTTGTTCAGTGTAAAGAGTAAAGTAGTGAATTTCGTATCGGTATCCGCGTATACCTTATTTTTGGAGTTATAGTAATTTCGCGGTTTCTTGTTGTTTTGCGTGCGTATCTCTCTCGTCCCCGAATTCTGCCACCAATTCGCGATCCCTCGCGCGTAATTCGATTCGTCTTCGTGTCGAGTTGCTTCGTAGGAAGCACCGACTCCAATTGGTGGCCTTATTTTTTTTTTTTTTGTGCTGGTGGTCTTTGGATCCCAGTCACAAACAAAAAAACATACCCGTGGTCAGGGTTAGCCTTCACGGCTCATAAAGTGGATCTTGAAGAAGATCACTTTTTATGTCGCGTTTGTTTTCTTGTCAGGCACATGAATAAAAATGTGATGATGGTTAGGACGCATGACAGGTAAAGAACCCCCCCACATCTCCCGAATCGCTAGATGGCAACCAGCATGTGCCGCCGACCTGTCATGTGAGAGTTGTAGCTACCCGGCGTAGCTCAGTCCTGCACGGACTAATGACTCGATATCCTTTGATGGTCATTTAAGACCTTCACTCCATTTTTACTCAGGCACTTTGTGTCTGGGTAAATAAATTCATTAACCATTTCATTACAAATGGCGCCCAACGTGGGGCCCGAAACTTGCTCGTTTGAGTCCATAAAGTTCGCTCAAAGAAGTTTTGAGTTTAGAACTACAGACTTCGGTCTACAAATCCTTAAAGGAGTCCCACATTTAAGCAGTGAGATCGATTTATGTTCAGTAGAACATAACTAAGTGCTTTACGTACTTAACATTTTCCCATCGACCTTCACTCCTGCAGACTTAACTTCGGTGGTATCACTCCGCCAGCAATTTCTATTACCTGTCTGCAGCCCCTATAAAAAACTGCCATCCGTAGTATATTTCCATTAAACATTCAATATAAGGCACTCGTTCTCGTGTTTTGTTCTAGGCTTCACGCTTGAAGGCAGTCTGTTTTCGGAGGTCTGTGATATCTGCTATGTTGGCAACCAGCCACTTAGTATGTCCAGTCTTCGGAAACAGATGTCGTCTTCCTTTCTGTTGAACGAGTGATCCTTTTTTTTCATTTCTACCGTGAGGACAGAGATTCCATGCTGAGATTTTGATCAGCAGGGAGCAAACCAACTGTGAAATCTGCAATTTCGGCATCCAGCCAAATCGTATGTCCAGTGGTATTGGTCCTTGTTGCTCAGAATCCTGGTATCGGATATCTCTGCCTTCTTTGTCTTTAAAGTCTTTTGTCGTGGAGAAAAATATTATAAAATTATATCGGTTCGGGGACTGACGAGGTTCATCACCTGAAAGAATTATCGTGTGCGATTCCTTTTTATTGGAAACCTTAGTTTGTTATTGCAATTTCACACATAGTGTCTTTGATCTCTCTATTTTTCATCTCTATAACGTAACGTAGTTTATCTCCTACTTTCCAATAATTCACAAACTGTTTAACATCTCATTCTTTATCTAATGTCTATTGGTCTAAATAAAATCTTCATCTAAATTCTCACTACTTCTCTCTTTTCTTTTCTTGAAAGAGATCTTCACCACTCTTTGGAAAGGAAAAACAAACTAATAATAAACCACACACTAATATATATCTTGTGCAAAAGATATATTTTTCGTATATACACATATCTTTTCGTATATATACTTATCTTTTGAGTAATTATTTCTAAACTAATAATTATCTCTACACTAAACTTAATTATCTTTAAACTAATAATTATCTAGTATCTAAATGGCAATGGCAAGAACGCCGCCACCTCTTATGAGGGAAACAGATGAGGGCAGTAGTGAGAGCTGTCCCATCTGTCAACAGGTTTTCACAACAGAAGAAAATTTGTTAATCACAAAATGTGACCATAAATATCACGAGAAGTGTCTGGAAAGATGCTTTCTACAATCTCGTGCATGCCCATTATGCCGGAGGGAATTAAAACCGGAGGACTTGCGGGCATTATCAGTTAAAACATATTTCGGACGGCAACCTAAGCAAGGTGCCGTTCCAAAGGGTCACCGACCCATAACTCGGTCACGTACCAACGAGCAGTTGGGCGGGGAATTGAGAAATTCGGTACAACGAAGCTGGAACTGTGAAGAACGAGAAGGGGATGCTGCAGGCGCTCTTCCTGAGCTATCTCCGAGTCTCACAGATTCCAGAAGAGCAACTCCGGATCCTGAGATAGGAGACATCAAGAAGCAGATGGGTCAACTGATGCAATCAGTAAACAACATTCAGCATCAATTGACTACATTATCTATATCTAGCCCTAATGCTTCGTCTCGGGATTCTGGAGCTGGTCCCCGCCCAATTGGCTCGTTGAGACGCCCCGGGAGGGACATATCTACTCCGGAGTTGACTGGGAGAGACCACCAGTCAAATTACCGGAACGCTCGGTCTTCAGCACAACCGGCTGCCAACAGGCCTGTCCATGAGTTTGAGGAGCCCATGGCAGAAACAATACCTCGACGATCCTCAGCCCACTTGTCTGGACAAGTGAGGAGAGGTTATGATGAGAATGTGTTACCTAGGCGGAATGGTCAACCACCTAGACATAGTAGGATATCTTCGGACAGGGTCACCACTATAATGGCAGGATGGAACTTGAGGTTTAGTGGAGAATCAGGAAGCATACCTGTGGAGAAATTTCTGTACAGAGTAACTGCTCTAACCCACCAGAAACTTCAAGGAGACTTCTATGCCCTGTGCCGATATATTGATGGATTGCTGATCGGAGAAGCGGAGGAGTGGTATTGGCAATACCATCAGGAGGTAGGACGAATAGAATGGAATGTCTTTTGTGAGGCTATAAGACGAGAATTTCGAGATTTTGCGTCAAACCGTGAAATTACCAATCGAATCCGTCGGCGCCGCCAGAAGGCTGGTGAGTCCTTTGACGATTTTTACAGGGACTTACGTCGAATGTCCAGTGCTCTACCGTTCCCACTGTCGGATCACGAGCTGCTGGATATTGTTCAGGGAAATATGTTGCCCGAGCTGCAGTGGCAGTTAGTAGATCGGCACTTTTCCAACACACAACAGCTACGTGAACAGGTCAAAAGACGAGAAAGGTTGGCTCAGGCTCTTGGACAGCCTGAAAGAGTTTTTGGGACTCGCCGTCATCTGGCGGCACTGTCGGATCCGTATGCGTCAGGAGAAGAAGGAGGTCTGGGTCAGGAGGTTGCGGAGGTAACTCGAATTTCCATCTGTTGGAACTGCCGCAAGCCAGGACATCTCTATATGGATTGTTTGGAGGAAAGGCGGATCTTTTGTTATGGCTGTGGAGCTGAAAATGTTTATAAGCCTCACTGTGAAGTTTGCCAACAAAAAAACCGTCAGCCCGGAGGACCTCACAACCACCAGAAGCCCTCCGCAAACAATCACGGGCCTCGGGAGATTCCCAGACCTTAGATCCTTCGGAAGACCAGAATCTGTTCTCGTCTGCTTCTGATTCTGGTGTTGCCAATACCACTCTTGCATTTACCCCTATCTTCACTAACAAAACTCTATCTTCTTCGAGTTCATTTGTTGCTCAATCTGACGTCGTTTTAGAGGGATCGGAGCGGGTGCTCGGTACCAGCCCGACCCCACAATATCTTAAACCTTATCATGTACGACTCAAGGAATATGAGCAGGCACGCCGTCGCATTTTTGAATGTGAGGAGTTTTCCAAGATACGAAGAACTAAAAGATCAACTCTTCGTCTACGTAACTTTTGGTTACGTATTAAGAAACTTAGGCGACAGTACTGTTCATCTACCGTAGTGGATCAACCCACAGGTGATTTGCGACCATATGCAAATGTCACTCTTTTCGGAAACGAGAAGATTAGCGGATTGATTGACACGGGAGCGAGTGTCAGCTGTCTGGCGTCTGGCTTAGCGAGGAAATTACTGAATGACAATAGATACCGTCTCGAAAAATTACAGGTAAGTCTCAGTACTGCTGATGGCACCAGACATGCTGCTGTTGGTAGGATTGCTGGCTCCATACAATTTCGAGGACGTATCAAAACTATGTCGTTTCTGGTGATTCCTTCGCTGAGTCAGAACCTTTATTTGGGAATAGACTTCGTGCGTCTTTTTACTTTGGCTACGGATTTGTTTGATCAAAACCCTTCAGTGGAGAATTTATCACTATCTGCTATCTCCTCTACAAATCGTCATTATCTTTTACCAGCACAGCAGGAGGAACTGGAAGCGGTCATTGCAAGGTTTCCGTCGTTTGCAAAGGAAGGATTGGGGCGCACTACACTCACTTCACACGTGATTGATGTGGGCGTTAATAAACCCATTAAGCAACGACATTTTTCAATATCACCAGCAGTTGAAAAACAGTTATACGCGGAAATTGACCGAATGCTGAGTCTGGGAGTTATTAAGGAATCACAAAGCAGTTGGTCCTCTCCAGTAACTCTTGTTGTCAAACCTGGAAAGGTTCGAATGTGTCTGGATGCGCGAAAGGTTAACCAGGTAACGGTGAAGGATGCTTATCCTCTTCCCCTTATCGACGGTATCTTAAGTCGGCTGCCCCAAGCAAAGTATATAAGCAGCCTTGACTTAAAAGACGCTTTCTGGCAAATACCGCTTGATGAGGAATCGCAGGATAAGACAGCCTTCACTGTTCCTGGTAGACCACTCTATCAGTTCGTTACCATGCCTTTTGGGTTATGTAATGCCCCACAAACCATGCAACGACTGATGGACCGAGCCATTCCAGCACATCTTAAACACCAAGTCTTCATCTATTTAGATGACTTGCTCTTAATCACTGAAACTTTTAACGATCATATATTGCTGCTTAAAGAAGTAGCACAGCATTTGCGTTCTGCAGGATTGACGATAAATGTAGAAAAAAGCAAGTTTTTGATGAAGGGAGTCAAATATCTCGGCCATATAATCGGTCACGGGACAGTTCAAACAGATCCTGAAAAGATTCAAGCCATAAAGGAGTTCCCTATTCCTCGGACAGTCAGACGGTTGCGTCGTTTCTTGGGGGTTTGTGGTTGGTATCGAAGATTCGTTCCCGATTTTTCGACTGTGTCTACGCCATTAACTAATATGTTATCGAGTAAACGAAAATTTGAATGGAGTAATGAAAGCCTGGCCGCTTTTGAGGAGCTGAAAAGATGCCTTAGTTCTTCGCCTGTATTGCATAGCCCCGACTTTAGTAAAGCATTTGCCATTCACTGTGATGCTAGTCAATATGGCGTTGGTGCTGTATTAATGCAGAAACTGGAGGACGGAGCTGAAGCCCCTATAGCATACATGTCGCAGAAGCTAAATTCGACCCAACGAAACTATACGGTGACCGAACAGGAATGTTTAGCGGCTGTATTAGCTATAAAAAAATTTAGGGCTTACATTGAAGGGCAAGAATTTGAGGTGGTAACCGATCATGCATCTCTGCAGTGGCTAATGAGTCTTAAGGATTTGCATGGTAGACTCGCTTGATGGGCTTTGCAGTTGCAAGGCTTCAAATTCACTATTAGTCATCGAAAAGGTAGCCAGAATGTGATTCCAGATGCGCTTTCCAGTGTTCACACACCGGAAGATTGCGAAGCTATTCAGGAACTATCAGAAATGATTGAAATCGACTTAGATTCGCCTCATTTTAAATCGGAGGCCTACTTAGATTTGATTGAGAAAGTATCGGCGAATGCAACAACGCTTCCCGATCTCAGGGTAACTGATGGATATATATACAGACGTTGTCAATATGCCACAGGTGATTTAATACAGGAACGTGACAGCTGGAAGTTGTGGATTCCCAAAAAGCTTACATCTCGGCTGATCATTCGGGCCCATGATCATCCCACAAGCTCGCATGGTGGAATCGGCAAAACCTTAAAGCGTTTGCAGACATATTTCTTTTGGCCAAAAATGGCTTTACTAGTAAAAGAATATGTGCTGGCTTGCGACTTGTGTAGGATGAACAAGGCTCCGAATCAGCTGTTGAGACCGCCTATGGGCCAATTAGTTGTTAGCGATCGCGTTTGTTTTCTTGTCAGGCACATGAATAAAAATGTGATGATGGTTAGGACGCATGACAGGTAAAGAACCCCCCCACATCTCCCGAATCGCTAGATGGCAACCAGCATGTGCCGCCGACCTGTCATGTGAGAGTTGTAGCTACCCGGCGTAGCTCAGTCCTGCACGGACTAATGACTCGATATCCTTTGATGGTCGTTTAAGACCTTCACTCCATTTTTACTCAGGCACTTTGTGTCTGGGTAAATAAATTCATTAACCATTTCATTACAAACATTCACTGAAGATGAACACCGCAAAGGACGTCCATCCACGTCCCTCACTGAAGACAAAGTGAAAAAAGTGGCAGACCATCAGGCATGTAGCTGAGGTCACAGGGATCTCGTATGGCAGTGTTCAAAGAATCGTTGCTCACGAGTTGGATATGGAGGTCTCTGCGTGTTGGGAGCCGAGAATGTTAACCGACAAGAAAAAGAAGAAACGAGTCGACATTTCGAAGATGAATCTCGAATAGTTCCAGGCAGATCAGGTGAACTTTTTGTCGCGTTTCGCGATCATGTACGAGAGCTGGATCCACCATTTTGATACGTGGAAGCGACCCTCTTCACCGAAGTAGCAGAAATTCAAAGTGTCGAGCTGACGGAATTATTATAGTAGAAAATTTGAAAAAGGGAGCCACTATATCAGGCTCTTACAACGCAGACCAAAAAAGAAAATTGCGGGAGGCTATTAACTCTAGATTCATAAACATTCATGTGAGTTACACTATTCATTAACAGACGTACATATTATATTGATGATTTTCGTTTTATAGACTACAAAGAGCAATAAAACACACTTAAAATCTTTTCAAATGGTTATTAATCTTTAATTTTCTGCAATGAAAATAAAAACAATAGTTATTCTGAGCAATCAACACATAATAAACAGCGGTGACTCGTACACATGAATGAACGGGAATACATATGTGTTTTGCACGGTCTGTGAGATGAATGTTTGTGAAACTAGGGTTAAGGAAAAAAGACGCGGCAAACTGCGAGCCGGAGTGCTGTTTTATCAAGACCAAGCACCGGCTCACAAGGCTGCAGTTGCGATGGCTTCAATTCAAGAATCAAGATTCGAACTGCTTGAACACCCACCCTATTCGCCAGGTCTAGCTCCCAGAGACTTCTACCTTTTTCCTCAGCTGAGGAAACTTGAAGATGATAGCGAATTGATGGCAGCTGTTGAGGCATTTTTGGAGAGTGGAGACAAATCATTTTTTTCTAATGGTATCTTGGGTTTGCAAAAAAGATGTAAATGTGTTGACTTGTTAGGAGACTATGTTGAAAAATACATATTTTTTTAAAGTTTAATCACCTTGGTTTATATCGATTATCATTTCTTTTGGATCACTTACGTTTCCTTTTTTGATTGTTTCATTGATATTACTCTTTTCAAGTATTATATTTTGCTGTTCTTTTTCAAATATTCAATGAAGAATAAAGAATTTTTAAAATAAAAGAGCAACTTAGCAGTTTTGTTGCGTCAGTAATTTTCATTTAAATTACAATTAAATTAATTTTAAATTAAAATTAAATTAATTTGAATTACAATTAAATTAGGGCAAAAGTATCGAGTCAAATTAAACAAATTTGGTGTTTGTTGTAAAAAGGTACTCAGAATTTTTGCGTTTTATAATTCAGTAACCAACCCCCCTTCTCTTTCATCATGCTCGAAATCACAGGATTTTCATAAAGGGGGTGTTGCAAATTTTTCCACAAGGGACGGTAGCTTTAAGAAGGCTGAAAATCACTGGTTTTAAACTTACAGGACAACCGACAGATTTATGTTTATTTATAATTGTTTTGATGAAAACCTACGGCCATGTAAATTAGCTAGAAAGAAAGAGAAAGACATAGCCGCAAATGCTTTGAAGTCAGCATAAGAGGGTTTTACTAAACTTGATTCTGGTATGAGCAAGCAAGCGCACGGGAGGCTGAGCTCGCAGAGAAGATACTGACTTATGTTCGACAGGACCTTGAGGAGACACAAAGCAGGAAGAAATTATTACTGCAGCTGCAAAGTGAAGTATTGCAGCTAATTGCTAACAAATTAAATAGATATATTTAGTTAATACATTTAGCTCAATTACGGGCGATTAGAAAATTTTATACTTTATTGGGAAAAAATGCTGTCTTCTTCAGTATCCGTTGGTCTACCAACAAGGTATTGATTTCGTCGGTAGAAACTAATGAGTATTGACGAAAAGCGCTAGTTCAACACAGTTCTAGTTTTTGCAACTTTTACAACTTAAATATTCTCTTGGATAAAACGTTTGCCTTTCAAAATTAGGGAAGATCTTTTTGTTTATAATTTCTTTTCCGACCTCTATAGAAGTGTATGAAGAGTGCATTCTATAAATTAAAACAGTTGTTAATCAAATTCTATGTCTACTACGAATATCAATTTGAGCTGTTAAGATAATTTTTGAATTTTAGTTAACATACAGTAATCGCAGTTTATATATATTTCTGAATAAACACTAACAAATTGATAACTAAATTGAAGTTCACAAATCATTCGCATCAGAACTGATTGAATGGAACAATTAAATTATATTTAATATTTTTTTGTTTTGTTATATAACAATTTTAATCCAGTATTAATTATTTCACAAAGTATTCACTTAGAATTATTACTACGATTAAAACTAAAACTTACCGTTTACTATTATGTCGGCCATCATAGCCCAACACAATACCACGCTGTCGATCCGTATTATCTGGAAAACATTCCTGTATATATTTACAGAGTCCCTGAGCTGTTTGAACGACAACAAGATCATTCATCGAATTGAAACCAGCTTGCATTCGTCCCCGAAGTCCAGCTGTACCGAATGCTAAACGATTACATAATCTTTTGTTCAAATCGACCCATTGTTGACGATTGTATAGATTCATGATTTCGCTGAGGGTTGTTTCATTCTAAAATGACAATGAGAATTAAGAATTGGAATAAGTGAGGTATTATCAAATTATAAATAAAAAAGGAACAGATAATTGGTAGTTGCATAATGTTTTTGATATGGAGTTTATGGTAGACTAATGATACACTGCTGGTATTCATATCAGGGTATGGATACCACGGTATCGACAACTTAGGTGGGTGATACGCTGCGCCTACGTGGTATTGTGTGCACTGAGATAGTAGAAATGGAGTGGTCATGCCAATAAGATATACATTGAAGGAGATGATAGTAAATTTTCACCTCTTCACAAGTTTTTTTTTTTTTTTTTTTTTTTTTTTTTTGGGAGCGGATGTCAAAAACCTTCAATAGGTATCTTGCGAACTAAACAAGATTATGTGAGATTCTTACTCACTAAAAAACGTCACCCGCCGACCACGTAGGTCCGAGCCGGAACCGCTTTCGCATTACTTCAACTCGGCCGTGCTACTTCCACCCATCAGGTGTCCCATTGGCTTACTTCCGTTCTGTCAAGCTTTCAGGAGTCTATGAGACATCCTTCCTCTTTTTTTAAGCGCAATACCAGCTCCACATATGCTGACACAGCTGACCAGGCGTCTTCTGACTGTAGCATCATCTCCACGATTGACTCCGGCGTCGCAGGGCCAATTGTAGAGAAAAGCATGTGTCGCTCTCTTCTGAAGCGGGCGCAATGGAAGAAGGTATGCAAAGCGTCATCACTTTCCTTAGCACAGTATTTACAGAACTCCGTCCTGACTTTCCCCATTCTGTGAAGGTATTTCCTGAAGTAGCCGTGGCCCGATAGGAACTGGCACAGGTAGAAGTTTATTTCACCGTGGTCGCGATTAAGCCAAGGTTTTAAGGCGCGAATTAGCCTAATCGTCCATACTCCCTTCGAGCTCGTAGCCCAACGCTCCTCCCAAAGCTCAAGCGTTCGCGCTCGTGCTTGAGCAACCAAGATTTCTCTTCCCACTTCTGCTCTGTTCAGGAACACTTCCCTGCGTTCGTTCGCCAATAGATCAATTGGGATTACTCCCGCTATCACTAACACGGCGTTTCCTGAAACTGTTCTATAGCTGCTTGCAATTCGCAGCGCTCCCCTACGCTGGACGCTCACCATCCTAGCTCGATACTTTTCAAACCTTAACGCAGTGGCCCATATCTCCGCGCCATACAGCAGCATTGAATGAGCCACTGTCATAAGGAGTTTACGTTTACTCGGACTAGGACCGCGAACGTTTGCCATGAGTCTCCCAAGCGAGATAACAGACAGTAGCGCCCTATCGCATACTTTTCGGATGTGCTCCCCATAAGCCAGCTTCGAGTCCAATATCACTCCAAGATACTTAGCCGATTTCCTGGTCTCAAGTACTTCAGAGCCAACCGTCATGGGTATAATGGTTGGTATTCTTCTTTTGGTCAGCATGACAATCTCAGTTTTCGCGATCGCCAGCTGGAGACCATGGCTTTCCATCCAGGCTTCGACCCTTCTCATTACTTGATTGAGCTTGAGTTGGGCGAGATGAGGATTTCTCGACGTGATGACAGCGGCTACATCATCAGCATAGCCCACCAAGAGCACGTCTTCCGGCATTTCGAGGCGTAAGAGACCATCATACGCAACATTCCATAGGTCTGGCCCGAGAATGGATCCTTGTGCTGCCCCAGCTGTAATGGTTTTGCGTACAGTTCCCTGATTCGTTTCATAGATCAAATGGCGATCTTTCAGGTAATCCCGTACCAATGCCAGCAAGTATTCCTCTATTTGAAAATGTCGCTGAAGAGAATCCAGTATGTCTGTCCATCTCGCCGAGTTAAAGGCGTTACGAACGTCCAGCGTTACCAAAAACACAATGGGTCTAGCTCGATGACAAGCGGCCTCTGCGCGATCTACTGCGCTAATTATTTCGCAGATGGCACTTATTGTTGAGTGGCCACTGCGAAATCCATGTTGGTTTTTCGAGAGGTCACCTGCTCTTCGTATAGCTGCCTTAAGTCGAGGTTTCAGCAGCCCTTCCAAAAGTTTCCCCGCAGTGTCCAGCATGCAGAGAGGTCTGTACGCTGATGGTGTGTTAAAATCTCCCTTTCCCTTTGAAATTAGGGCAAGTCGCGCCACTTTCCAGGGTGACGGAAAGACACCCGCTAGTAAACATTCATTGTACATGCGTAGCAATGTTGACGGGTGTCGTTCCACCACTACCTTTAGGACTTCTACTGGAATATTGTCCGGACCTGGGGCTTTTCGGTTCTTCATTTTGGCACTCGCGCTTCGTAGTTCTTCTTCAGTGAACAAAGGGATATCTTCCTGGCGGACTGTGTGGTTGTTCTCTGCTCTTACATCGTGCGCTGGGAACAGTGAATCTACAATATTCCTCAGGACATCCGCCTCCATGGGTGGGTCGGGACACATGCGGCCCAGCCTACCCGATACTATTTTGTAACCCTGGCCCCACGGGTCCCGGTCCACTTCTTCGCATAAAGTTTGCCACATTTGCCTTTTCCTCCGTTTTATAGCTATTCCCAGTTCTTTTTTTGCCTTTTTGTGGGTGGCGACAAGTAGCAACGCTTCCGGTCGTCCAATAGACCGCTGTGCCCTACGCCTGCATGCTAGAGCTCTTCGTCTTAGTTCCGCTATCTCCTCAGTCCACCAATAAGCGCTCTGTTTGCCCGGTAGTGACTTTCGAAGTGGCATCGACGCATTGCACGCTCGCCAAATTTCGCCCAGGGTCGAATTTACAACCGTACCTATTTCCCCAGAGCCCATTGCTACCCCTGCTTGTCCTGCGCTGACTTCGTCAGTAAAGCTGTTACCTAGTGACTCCAAAAGCTTCCCCCTATCCAGCTTTGAAATATTCCACCCGAGTATCTTCCGTCTTAAGTTCTGAGGGGCCGGGCTTTCCTCCGACAGCCAGAAAGTAATATAGTTGTGGTCACTTCCAGTGTACTCCTCCATCACCCTCCAATCCTTTGTCATCATGGACAACGTCTCCGAGACAAGAGTTATATCGGGAATGGACTCACCGAAGCCTGGCCTGCGGTAAGTTGGTGTTGAGCCCCTGTTCACCACGACCATACTCAGCCTGGACACCATTTCCATAATTAATCTCCCTCTTGTGCTTTGAGTCGGCATCCCCCATTCCAAGGCTCTCGCATTGAAGTCACCAGCTACTACCAGTTTGCCAGGAAGGTCTCGAGGAGCGTCTTCTAATGCTTCTATCTTTCTACGAAATTCACAAGTAGCTCCCCTCCAATTTGATAATTAAGGGTATATCTGCTTAAACGTATTTCGTGCGCGATAAAATCGAGGAGGTTAACGGTGGAAAGTTATACCTTCCGTGTCCACTCCGTTTCTACTATCTCACTGACTGTGTGACATCACCTGTCAAAAACGAAAACTGTCAAATTGAGTGTAGAATCAAAAGTGAAGCGGAATTCAGACAACCTGTATTTTTTGACAAATTTGCTTGATAAAATTATCATTTTTTTCTAACTCATATCAAAACAAGCGACACTTTCAAAATAACACCGTTTGGTGACATTTGTTAAAGTTTATTGTATTGGAAAGTTTAATTGCTACAGTCACCACTGGCTGGAAATTGTCTCTGGTCGATATACCGGGTGAAATTCTCACGATATCAATACCGTCCAACGACGTAGATACCTCGTATGTACCACTTTGCCGAGCTGATATTAGCCTAGAACTGGGTGATACACTGGTGGTATGGACGATACTATGGTATCAATACCAGCAGTGTATCAACAGTCGTATAGTTTATTTTATATGGTACAGTTAATTTGAAGGCAATAAAAAGGAGGAAGATGAAATGTTGGTCAAGGTTCTCGTTATTTGCATTCGGGAAAAACTAAATTGAGAAAATGAACAAGAAGAAAGACGAGATGTTATTGCAATAGACAGATTGTGAGTTGTTCAGTAGAGATATTAAAGTCACCACAGATGATGATAGGCGACAAAGGAAAGTTAAGATTGATGTAGGCGTATCGTTCAGAAAAAAAATTATCGAATGTTGAAAAGGAGGTGGAAATGCATTCAGCAAAAAAATTAGAGTGTAGCCAAAAAATTGTGAGAATACATGTTCCTTCTAAAGAAATATGTTCTAGCCATAAGGTTCACTCAGATATGGATCCCGCAGTAGGGCATAACGGTAACGTGATACAAATTATGGGAGCTAAGAAACATCATAACATAGTTTTAAGTTATCACAGTTTTAGGCCACAAGGTTTAGTTTTATAGATACCTATTCTAGTTTGATTCAAATACTATTTGGTATATAAAAAAATGCAGAAAAATTGAAAGTTGAGTTAAGATTGACTATGGAATTATGTCTGGAGTTGTAAGTTGAATTTGAACTTTGATAACTTTGATATATTATGGTCAGAGGGCAATGTCTATATATACAAAATGGGTTCGAGCAGTAAACTTTATTGTTGGCATATTCACCACATGAGAAAGATGGCTGACTCAATTGTAAGTGCATGGTTGTAAATGTGCATGGCGAGATACCATGTACAAATATATCAGTGTGAAAATATTCAGTGAAGTGATGTGAGGTTTTGAAAGGGTCTTGTAGTTATGGCACCTCACTAAGGATAAACAAGAAGAAAACTAACAGAAAGTTGCGTTCCAAATGAAAAACTGTCTATGTATGGTCGGTTGAGGCAGACATTGGTCTTAAGTTTTTCTGTTGCTTTTGTTTCGGCTTGTTATAAAGCAATCAGCTGTCTGACACTTACACCTAGAGCACCGTAAATGCAGAAGGACACAGCCCTCCGGTCACTGGCATTTTAGTTATTTGATAAACGATAGGCGTTGGTGCAAGCTACCTTAAGCAATTCTTAACACCATAACCAAAATTAAAAAATATTATATTTACCTGATCCCATTGAAGCCATTGTTGAATTTTTTCATTTAGTACACTATCTCCACTGTCGAATTGCATTTTCGTATGCCTTCCAGTCGATTATCCAAAGTCTTAGATTAAAAACAATACTAGTTTGAATGTCACACGTCTTTCGCTTTTGGTTTTTGTTCGGAGCACTGATAACAAATCTAAAATGGTACAAATCATAAATACGATTAATTGTGCGTAAGAAATGCGTAGAAGATTAAATAAGACTACAGTAAGTTTTATATTCAGTCTTAAATAAGAGTAATTATCACACTAACAATTATATTACAGTCACCAACTCCACCGCCATACTCTTCTGTATCAATTTTCTTACTTGCAATCACAATCATCACATAACAACTACCTGCAAACGATTTGCTATATCAATCTCAAAGACTGATTCTCTGCGGAATCGAATTTCTCATATAATATATAATAATAATAATCATCATAAATTCATTTGAGATAAAGAATATGCGATAGCGGGACAAACGTATTGAAATAACATGTGTTTTTTGCTGTCGTTCGCATCGAAATACGAGCATAATATGAAAATTGAGGAAATCTACCAGTATTTACGTCACATTTCTTAGCTCAGAGAGGGATTATTATCAATGCGGTAGTATAGGTAAATTCGATTGCTGATTCGTAATCAAATGAAGGTTTTTTTTTTGTTACGTGGGGGTAGTGATAATGATGCTATTCAAGAAATTAATACCTTTTCGGCATATCTGTTAGACCGTTATGTGCTATCACATCGAGAACATACTTGAGGATTTATTAATCAGGGGCTTAAGTAAAGTGTGAGATGTTTTTGAGTATTGGAATTATCTCGTTGATACAGAGAAGATTAATCGATATAGTTTAGTTTAAAATTAACTATTCAAGGCTTTTGCACAATTTTCAAATAAATATTTTCTGTACGATTTTCTGGAATAGAATTTTTGTAACGTAATTTTTTTAGATTGGCTGAACGAAATAATGATCGGTTTGTTTTACTTAAAGGACACAATAATATTCATAGTTTTTGAATAGATCATGAGTTATAATATCCAAGTTCAAGCATTCATACATTCAAACATTAATCTTCTTTCTATGACTTTTCATTGAAAAAAATCTAACAAGAGAATCTAAGAACACAAAGATATATTTGGAAGATGGTTTAAGTTTCTGCATTTTGGTGCCTGCTATTTGATGGATTCTGCTTTGATTCATGATTGATGAATTATTTGAAGTTTATTCTTATAACAGGGAGCGCATTGATTCCATACAGGTGAAGCGTAGTTGATATCTTTGACTTTCTATCTATAAACGAGTGAGTTCAGCTGATAACTTTTGAGTCTGTTGCATCGGCGTGAGCCTCAGTCCAGCATCATGCCAAGCTAAGTAAGCTGTTTTTCGCAAAACACGGAAGATCCAAGAACGTTAATTTATAGTCTCACCAAATTGCGTAAGGAGGCGATTTTTCCGGGTTTTATTAACTGACGATTTATCCGGGATTATTTTAAATTTCCATTTATAGAAAAAATTGGCGATCGTAGAAAACTGAGTTTGAAAATTATTTACAACTATGGTACAAAGGTTTACAACTATTCTACAAGGGCAGAAAGGAACGAATAAGTTTAATTATTTAAAAAAGAACATAATTTCAAGAGCTTAAAGATGATATCTTCGAGCCATATCGAATCAAAGGCCTTTTGATTATCGAGGGAAATAATTTCTCCGCAAAGCTACGATTAATATGTTTTAACATTCTCAATACTTGACGACTGGTAGGTTGCCGATTGATTCGCAATAAAATAATTCTTCTGACATATTTTACTGAGTGAAGGCAACAGGCTTACGGACCGGTAGCTCCCTAGATCATTGGTGTTCTTAGCGGGCATGCATAGGGGACTTGTAATAGTGTTTGTTCACAATTTGACTTCCAAGCGAAATCTGATGGAGAATGCAACAGATTCGGAAACCTCATTTTTCAACCACCTCACCCTTCCAACCTCGTGGAGGCGTGTGGCAAGCAATTTAGCTTTTTCATGGTTGTTAATGGTGGTATGTCACGTAATGTCTTAATGGTGGTATGTCACGTAATTTATTGTTTACAGGTCTGTGGATTTGTGGAGTAGCCAGAATTTTTTCCTCAGAAGAAAGACAGAAAAACTGCCAGAGTTTTTTCCTAGACGAATCCGGAGTTCGTTGTGAACATTGAAAAATGATTTAGGGATTTGGCAGTTTAGCTCATTCATTTGCGGTTTTATGCCCGAAAGCCGAGAGCATTGCCATTGACGGCAAGTCCTATTGCGCTGATTAGTACCAAAGTTAGAATGCCAATTCTTCACTAAAGAATATATATCTTTCGGCTTACAAAAACTGAAACTTATGGCCTACAATTTTTTCTGGCGTTCTCTTAAGCGGACACTTCTTTTAGCCAGATAAAATATTATGAGTCGATGGTGTTTGGTTATGAGAGCATGCACTGCATTTGTTTTTTTGATTATAATTTATTTTCTAAGATTTCAGAAGAGAATCTTAGCTTCCTCATTTACAGGCAAACACAAATTTTCTTGGCAAGCAAATTTCAATGCTTCTTGGTCCTGACGAGGTACTGTTTACATTTTTCAGAGCAATAAATAATGATTTTACTTGTCAAAGAGTGTCATAGACAGAACATGCTAAAAATACTCATCACACTGTTTTGCTTATAGTTTAATTTGGGGATTAAAATGAAAAACAGTTACATATATTCCATCATGCTTGCCGATTTTCACGACGTTTGTTTACAAATGCGCACAACACGAACCTAACCTAGCTAATGTCAAATTGCATACATCAGGGCGCTGGCTATTCAATATACAATTCAAAACTTAATCAAAAACTAAAAAATCGTACAATTTCATCTACAGCACTTGCCAGACACTATTTTTCACAATCCTCTGATAATAAGTCACCTTTTCAAATTCGACCGAACGTCTAGCAACCTAGTCCTGAAAAATTCACTGACATTCCCCAACTAACATATTGCGAGCTTGCTATTCCTTTTCCTTGTCTCTTTACATTAGCCTACAACCCACCCAACATACACTCTGCGCCATTCATTCAATTTATACAGTACGTCCCTGTCTCAGTCGCGTATCTATTTCACAAAAAAATTCCATTCAACTATGTCCACGAGACATTTCCCTCAACTACCTGCCTTTATGTCCTTCGTGTCTATACACCAGTTATGTAACCGTAAGGAAATCCGAGCTGAGACAGGATTTCTGCTAATGTATGGTATTTGAAAAAATTTGCTTTCGTTACAAGTTAGTTAATGAAAACAATGGCGGTCTTTAATAATACGTATTGTGTAAATATGAAAAAATAGGTATTATAGGGCTTGCAGGTAGGACTTACTACCGATGGACACCAGATAAGGTGAAAAGAAAGAGAAGGACTCACTGGCAGTTTGATGAAAGAATAACATGAAAAAGCTCCCAATGAGGAGAAGTTGGTTATGTAACTTGGTGGGGTTGAAGATGGAGTCGACGTGGTGAATGAAGAAGGAATGTGACATTTGTTATGGAAATTCAAAGGAGTGCACTGGAGGATTTTGTTGGGTTGAATGAATCAAAGAATGAACATGAATCCTTTGAGAAATTTTTGGCATGCAGCATTGTCCGTTGCAACATTTGATTTTTCGAATTTTGTATTTTCGGATTTGTAGATCGTCTAATAATTTGTATCTGGTGGGTTATGGAGCTTCTTCATTAATTAATTAAAAAAAAATATTCATTGGTATATAATCTAATTTTTTTTCAAATTCAAATATAAACGAACCTTTTGCAAAAAGAAATTTATTTTACATTTAAGAAGAAACACACTTTATAGTCATTTTCTACATAGTTACTCTCCTTAGTAATACATTTTTCCCATCGAGCAGGTAGTTTGTTCATGACGTTTTCGAAGAATGAGTCCGGGCGGGTATCCAACCAATTGCATATAAACTGTTCAACCTGTTGATCGTTCGCACAACTCTCTTCTCCAAGTGCTTCCTTGAGAGGCCCAAACTTATGGATATCGCAAGGTGGAAAGTCAGGACTGTATCAAGGATGATCAAGTGTAGTCCAATGCATTTCATACAGTTTTTGAGTTGCTAGGGCTGCAGTGTGGGTTCGTGCATTGTCGTGCAAGAACAGGACGTCTTGGATGGGTTAACGGCACCTTTTCGACCGATATGCAGCTCGAACCTGGTCAAAAAAGCTCGCTGTAGTATGCAGCGTTTATTATTAAGGAAATTATTAAGGAAATCAACGTGTAAAATTCCTTGAGAATCCCAAAAAACCATTGACATCGGGTTAAAAGCTGACATGCGAGTTTTGATTTTTTATGGTCCTGATTCCCCCTCTTTTCTCCACTCCATAGAGGCCTTTTTTGACTCGGGAGTGTAGTAGCGAACCCAGGTTTTAACGCACATCCCAATGCGTTGGAAAAAAGCCTGCTTTTCATTTCGGAAACGAGCAAGAAGCGTTTGAAAAACTACAGCAGGCGCATTTTTGTTCTCTTGGGTAAGCAGACAGGAAAACCCACTTCGCCGAGATTTTTCGAAATTCAAGGTGGTCTCGGATGATGGTGTTTACACTTCCAACACTGTTTCCCGTTTCCTAACTGATTGCTGCTACAGTGGAGCGACGATCTCTTTCATTGAGCTCGCGAACAGCTGCGACATTGCCCGGCGTAATGCTGGAGCATGGGCGTCTTCGGTGGCTCACACTTTCTACTATCTCGGTACACTTGGCTTTTACTCGTGGCCATAAAAGTGCATTCTCCTTGATCTGTGCACGCACTCGGTTTCGAATATCGGCTGGTTTAACGCAGTCCGTTAAAATTTTTATTACAATGCGTTGCGCAACTGAAGAATGAACCTCTCTTTCGCTCACTGTGAGGACAACTAAACAAACTGGTCGGGCGGCCAGCTTGGCCTTGAGTCATCTAGACGGGTTCCCTCCTTAACTTTCCCGATGCTCCGCCTATCTTCGACACGCTTTCTGAGTCCTCAAGAGTAAAGGGCTCGTTCATATTTGAATGCCCCTCGTACAATGAAAATATCAAATCATAGTCTTAAACATTTTTTGGACGGCTGGCTTTATTTTCTCTTTATTCACAGCTTTACCATCTTTTTGACAGCAAATGAGCAAATCCCATATCAATTTTTATAATAAGGTTGAAGAATATTTCATAGCCAGGTTTGGGAGGAATAAATAAACTACACCACTGGCTGTCATTCAAACATCCCCTATCTTCCAGTCAAAGCTAAGACATTTCTCTTATACATCCGAAAACTCACCGACAGTTGAGAATAAGCTCATTGCAGCTCAGAAAAAAAAACTAGTCCAAAAGCAAACAGCAATGAAAGCCTTATCTAGATCAAAGCGCTCTATACAAACGAATATGGAAAGCACTGTCGCTTCAGTTCATTCAGTCTAACGGAGACATTACAACACAGCAGAAGATTGCTGTCTGAACCAGGATCTTTCGGACTTCCGCATTTTCCGTATAGACGCAAGTATTGTTCTATTGTATCGTATCGCGGTCGACCCTCACTCTTCATTGTATTCTTATCACCGCTCGACCAGTCGGTCCCAGTAAAGTCCAAACAAAGGGGAGTCAAGCCAACCATCCAGTCAGCCAGCTAGCCAGCTAGCTAGCAACCCTACGAGAGAGTGAACGAACCACGTAACTTTCAGTGGACAATGCGGATATGAAAAGTTGAAAAGTTTTGTAAATTTGTGCATTCGGATCAGTTGTTCAATTTCAAACAAAGATAGAACAGCTGTGACCACCACACAACAACAGCAGCATGACAATATCCATCGTCGCCTACTCATAAAACGGTTTTACTGTCATCCTCATTCCTAGGCATGAAAACGAGGTCATTTGGAAAAATTTCGAATTTTTAAGTCAGAAATTTTAAGGACATTTTTCTCTGCCTTCGGTTTTAACATTTTTTTTTTGTTTTCGGTCTGAGGTGAAAATATTTTTGGGGATTTCATTGCATCGGAACTCTTGACGTTTTATTGTTTTACGGACCGTTCTGTGTTCGACATGGGTTCATGAAATTTCCTTGTTGCGAACAATTCACGCTAAATCTCAGTTGGGTGTCATTCCGGTCGGCTGTGGACAAAGGAAACAGAAAATAATCCGTTCGTGTAGTCACAGTTCTGGAAGTGGTGATGGTGGCAGAGTTGCAGAAAAAAACTGACTGTGCTTTGTAGTGGTAAAGTTGTGTAAAATCGTTTAGCATTCATATTATAACATAACTGTCGCGGAAAAATGTTGTCCCACAGCAAATCTCTAAAATCCTTTTGAGCGAAAACCAGATAAAAAAAAAGTGCTTCAAAGACAATAATAGCATTACAAGCGTGCATATAGTTCTTGGCTCCAGGACTGTACAACGCGCCAAAGTATTGAGGTTAAACCAAAGCGGTGGCAACGTTAATTAGGATAGAGCAAGGAGTAGAACGGTCCCGTGGGTGGCAAGAATACGTACATTGCAGCAGACAACCGAATCCTGCTGATTCAGTGCCATAAGTCGCGAGTGAGTGTGAATAGAGTGAAGGGTGCATAAGTGAATGTGTTTGGGGTGAAGGGGTTGAATTTCGAGAGCAAAAAAAAGTGCAACCTCTTGAGAGAAGCTTGAAATTGATATATAGGCTAGAGAAGTAAAAGAGCAGACGACGTCAACGGCGGTAGGAGCAATAATTGGAGCAACAGCAGGCGGTATTGTTCACGCTGAACCGAGTAGGTGGGCAAACGGGGTGAGTTCAATTTGATAAATTGTTTTTTAAGCCTGAAATTGGATGGGGTATTTGAGGATGATTTTCGGTATTATAAGGAGTGATATATTGACGAATATTGTGTAAAGATAGTAATGATTTGTAAATTATACTAAGCGGCACATCATTTTAAATCATTAGATGTAATCAGTTATTCTATAAAATTATTAAAGCGAGATAATTTTGACAGCTTATTTACAGTAATAGATGTTATAAAAATGGATTAGATTGGGAAAATTGAGAAAGGGAAAAAATCGAGTTCTCTTACTAAATCCTGTTTCGAAACAACTTCATACCGCACAACCCCCATCTACAAACACCAAACCACTTTATTAGCTAAAATGCAATGTGCATTAAATTTGGCACTTTGCCTGCAGTATTGATGAATAAGTTATAATCTCGTTTTTATCTTGATTGATAAAACCACCAACGCGAACTTTTATGCTCAAAATGAAATAGAGATACTGTCCAACTTTGGTCCATCAGATTTTTTAACAGCACCTCAAAGACATGACGCATTTATGAGAAAGTAAACGGTAATTTCTAATATTTTGAGACTTTCTTTAAACAAATCTTCTAAAGATAATGAGATCATTATAAAAAAAAACATTATTTTAATAAGCAAAGGTTATTGTTCTAAGCCATTGCCGTGCACAGGACAGGGGGCAACCAATAAAATTCGGCACACACTTTCATTAATTTTGATTGAAGTACTGTGAAGGTACAAGATTGCAATTTTTTTTAAAAAAAAGTCAGTTCTACAATAGAGCGGGCAATTGTTCCTCTTTGCCACGTCTGTGCACGCCACTGGTCTGAACCAATGTTGCAGGGCAAGAGTTTCCATTCAATCTGCAGTAATTTATTATTCGATATGGCCGAGTGATAATACTGAACCACGTATCTTCCAGACCATGAGTCCAGTTCATAGAACTGTTTAGTGACATGATAATTGACTTTATTGGCCTGAATCGCACAGTATATGGATATCATGCGGTTTCGATAGGACGACATTTCACACATATTTATTGCAAGAAAAGTTTAGAAGCCACATCATTTTGAAAAAATTGTTCAATAGCCGTGAATACTGTGTAATTTAATATCTATTAAGCGCTTTTCAGACATGTGTCCATGCGTTTTTGGATTAGACGAGTCAAGTCAACTCAAATCCAATTTTTTGAAGGCGGGGCTAAGGCGATAAGTGGATGGATTTTACACGCCTATAATGATGTTTTTTTTTTGCTCCGTACAAATATATTGGTAACAGAAAATTGTATACACTAATCCATATGACTATATATACCTACATATATATGTTTGTGTCTAGATATTCATATGCATTCAATTTTTTTCGTAATAGTCATGCACGTTAAGGCGGCTTTAAATATGCGGTGTTTGTCAAACACCTCCTATTTGCCAAATACCGAACACCTAGTCAAGTAATTTGGTTTGGTGCTTGCGGAATGACAAGCACAGAGAATTAGACATTCGGGCATTGCCGAATGTTCGCCAAAACTGGAAGATGAACAAGCTGCGGGGATCCGACAAAGTGCTCGTCTACTTTGATGTGTGTTGAAAGTTCGACAAACTACGGGAATAGCGAGCACCCGAATGTTTGTGCTTGATCTAGGGCAAGCACTAGGCGAGCAACCCAACCACACATGCGAAGTTTGTCTAGGTGCTCGGTATTTGACAAACACCGCATATCTAAAGCCACCTTAAGGATGCAAAATATATATTATCCACATCATTATATAAGAAAATAGTCATCCACAAAACATACAGTGGTTCACAGCTTATTTGATACAGTGACTATTTAAAAATGCAAATCACTGTAACTTTGAAACAAAGAACCCTATCCAAAAAGTTGAAACGTATTTGACTAGATGCATGTTCAACGAATACAATGCAAACAAAAAGTGTTCCAGCAATATTCCTCGGCGTCCGGTAAAAGAGAAATACCACTGGCGCAGAAAAATTGCAGCTCACAGCTTATTTGATACAGACACTTCAATGCGAATAAAAGTTCTATTTGTCGCGCCGTTAATCTGTCTTGTTTTTGTTTATTGAATTTTTGATTGTGTTTAGACATTGGTTTCAGTAATTTTTAGCAAGATCTTGTAAGCTGAAGTGCCAAAATGAGCCAAAATTGTAAAATGGGTCATCGCACAACAATTGAACAGCGCGAATTGGTATTAACCCACTTTAAAATAGGACAAAATGTTGCTGAAAGTGTGAATTTAAGTGTCTCTATAGTGCAGCACACAATTGAGCGCTTCGTACATGAAAATCGGGTAGAAAATAAGAGGAGAAATGCGCCAAACAATATTTTCACCGTATCCGACGAACGATACATTGTAATTAAAGTGAAAGCAAACACAAAGATTTCCGCTCCAAAATTTGTTACTGAGGTTCATCGTGAATTAAAGAAATCATGTAGTGCTGAAACCGTCCGACGAGTGCTTCGCGACCATGATTTCAACGGGCGAGTAGCTCGTAGGAAGCCATTCATTTCCAAAAAAAATACAATAAGCCGATTTGCCTTTGCCAAAGAGCATGTGGGAAAGCCATTCGCGTTCTGGAATACGGTTATTTTTGCGGACGAGTCCAAGTTTAACATTTCTGGCTTCGACGGAATGTCATATGTCTGGCGCAAGGCAAACACTGAGCTAAACAAGGAGAACCTCAAAGCTACTGTGAAGCCTGGTGGGAATGTAATAGTTTGGGCCTGCATGTCCGCAGCCGGAGTCAGAAATTTAAAGTTTATTGAGAAAACAATGGACCAAACAAAGCACCTTGATGCACTCAAAAACAATTTGCTGCAAAGTACTGAAAAACTGGGTGTTAGCAAACAATTTCGGTTGCACCAAGACAATGATCCAAAGCACAAGTCGGGAATTGTGCAGTCCTGGCCAATTTGTGATTACCCTCATTTGATGTCTCCGCTAGCACAGTCACCAGATATGAACGTCATTGAGAATCTGTGGACTTTGTTGGATAACAACATTAGAAAACACAAGATTTCTAATAAACAAGACCTGAAGAAAGCACTGCTAGAGGAGTGGCAAAAAATTACTCCTGACATCACAAAAAAACTTGTTGCCTCAATGCCGAATAGGCTCTAGGCTCTGCTTAAGGGGGCAGGATGGTTTCCGACTTCAACAAAAAAAATTTTTCAATTATTTTTTTATATGAAAGTAAAACATCTCAGGAATATCCTTTGAAAATTTCGAGGCGATCGGATTTAAACTCGCAGAGATACCGGTTATTTTATGATCGTGTTCCCAGGTATATTTCCACGAGAAGCCGAAATAGTCTAGCTCGAAACTCCGAACTACATTTTTGAAGTCGGTGCGTAACATAACTCAAAAAGTAATGCACCGATCTCAATGAACTTTGCCGGACATCTTTAATATGATAAATACTCGCGGATGAACGATCGTTTTTTTTTCAAAAAAACTTTTTACTATTTTTTACAGGCAATCAAAGGCTGATTTTTTATGTGAAAATGGTACCTCCAAATTAAAAACCGCACCAAAAATTGGAAATCGCATATTTTTCAATATAGTTTCGTTCATCCGCGAAAAAAACTAATATATTAAGTAAATCACTTCGATTTTTTTATTTCAGATAACACTGTCAGGCCAGGTTTTACGCACCGCACGACGCCTTTTTTTCGAAGCGCCTTTGATCTACTGCCACCACGGGATAACTAATTCATATTTTTTTATACAATAATTCCTACATACTCTCAAAATATAGTTCTTTAATGTGTTATAAAAAAATAGTAATTATTTTCGCTCAAAGCTGAGAAAAAAAATCGCAAAAATCGGCTTTTCTTCGGCCTCGGAAACCATCTTGCCCCCTTAAGGCAAAGGGCTATCATACGAAGTATTGAAATCAACTGGAAACCTCTCATAATTCACAACAATTTTAATGTTTAATCAAACGGTATCAAATAAGCTGTGACATGAAATTTGTTATTACTTTTAGTTTTTTGTTTTTTTAGGATGTAAAACAGCAACTTTGTAACAAATATAAACTTGTTTAATAAACAACAGACATTTTTCTTCAAAATGGTGTTCAATTTTTTTTTGATATTGTTATTATGTTTTAAGTTATTGCAACTTAATTTTTTGAAGAAGCACTGTATCAAATAAGCTGTGAGCCACTGTATATTTAAATGATCACCAACGAATCATCCACACACACAGCGAAAGAAATCATTTTAAAATCGATTGTACATGAATCAGCATACTCCACCTCCTTCGCTTTAGACCCGCCTATATAAACAAAATCAAATTTACTCGTGTAAGCAAAACACTCTAGATCGCATGGACGCATGTCTGAATAGCGCTTTAGAGATTTTTTTTCCCAGAGAGTTCGATAAGACGCTGTGCAGTGGCTATAAAATAGTAACAACTGATTCGTATCTGAGTCGAAGAGTAACATCATTTAAACCAATGGTGACATCCAGATTTAATAGCGTAATAGAATCGGAAAAATTGAGCTTTCTGGATCAAATCTTATAAATTTTAACATTTCAGTTTTAAAAAAAGCATATTTCAGCTTTATCTAATTTTTTTCGGTGTTGCAGAACATGTGTTTTTATCAAAACAACCGTTACTAGTCATCTACAAAATCTTATTAAAAATCATCCAAAAACTTCATTTCAGTTCCATTTTTCTAAAAAAAATATCTTCCCCCATTCGACATAACAAATATGCTTTCAATATTGATAAATTACTATCCATCCCGAAAAAAAATCTGCTGATAATTTCGTGAAAAACCTCTGAAAATTCAGTATCCATACTACCTTACTAAACCAATTACAGCTACAACTACTGCGAACGGACAACTCTGGATCGAATGATTACATTTTCAGTATTAGCCCCAAAGCATCCGAAGATAAATCTAAAAAAAAACGAAAAATGTTGCTTGTTCTTATCTTTCCTTCGTTTACCGTCTCCGCTTTAAATTGCTCGTCATTTCCTTTGGGATTTTTCGAAATCGTGTCGATGTCACATCGAATCCACTACTTACCAAGATGGTATGGGGGAATATGCTCAATTTCAAGTTCACTTTTTCGTGTGCAAGCAATGTATTACGTGGGAGGGGTTTCTAATGGTTTCAGTTTGAAATTTAAGTTTTCGTTAAGATTGGATGATGTTAAGTATGACAGATGACGTCTATGTGTTTTACACACCGTCATAGTTTCTATGTGCTTAAGGAGGAAATTGATAGAATTATTTTTAAATCGGGAAATGTTGTTGCTACGCCTAGCATCTCAATCGTATCGTCCGAGATATAGACTTTTATGCACATATATCACACGAAGTGAGTCCTTTTAACTTCGTTAAATATTTATGTATGTTTCCGGTCCGGATATCAGGACCCACGCTGAGGCCTACTGTTAGACTCCTTAAATAACCAAATAATTATGCCAAAGTCAAAGCATTACTGTCAATATTCGCCATATCATCCCAGACACCCAGAATAATCCGCTCGTGTGCTGTGTAGGAAAGTAATTAGGCATTCTCGATATTCAAGGCTCCACTGACTTTTCTGGCTTGTTCGATTCGACTTGTCGTCCTTTCATCGCCCATACGACTTAGCGCAAATCAATTACTCCGGAACGTTGTCTAGGTGTGGGTGAGTGAGCTGGAAGAGCTTCAACATTGAATATAGTTATTCCATCGACACACCAACTTAATGACGACGTGTGGATGTCAGGCAGTGTCCCAAGTCATTTTCCCGTTTTATGTCCCTGTGCTAGGGAACAATACGTCAGGACACGTATGTGCATTTTGCCAGAGATGACTGAAATGGCTGAATGGGATCTATACATGTGAGGGGCTAATTCATGGCATTACTTTTTGATAGGAATGACTTCTGTGTTCACATGGCACGCTAGACGATAAGTTCTATGCGATTCGATTGGATTACGAGACGAGGCGAAAAGGAGAATATGGGATTTTATTGGATATTGATCTTTGAGATGGGATTGGGGTTTAGTTGATTGATTTGGGAAATTTGTTTTAGAGTTTATTTCGTAAAAGTGTATTTCATTTGAATCGACAAATTTCACCGCTAAAGTTACACTTTTTAATCGGAATACATAAAGTTTAGATTTTTAGGCTCCTCATGCTTTTTTTATAAACATTAAACCTAGGCTTGAATTGAGACATACGGACTGTGTTGTTATTACACGAAGTGAAATTTTTCTTCTGGCATTGGTCTATTTCTTTAACAGGAAAGAGAAAGACGTGCTCTATTGATTTAGCGATTGATCAGAGTAGGTTAATACGTCTCCAGTTTTGAGGGAAGGATGAATCTTTTCCGGGTCTCGAAATGACTATTGTTGTGGCTAATTTTTTGGAATATTTTTTCAGTAGACAAATTACATTTATAATAGCCTCGATGTGATTAGGTGAGTGAGGCAGAAATTATTGACTTTATAAGGACATAGAGAATTTTGTTTATTGATGATGGGCACCAAAAGTTATCTAAGCAAGCTTTTGCATATCAAGTTCTATCGAGAGTCCGAAACGGATATATCAAAGGGAAATTCGTTGAAACGGTTTTCCATAGGGTCATCCTCGAAATAGAAAAGGCACTCCATTACAAAGAGTACGCTTTAGGAGCCTTTCTAAACGTTGAAGGCGCGTTCAATAATGTGCATACAACAGCCGTTATGGAGAGCCTCCACGCAACCATTACTCATCCCGTTATTTGTAGTTGGAAACATGCTTAAGCAAAAGCTCATACCAGCGGAGTGGGCGAGGGCGCAAATTATAAGGAAGGACCACAGAGGCACACCGCAAGGAGGGGTTTTTTCTCCTCTCTTGTCGAAGCTGGTTACAAATTCAATTTTGGAAAGGTTGTGGCCTATGCTGATGACATTGCGATATTAGTCTCGGGTAGGTTTCCGCATACCCTTGACTAGCTTATCGAGTATGCTCTGGGACTGGTTGAGGAGCGGGCGAATACCGTGCGCCTTGGCACCAACTCCAATAAGACTGATCTTGTACTCTTCACAAGGAAGAGAACAAGAAACTCCTGAATTACTCTACTACTTCTACTAACAGAACTCCGGCGCTAGATTAAGTCTCAAGTCACAAACTAAGTACTTGGGTCTTAATCTGGACAGCAATCTGTAAGGTGAATTTAGAGGAGGGAGTTAAGCGGGCAAGCAACGCAGTTCATGCCAGCAAAAGAGCGCTAGGTGAGATGTGGTGTCTAAATTCTGCTTTAACGCACTGGATCTACATGGTGATAGCTAGGCCGATCCTTGTTTGCGAATGCTTGGTCTGGTGGCCAGCAGTGAATAAAACTACTTTTGCTGGCATGGCGAACAGAGTTCAGTGGTTGGCGGATCTCTGCACTACAGGTGCCTTAGCCTCGACTCCTTCGTCTGCTCTGAACGTCCTGCTTCATCTCCCTCCGCTTAACCTGTTTGTTAGAGGCACTGCCGCAAAAGCTGCTGTCAGGCTTAGGGAATCGGGACACTACGACTCAAGATCCTTCGGCCATAGCAGTATTGAGCGGAGGTACGCAGGAAGCAGTGACTACTTGGCACCACTTCGAGCGCGGATATAAAGCAACTATTGGAGATGGGCAAGAATGGAATCAGCAAATAGGCGCAGCAGTTCTTACCATCTACACTGACGGCTCTAAAGCTGCAGCAATAGGCAGTATATTCTGTATATGCAGCTATGGAAGCAGTTGATTGTTTTTAATGTTAACCAATTTTTTCCTAGCTTGTAAAAAATATTTTAATTTAAAACCAATCTTTTCCTTTTGAAGCTAGATATATTTTGATTTCCCCCTCCCCCTTCTTCAATGTCTACCGATATCTGCCAAGAAATCACAATATATCTAGCTTCAAAAGGAAAAGATTGGTTGAAATTAAAATATGGAAGCAGCTTTCAGGCTTTTTAATCACTGTAGTATTTTCCAGGCGCAGGCTTTTGCGATATGTAAAGCCGCAGTTCTGGTATAGTGTGTAAAGGTATAGTGTGTAAAGGTATAGTGTAAAAGTGTAAAGTGAGGAAATTAACATCTTTACAGACAGTCAAGCGTCTTTCCCTTTCAAGATCGGGGGTCTCAGAAACAATCCAGCATCTCTTGTGTCACTGCCCAGCACTGGGGAACACCAGACTTCGCTGCTTCGGTGACCCACGTGGCGGAGCAGAGGCTGAAGGACATCATTCAGTTCGCGAAAAAGTTCGGGGCCTTCGATGGCTACTTGGACTGAACCTTCTTTCTCCTGGTCCACTTATCTGGTATAACTATGGACCAAATAGGTCTATGCGTGGCCCTGTGTTAGCCAGTATAACCTATCCTAACCTAAGCTGTTGGAAGGAATTGAGTCCCTCATGAAGTTTTTGAATATAGTAGGCTCGGAACAGCTTGGTCAGTACGATCTACAAAATCGTCATCCAAAGAGATGCCTTCCTCGAATTGTAGTTTTATAGCATCAGTAAATGCTAGTGGCCGATCCGATTCGGAGGACATAGATGTATATAAAGAGTAGGTCCATGACCTGTTAGATTTTAGATATCTTTAACCGTTTGGCGGCGGCGGGCATTTTAGTGAATTTTCAGGTACCCCTATATTTCTGTGCAGAGTACAATTTTGTTAAAGAAAAGTATTCGAAATTAAAACTTGTTTTGTTTTATTGTTTATGCGTGGGCGCTGAGTGCCTAAAAGTAGGCAAGGATTTTTTTTTCAAATTTTGTTTTGTCATAACTTCTGACCTTCCTAAATTTTTTTTTGCGTTTGACAAAGAATTCAAATTATTGATAAATTTTAACCATTATCCAACATGTTAATTTGAACTTTTCAAAATTTGGAGTTGCACAAGAACGACAACCTGTCACCAAATTACCTCTATTTTCAGCAATCCCAACTTCTGTTCACCAGAACTGACGACCGAGTATCCCGATAATTTTGAAATTTACACGGCATGTTGGTATTAACTAGGACCAGGTCTGATAGAAGTGATCTTGAAAGTCGGGCAACCCTGTAGCAGTGGTGCTATCTTGAAAAATCACTGAGAAAAAAAACTGCTTTTTGGCTCATAGCTTCCGATTCAGTCATTACATTTTAACAAAATTCACATTATTTTGGTATTTTGCGAATGGTAGGATTTTATCCGTTGTCAGATCCATTGCGTTGGAGAAGTAACCAACAAGGATCTTGTGATTGGAAATCAGTGATTCCTCCGCGGCCTATAGGTTGGCCCCTTCTCACGACATTATTTTTAGAACCTCCGTCTTTTTCCATTCAACTGTTGGCCAATTGCCACAGTGTAAGAACACATAGCCTGCTTTGTAAGTGAGGCTAAGGAAGCAAGGAGCAACATCTGCTTCTATCTTCGCTAGCACTCTTTCTTCAACGGCTCTCTGTCTTCATTTATTTGGACGGAATTAAGAATTTTTTCAAAATATCCCTCGGCAGATTGCCATTTTACGGGATTTGTCATTGCTCTTTATTGGATTGAGGATGTTTGTGATGTTTTGATGCCTCATTTGTGCGCTTTGTTTTTCCTGGCGGCATATCTTTTGGAATATCATTCTCGGCCTTTTTCAATTTGCCTCTAGTGTCATTGGTAGAAGTTCCTTTTCCCTGGCCTGTTCTTGAGACATGCAACTTTCCATGAAGAGACTCATTCGTTTTCTGACGGCTCGCTTATGCTCCTCAGCATTGAAACCTCCCTCGATGGCTCCTCCGAAGCTTTCATGCTTCGGGAGAGTTAATTTTCAGTTGTGTTTGAGGATGTACCATCAGAGGTAGAGAGTGAGAGCTGGACAGACCTTTGCTCTTATGGTTGGCTTCTTTACTATAGGCGTTTTCGCTGGAAATCTTTTTTTTTTGTTTTTGATAATAATCAATCTTTGGTACCCCTCTTTTTGTCTTGCGCCCCTTTAAGTTTGGGACACTTAAGGCAGCCTACTTTTTTATCATTATTTTTGTACTTCAAATCTCGATGCCACGAGTGTGACAAATTCGGAAGACCAGTCGTATTATCCTCTGTATCGCGGCCTAGGATGAATTTGGGTTGGCTCTTGCCTATCTAACAAAAATACAGCCTTCGGTATATGGGGTCGCACCACTGGCTAGGGGATTCTTTTTTAGGAGACAAGTTCCCAAAGTGTGACCATATTCTCTGATACTTCATTTGTTTAGGAAAGATTGTTCGCAGTATCCACTACGAGGAGGTTAAAATTAGTAACAAATAAACTATGTTTTCATGTAAATAAAAAAATATTTAACTCTTCAAACGGTACGAAAATACGCAAAATGTTTATTTGATTAATATTTGTAGATGCACATGCAAATGATAAATTTTACCGCAATTTATTTACATTTCACAACTCACAAAACTTTTAATGGTCATTCCTGCTTTAATGTAATTTTATCTTGCCATATTTATCCAGTGGCCTATGCTGTTCGTCAAATTCACAAACAATTTTCAAACTTTCACCTCACCTAAATCACCGTCCATTAAAAACCATCAAACCGTAAAAGCTAAGCAAACAAAAAAAAAACAAAAAAAAAATTGATTATGTTTATCCGGTCCATTAATTAAAATTAACTAAACGTAACAAGTTTCAAAGTTCGAAAGTCCTTTCGCTACTCGTACTCAGAGATTGTCTGTCCGAACAACAAACGAGCTGTGAATTGAAATTCGTGTCCTAGTCAACTTTCACCTTTCGCTTCAGTCATATTGTTTGTTTTTGGTGGTGCTACGGAGTCAAGTTTCAATCTGGATAATTAAAACAGTTTCCGCTAACGAGTCTGGACGGAATTTTAATGTGTAAATATTTTCTACTGATCAAGAGTTCCATTAATGTCCTTTGGGCCAGTGTCTCAAGACCTCGACAATTCAATCTAATTACTAATTTACACTTCGATATTGTCTCTGTTCGTTGATTTGTTCTTGTCATTCATTTCAAATTACATTTCCACGCATTTTTCTGCGGGTCATTAAGCATTCCGTTATTCGATGTTTGTAGCCGAAGTGTCGCACCAGACTTGCTAGTCTGCACGTAAACAATTTGCATTTCTATGCTAGGAACTCGATATGAAATCCTTTGGGTGTTGAAGGCATTCGGTTGTCTGTCACTAAGGATACGGACAAGAATAAACCTAGAAGAGATCTAGCGGCTCGTTCATCAAAGCACATTAGAATCGTGTTTTATTGTCGTTATCTTCATTGTACTTTTGGCATTTCATTTAAATGCTCCGTCCTAGGCACCCTCCGTCTCCGTTCATTATTAAAAAAGATAGAGAAAAATGTGCCTGCGAGGCATTCGACAGAATACTCTCTCCCCGTTTTATTTTTACCTCATCAAACACTGCCTATAGGCAGCCCCAAACAGGTGCATTCTTCCAGCACAAAGATAAGGATAACGTTAGCATCGAAAACTCCGCAGGCATATTCCGTTTGAAGCCCACGCATCCAAGTCAGGTCGGGCCGAAGTGACGGATATTCGAAACAACAGAGAGAAAAAAAGAACAATTTCACAAAGTAAAGAAAAGCAAAAGAAAATGCCTTTTCGTTTTCGATGATGGCGCCGGAATTAGATTTGCCAGGAGTCTTTCTTTCTTTCAGCTATCAGCTTCAATCCTGTTGCTCGACTGCGATGAATGGAGGTGGGTGTGTAGGTCTACGAAAAGGAATGCTGCTTTTTTCTCTTCATCTAACTTGTTATCTTAAACGGAATCGAAAGCAAGTCAGTCAGCCGATTGTAGCATTTTTCCGAGGCGAGTACTCGCATTTATTTCGAGCAACGTGTTTTGGCGTGACGGGTTTCGGTTGTTCGATTGAGGATGTTTACCGGGTCCATGGATGTTGAAAGATCAGCATTGTGTATAGAAAGCCGGTGTTGTAGAAAATGACTTTCATGGAAAATTGTAAAGACGGATTTGCGAGCATGGAGCTAGCTGTAGGTGTGAATGATATGATTTAAGGGATGATTTCAAGTGGTTTAATAACTTGAAGAGATTGTACATGAATGATGGATGGATTTTATTTGCATTTGAGATAGAAGCTCTTAGAATTTGCAGATTTTATCGTTTTTTGTATATGAATTTGTGCTTTGAGATTATTTTGCATTATTCAAGTGGCGAAAGTTTAGCCTTATTCATCACAGTTCCAACCTTATTACAAGATAAGTATCAAAACCCACATTGGGCGCAGAATGTTGCTAACGGCTTTTCTCATTCTGCAACTCTATCCGTAGCTGTTTTCTTATCGAAACGATAATGTTTCACTTGCTGCTACTAAAAACAATTAGAATTCATACAGTCACTTGGGACCTTCAATGGTAGAATGAGAAAACTAAACAACAAACTAATAAGTCAATCTTGACGTTTTCGTAACACTTTCAAAACACTAGAACGTGAGAAGAGTGCAGAAGTTGAATTTGTATCTGAACGTAAAGAATGTTGAAAAACTGTAACTGCAAAGAAGTGGAAAATGCGAAAAAAAATTATGCTTCTGCAAGCCTAGATAGAATGATGAGACAAACAACATGCTTGAAAAAACGTGAAAGTTACTTCGACCAAACATGGAAAAAGTTGTTATTTTTCTCTTTAGAGTTTAAGCAATTTAAGTATTCTATTTAAACTTTGAGAAGACACTAGATAATTGAGTTTAAATTTTACTGTGTAGCACCGTTTCTCGCCGAATGGAATTCAAGGACTTACCTAAATCGATTTTTCCTTTGCAGTGCAGCTCGTATCTTAGTATTCACGTGCTGCCCTGCAGAAGAAAAAAAAACGCTGAAAAACGGAACGCTGAAAAAATGAAGCAGTATTTATTGCCCGAAAAAATGTCAAACAGTTGACGATCAGAAATTTAAACGGCAACGAACCTGGGGCTCACGTTCGACAATTAGTTCCAATAAAAAGCACACATTACCCAAATCAAAAAATTTATTCCATCAATTTTTTTGCAGAAGTTGAGGCTACCAATATGGCAGCCATTGGAATTACTGCTAAATCTTACATCAGTTCCCCAGCAGAGAAAAACATTTTGTCTTATTCCATTGCAAAAATCCTTCGTCGTCGTCGTCGTAGCACTACAGCCCCTCTCGGGCCTTGGCTTCTCGCAGGTGACGCCTCCAGTTGTCTCGGTCCAATGACCGCGTCCTCCAATTTAGAGAGCCGAGCAGCTTTGCGCAGTCTTGGTCGACAGAGTCAGACCAGCGTTTTCTGGGTTTTCCCACTGGTCTTCGACCCTCGGCCCTTCCGTCAAATACCTTCTTAGGTACTCGATGCTCGTCCATTCGTTGCACGTGACCAGCCCATTGCAGCTTCCGCAGTTTCACTATTGTAGCAACCTCTGGCTCGTCAAAAACCTCGTACAACTCGTGGTTGTACCTTATCCGCCATTGGCCGCACTCTTGTTTAGCTCCAATTATACGCCTGAGGACCCGTCTTTCGAAGGCGTTCAACATATTTGCGGACGCTTGGGTAAGGGTCCAAGTTTCACATCCGTAGCACAACACAGGTCTGATGATTGATTTGTACACTTGGAGCTTTGTCTTCCTGTGTATGCAGCTGGTCTTCAGTAGGGCCAGAACGGAGTAGAAAGTTTTATTAGCGAGCTGTATTCTCCGTTTAATTTCGTCAGTTTCACTGCCTTTCGTTGTCAATTTTGAGCTTAAGTATATAAATTCGTCCACATTCTCTAAATTATATTCGTCCAAAATTATATTTTGTCTAATGGAGGTCTTCTTTCTTGTTTGCGTCATGATTTTTGTTTTCGTCTGATTGATCTTCAGGTCTACTTCTTTGGCTTCCTGATCAAGTTTTAACAGGAGTTCCTTGGCGGATGTGAAGGAACGGGACAAGATGTTAATGTCATCCGCGTAGGCCACTAGCTGGTTTGACTTATACAGAAGCGTACCCCCTGTGTCGACAGGGATCTTCCTTATCACGTGCTCAAGTGCTAGGTTGAACAGCAGAGGGGCCAACCCATCTCCTTGCTTTAGTCCGACATTTGTGTCAGAGGCGTCAGTCAGACCGTTGTTGATTCTGACTTGTGATGCTGTCGACATCATCGTCATTTTGGTCAGCCGGACTAGTTTTGCCGGGATGCCGAAGTATAGCATTATTTTGTACAGTATATTTCGGTCAATACTGTCATATGCTTGTTTAAAATCCACGAAAATCTGGTGGACGTCGATGTTGAATTCCCAGCATTTTTCAAGCACTTGTTTGACTGTGAAGAGCTGATCCGTAGTTGATCTACCAGACCTAAAGCCTCCTTGGTACTCCCCAAAGACCTTTTCTGCGTATACTTTTATTTTATCTTTTAATATTTTCGTCAGTATCTTATAGGATGTACAAAGTAGCGATATGCCTCTGTAGTTTTCGCACCGAAGTTTGTCTCCTTTTTTGTGGATAGGGCATATGATGGATTCGCACCACTCCTGCGGTATTTTTTCTTGACCCCAGATGTTCTGGATCAATTTGTGGATGGCTTTTATAGGGCAGCTTCCACCGTATTTGATTAGCTCGACCGGAATCTCGTCAATGCCCGGCGCTTTATTGTTGTTCTGGCTTTTTATGGCAGACTTGACTTCTTCCAGTGTTGGAGGTGCGATCGGGACTTCGTCAGAGATGTCTATCGGCTCTGATATTATTGAGCCATGTCCAGGATTAAGGAGTTCTTTGAAATAGCAGGCCCACCTCTCCTTAATCTGGCTATCTTCGGCGATGATGTTGCCGATTTCGTCTTTACAGAGTGTTGTCTTCTGCTGATATCCGCGTATTAAACATTTCACTACTTTGTAAGCTTGCCTAGTTTTATTGCTCGCCAGATTTTCGTCAATGCTCTTAATTGCTCGTCATAATATTTTCGTTTCTTACATCTAATTATCTTATTTGATACTCGTCGGAGGTTTTCATATTTTTCTCTCTTCGTCCTGGTGTTCCTTTCAAGGAACTGTTGATATGCCTGATTTTTTTTGTTCAGCGCATCCTGGCATTCGTTGTCGAACCAGTTGTTTCTTTTGCATCGAGCTTCATACCCAACCACTTGTTCTGCAGCCGCTTTGATTGCTGTCTTCATTTCCATCCAGACCTCGTCAACCGGCCTCACTGTGTTATTTTGTAGGATGGGGGTTAGAGAGTTTTTGAGAAGTTTTCTGCTACTGACGCCGTTTGGAGCTTTCCGATGTCAAACTTACGCAGAGGACTCGTCTTCGTCACGTACGCCTTTGACATGCAACATCGATGTTTGGATTTGACCAAGTAGTGATCCGAGTCACAATTGCTCCTCGAAACGTCCGAACGTCAAGTATGCTGGAAGCTCATCTCCGCTGAATAAGGACATGGTCGATTTGGTTGAAGGTATTGCCATCTGGTGATGCCCATGTTCTTTTGTGGATGCGTCGATGTGGGAAGCATGTCGAACTTATGACTATATCCCTACTACATGCAAAGTCAATCAGGCGTTGGCCTTAAAAATCCTTAATGATAGGGATTAGTGTTTTTGTTTTTTGCCATAAGGACGTCATTTTAAATTGACATTGCTTGACCATCTGGAATCGGCAACAGTTGAAAATATTCCCTGCTCAAGTTGAAGCATAAACTCATTTCTAGCTGCTGGATACTTGATACTTATCAAGTTTAAGCCAGGAAGGCTTCAATTCGATTGAAGGGTTAGTAGTGTTAATATGATGTGTTACAATTCGCATGAGGGTTGTGAAAAACCACTGTTGAGCCATTAAGTTTTGGAGGTTTTAATGAGTTTCAAGCCCTTTGAGACGTAGGTAAGGTTAGACGATCTAATCGGTTAACGCTTGAAAAATTAACAGTTACACCATAATGACAGAAGATGTGTCTAGAGCAGTGATAGCCAACCATTTGTATACCATGCGCCAATTTATTCGCCAACAATTTCCGATGCACCATATAACTTAATCAATTTTACATCCTACTTACAAATAGGGACAGTGGTAAGATCTGTTTCGCTTAGGGAAGGAAAAGAAATAACTCAATTACGTCTTTAAATCAACTAATTTATGGTAATGCAAAAAACACAAAAAACACATTAATGGTAATGCAGCAAAATGATAGACCCCAATTCAAACTATTGTTGAATAGTCGTTGTAGATGACTGCAATGTAGCCGCAGATAATGCTACTTCAAAGCTTTAAGATTGCTTGTCTATTAAAAATAAATAAAAAGCATTACAGTTGGTTTAATTCACAAAAAGGAATTCAACAGAACACAGTGATTTGTTCTATGAAACTGGAATGGAGAGAAAAACTAATCTCGATTCGTTTGCACGAATCGATTGGGGTTAGTTTTGATTAGGCACATTTTTGATGGAACTACAATTATCCGTCAACCGGGTGCTGGTGTTTGGATTAATGCTCGCTAGCGTTCAATTTCTTCAGCTGACAAGCCATAGGCAGGTGCGACCCGCAAACACACAGTTCAGCTTTCTCAGACAATTCGCGCCTCTTTGCTGATCTTTCATGGTTTCACAAAATGCCTGTCCTCTTATAAAATAAATCCTACAATTTACGGGTAAAATATACTCAATATTCCCAGTTTTAAATAATTTAAGTTATTTTCTCAAGTCGAAAAATCTTTAGCTTACGTTGAACAAAAAAACTTAGCAAGAAAATATAATTATATATTTCACCCACGTTGGGCGCCATAATTTAATCATCTGAATTATATATAATTAATCCAAAAACTCGTCATGAATTACCGAATATCAAACTTGTTTAGCTTACTGAATAGGTTAGGCAACAATTAACTACCTCTCTAAAAACATCTACTTCTTCTCACGCGTATCAAAACCGGCCACAACACATTTTACTACTCGATTACATCTTAATTACCTTGAATTAATTACCTATGACCGCCCATACGACCAGTCACGCATAGTGTTATTCCGCAAATTAGGTTAATCAAAGGTAGACAGATTGGAAAATCTAATTTAGGACGAACAAGCCATGTTATTGTGTTGTGTTCTAGCCACGAATGAGATATTTCTCTTGTTTCGTGGTCGTCTGATGCGGTACACGAGCTGAACTTGGATGTGATGTACTCGTATGTCCTGCGGAACAATTTGAATATGACAACACAGCGTTTGTCAACAGTGATTGAGAACCACATGTGCAGGGAAGAATGATATTTGGATGCAATTGTTGTTTAGTGAACTTTAGGATATTTTGTTTGATTTTTGGATGTTTAGAGCACACCGTCGTAAATGAAAAATAAACAATAGACCTAGAAGTTCCACTTCTTCCACCGCTGTAATTAATCTTAAACGCAGAGCCTTGGGGGATTTTCGTAATCGAATAATCTCTCATGCAATCAAAATCTTAATTTGAATTACTTCAAAAGCATTGCAAAGTTTCAACCTCACTGAACTTCACCCAAAGCAACCTGGGTCGTCGAATTTAACCCTAGAAAATAAACCGGTGTACAGTAGCTGCTCCTACTGGCAAACCTCATTCCCATTGTGGTTTAGTGTTTGCAGACTATAACGGTGAAATTGCAGTAGTTCTGTTTGCACTTCTGATTATTTTTACTTTGAAAGTGCATTAGAGCATCGGGGACACCGTCATCACTGCTAGTCGTTAAAACACACACCTCTCGCAGTAAAACTTTTTGTGGCCGAGGTGAATTCCAGTCTCTCGCTATGCGAGGTTTTCTTCTGAATTAACTCATCGCAATAATATTTGAACGAACGAATCATACGTGCACTACTTTAAACGCCGGTATAAATTTTAATTAAATTCCTTTTCGAAGCAGCATGCACAGATGAAGTGTCGGAGACATCGAGGATGATGTGCAGGAGTGTGATGATGTGCAAGTACAAACTAATGCACATGACCTACTTTTATTGAGCTAATAGACTGTCGGCAAGGACCGGAAAAATACGTTAATGGACGTGATTACGACAGAGAAAGAAATTTGCTGGAAATGCAGGAAGCGTCAGTTGCAGGAGCCGGGGCAATTTAGCTGTGAAATTGAAAAATCAATGCTGAAAATTGGAAAGAGGAATGTATTTCATGGTAGATTAATATGATGGCTTGGTAGAGTGATCTAGTTGTAAAAGATTTTTTTTGTTTAATGTTTTGCACACATTATATTGAGAGAGGGTGTTGTGTAAGATAACAAGAATTGAAAGTCCTGTTATGTTGCTTCGAGGTCAAAGGGAGTTCCAGTCGAGCACTCCAAGGAGACAGACGTGCGAGGAGCGAAATTTTTAATATCGTTGATATCGTGGATTCGAGCCGAGGACGGACTGTGAAGCGGGCGTATATGTGGTGTATGTAAGTTGAATATTTTAGTGCAAATAATCTTTTTTGAATATTTATATTTTAAAAAGTGTATTTTGGGGCATGTTTGGCACGGATCGCGAGCGGATTTGTCGGAAACATTTTTCAAATCATTTTGCTTCTTATATTCTTATCTATTTTTGTTTGAAAATATTAAAGTATTGTAAAAAGTTATTTAGTGAGCAACTGGCCGCGATGACGGACGGTTGGACGGACACCACCGAGTTAGATAAGGAGCGCGATTACTTCGCGAAGAAAACAAAACAGAGACTGGGGAAGCTCTGCAAAAAATTTAATTCAGACGTCCGAGAAGATTTCCTCCTGGAGCTTCTCGAGCAATGCAAGCTGTCTATGTGCGCCGGTAAACTAACTGGCGACGAAGAGACAGAGGATCTTGCAGCGGACCTCAAAACGGACGTGGGAGAAATTACGATCGAGGAAAGTGAGAATGAAGACAAAAATGGACACAAACGAGGACCTTAATAATAGTGACCTAGGAGCACAGGTCGCCGGTGAATTAGTTGACTGCTCTTTTAAGGCATCAACTTCTATTCCTGGTGGAAGGAAAAGGGTAAGTCCCACTTCCCCACCCCTATCGCCTTTTGGCCCAAAGCCAAAAAGGGGCACCGATGACACATCAGTCAGCTTTCCAGAACTGTCTGAGGTACTCAAAAGGGCTAGTTCTGCTATCCCTCCACCTTCTCTCCCACCTCCACGTCGTATGGCCCCGAAACCTGTAGGGGCCAAGTCCAAAAAAAAAGAAGTGGCAGGATCCCTCTCATAGTGTACCACAGACTGGAGCTTAAAGGTTTCAGGAAAAACCTTGAAGCAATTCGTGCAGGAAACGGCGAAAAAAATCCTGAATTCGAGGCGAGGGCTCTAACCTCAACAAACCCACTCTTTTTCCTAAGAGTATTGAGTCGCATCAGCGGCTCTTTGAACTCCTAAAATCAAGATCTATACCTTGTTTTACTTACACGCCACAAAGCGTTAAGAGGACAACAGTCCTGAGTGGAGTTCACACTTCCTATGATGAGGAAGACGTCTCTGCAGAGCTCACAAGGCTCCTAAGAGATCAAATTTCTAACGTGAGGCGGTTTTCCACCGCACACTCACGAAAAGAGGATAATAAACTAGGGATGTTTATCGTACAACTATTACCCGGAGTTGATGCCAAAGTTGCCCTAAGCATCAAATACCTATTGCACCAGCGGATTCAGTGGGACCGCTTGGAAAATAAGAATTTTATGCAGTGTTACAACTGCCAACGTTTCGGACACACCGCGTCCAATTGTGGACTTGGCACACGCTGTGTCAAGTGCAATAAAGTGCACACAAGTAAGGAATGCGATGTATAATATTGTAAATTTTCTCAGGAAAATAGAGGTTTTTTTCCTATAACTTCTGATGCAGTAACGAAATCAAAACGAAATTCATGTGATAAGTGGATCTTGCTGCATTTCTAATTCTGTACGAATTTCGTTGAAAAATCATCAAAGGGTTGCCAGCTATGATGAATTTCGTAATTTATTGACATTTCTTTACCGAGCGATGTTGTCATTGAAATTCCAAATGGGAATGATTCTGCAATGACAGTTAACAACAAATATTTAGGTTTGGAAAATTTGAAAAGTTTTGAAGATGGTTACCATAAAATTCTATTCACTCCTATAACTCAATCGAAAAGAAATTGACAGGGTGGATTTACCTCAACGTGAAGCAGCGGTTGCTTATACCGATATTTAAATATTCCGAGCTTTGGAAATTTTTCGGATGGCAGCCCCAGACATAGTTAATCGCTGAAACTTTCGATGATATCCTTGGATGAAAACGAAATTCAAAGGATAGGTTGATTAAGCACGAGCATTTTATGGTAGACTTATTGCTGCTGTGTTGGCCAAATGTTGCCAGCACTGAACATTTTCATAATTTGTGTTTTAGGAAATATTGTCAGAAAATGATATTTGTTCCTTTGGGTAAGAAGTGGTTGATATGATACTACAAAGAAGTGTATTACGTCTTCACACATTTTTAAGTCACTCAAAGATAATATCTTCGAAAATCAGTTTTCTAGCTGTTCTGATGCGCTAGACTTTTTACTAATGTTCGAAGAAGAACATATGTATATATATATATATATATATATATATATATATATATATATATATATATATATATATATATATATATATATATATATATATATATATATATATATATATATATATATATGTATATATATCTACATCATCAAAAAATTTCAGTGAAAAAATCTCAGGAACGCGCCATCCGATTGAATTGAAATTTTCAGGATGCATTGGTGTATATGCAGAATAGTGCCAGGTCTCATAAAAAGTTAATAATTTTTAACCCGTTGGCACCGGTGGCCATTTTGGTGATATTTTAAATATACTTATTATTCTGTCAAAAAATAACTTTTCCAAAAATAAAGTTTATATAATAAATTCTGAACGTGTTTTAAATGTGAATATGGTAATGTTTTTGAAATTTTTAACCCTATGTGTGCACTAGGCGCCTGAAATGAGATTGGGAAAATATGAAAATTTTTGAATTGCGATAACTTTTTACTTTATTATCAAATTATTTTGAAACTTACAGGACGTATTAATGTTGTTAAGTTGCACACTTGCATAGTTTTTTATGAACGTGCTGGCAACCCTGTAGCTACAGCAGGCACTGAAATTGAAAACATTCAAACCATCGAATTTCCTAAAAAATTTCCGTTTCATACAATTAAAACTAACTTATTCACAAATCTTATGCTTTGTCTACGCAGCCAAAGTAAAACTTTGGAAATTTCATGTCGAACAAGAACGGTAACCCTTTCCCAATTTACCTATATTTTTAGCATCAAAAACTTCTGTTCACGGGAACTCACGAACCAATAATCAGATGCATTTGAAATTTACAGAATACATTGAACTTAAGTAGGACCAGGTGTGATAGGAGCTATTTTGAATTGTGGGAAACTCTGTTCCAGTGGTGCCAGCTTAAAAAATTACAAAGAAAAAAAACTGCTTTTTGCCCTATGAATTCTGATTGAGTTACCAGATTTTCATGAAATTGACATAATAGCTGAACCTTACTCTAAGCAGTGTTTGGTAGAAATTTAGTTGAAAAATTCGATTGGCGTTGCCACCTATGATAATTTTTGGGTCCTTGGTTTTGAAAATTCTTTCAGGAAAATAAAGCTTTTTGCCCTATAACTTCCAGTGCAGTCATGGAATCAATACGAATTTCATAGAATTAATGGAACTTACTATAGGCATTATTCAGACCGAATCTGGTTGAAAAGCCACGATAGGGTTGCCAGCTATTGTTGGTTTTGTGTTTATTTGCAATATCTTTATTAACCGATTTTATCGTAAAATTTTCAAATGGTTATGATATTGTAGTGACAGTAAACAGCAAATATTAAGTTTTTGATTGTTTGAAAAATTTTGCTGCTGGTAACCCTAAATTTATTTATACTCCTATAACTTCGAACGTAGTCATTGGATCGAGACGAAACTCGCAGGGTAGGTTAATTTCAACGTGAAGCAGATGTGATAAATTTTTGGTTTTGATACTGGCAAAAGGTTGCCAGCACGAGTCGGTAGTGCTATTTTTATATCAATAAATACTTACAGTTAGTATTCATACCAGAAACATTTACAATGAAAATAAATAACCAATGTTTCAATTTCCAAAGTTCTGCAAATTTTTCGGATCGCCGCCCCAAACACCAGCTTCAGTTACAGTGCTGCAGGCACTGAGCATTTTCTTCATTAATGTTGAAAATTTTTGTGAAATAAGCAACTGATAGCGAATATAATTAACAAGTGTTTTACTCTCATAAACTTTGAAATTCATGCCAGTGGAAATATTTGAAACCTATCCACCATATGAGTTATAAGACCAAAGTAAAACGTGGCGTTTGAAACAGTTTGGCTGTAATAAGAAGCTCGTGTGGTAGAATATGCACTCAAAATCTGCACGATTCTTCTACTGTTCTTCGAACATTAGTGCTTCTGGCGGTTCAGGTGCGCTAGAGTTTTTTTTAGTTTGATTCAGTACGGGTTCGAGCTAAATCAACACTATTACGGATGACTGAATAAACATATTTCACTACTGCTTTAAAAAAATCTGTGAAAAATCATCTGTCAAAAGCACATCTAGTATTGCCAGATGAAGTTTATAATACGGGAAATATTTATATGACGTATATTCACCTACCCACAAAAACGCAGCAAACTTGATCTATCGAATATCTAATATTGCAACTCATAAAATGATTAGTAAGCTTGTATTGTTCAATTTCATATTTTTGTTTTATTGAATATCCGCAAGTGGTAAACGTCACAAAATAATGATTTCCCTCGAGCATAAATCAACATCGAATATCAATTTCATTTATAAAATTGCCTCGGTACCAAAATTTTTAAATTAATTATTGAAACCAGAAATTCGAATCTAATTACAGGCGAAACTGAGCTGAACGAGCGAAACTTCAAAAAATTCTAATAATTCCAGGAATTCATTCGATATCATTTCAGGAGTTTTCATTCGCTGAACAAAAACCATTCACAAACAATTTACGAAATACTTTTGCCAATAAATATTAACCATTGATTACTTACTACATTCACCGATATAGTTACGTCTTGCTATCATTCAATCGAAAAAAGAATGAAAACGGAAAATTTCTTAAGAAATCATCGATCACAGTTCAATTATGAAAAGGAAAGAAAAAAATGAAATATTCCATTGTGTTTCTGCCTACGCTGCAATTGTTTATGAGCTCGGCATCAACGACAGGATCTTTACTGAGAAAAAAATGTTACAACTTGCAGACCCGGGCGAGGATGTACTTAAGTATACTGAAAGATATATTCATAGAATATTATTACCGCCGCTAAGATTTTTTTTTCTTTCGTTGCTCTGTCATCTGACCTACCCTCACCGACCACCACTAGGGTTGCCAACTCAGAGGAACGGAAATCCGGGAGGAAAATAAAAAAATAAGTGAAAAAAAATGTGTGTAAACGATATTTTTTTACACAACGAGTTGCTTGTAATGTATTTTGTTTGCAAGGATAAAGCTATAGAATTCTTTACATGTGTAATTAAAATTTGTGCATATCTGAATTTATGATTTTACATGTATTTCATTAAGCCGATTACGATTTTTTCACCACAGTAGATATATAATACCAGTTCTGGCGCACTTAAGAGGAACAAAAGAAGAGTGAATAAGAGGAGCAAAGAGGAGCAATAAGGACATGGTGCTTGCATTATCGGCACGCGCATCCCACGCATGACGTAAGCGATGATCTCGAACTGATAAATAGCCCAGTTGAGCTGATAAACAGCCTAGCTGAAATTATAAACAACCCTGTTGAGCTAATAAAGAACCTTGTTGGGCTGATAAATAGGGTAGTTGAACTGATAAACAACCCTGTTAAATAAGCTAAAAGCTCAGTTGAGCTGTTTATTAGTTCAAAGATCATCACTTACGTCACGTTACGATAATCGAAGGCACCATGTCCTTATTGCTCCTCTTATTTGCACCCCTTTTGCTCCTCTTAAGTGCGCCAGAACTGGTATTATATATCTAATGACCACAGTTCGTTTACTACGCTGAAAACACGATCAGCGGCAACATTTGCAGATAGGGATCGATAGAGCGAATGTAACTCGTTTTTTTTATTTCTTTGCCCGATTCTTCTTTACATTTTTCAAAAAAATTAACCCATCGCAAGTCTTCCCTCTTTGTTTTACTTGCGACAAGGTCCTGCACTTCTCGCAGCAAACAGTAACCGTCGTACAATTTATCCTCATTTATTGGCTCATATAAAGAAGCACTCAGATCTTTTATTTAATCAATTGTACAAATCTAGTGCAATTTACGAATTTTAATCATTAATATTGTATTATTTACAAGCATATAAAAGCGAGCATAAAATATAATAATTCCGTGAAGGCAATTTTTGTTAAATTTCCGGGAGAAATTAACTGCATTCCGGGAGCCGGGAGATTTTTTAAATGAACTGTATTTTTCCGGGAGAATCCCGGAATTCCGGGAGAGTTGGCAGCCCTAACCACCACCTATGACTTTCGCGCCTTTAACGCATGCAAGAATTCAACCCCGAGGCTGGAGGCGGGATATAATGCGGATGGGCCTAAGCATATTTTTGCTTTCGATGTAGGCATTGTATTATGTTTCTATTGCAGCATAATGTCACCTTGGATACAACAGTTCGAGGTTTATTTGCAAGGTGTTAATGGTTAAGCTCGTAATACGAAAGATGTCCTTGGAAGGAGACGCCGAGTGTGACAAACTCTGCTGGGGGATGAAAGGTCACGTGGACAGCTTTAATTCATTTTTTTTTCAAAGGATGGCTTCTCTGGTTTTGTTAAACCATCCTACCATCTAAGTCTTCTTTTTGTGAGTCCTCGTACATTGAATTTTCAGGGCAGTCTATGCAAATAGTGTGATACTGGAATATTGGTCTATCCTTCACGTCTACTTACAGAGATTTAAAGTCTTTTCCAACCCACTGTGAATTTTTCTCTCTCGAAAATTGAATCCTGTAAACCACAAGACCCCCACCCCTTATCGTGCAGTAGCATAAAACCGCTCGATAAATAGTTAGGGATGGATGTTAAAGAAATTCGTTCTTGTGGTTTACTTCCTCTTCACAGCTCTCGGTATATGTACATTTGTATATAATGTGCCACATGATATCACTTACGTCGAGGTCACAGTAACTGTGGCTATTTCCTAACGTGCAGGAATTGAATGGCACTACGTGACTACGTTCTGTGATAGCAGCAAGTTACAGGAAATTTTTATTGAATTTATCGGCTGTATTAAGAAGAGAAATGATGTAACGTTTCTGGAATAAAACATGATACGGTGAATGTAGGAGCAGGAGAGAGAGAGAGAGAAAAGTTGGAATCGAATCACGAGCTGAGTTAGAAGCTGTTTATTTGCTCGAGCCTTAAATATTTAAGTGATACATTAAGATACTGGATTGGGTGTCGTTCACATATCTAGTGTAAGTCCTACTTGTAGGTCCTAGTTCGATTACTAATCTTTTTTTGTGCCTATACGAACTGAAAAAATCCTAGCGCATCAGAACCGCTAGAAACACTAATGTTCGAAGAACAGTAGAGGATTTGTGCAGATTTTGAGTGTGTATTCTACCACTAGCTACTTACGGACTACCTAAGTAATAATATATCCTAAGCCAATTTAATTTCGATGACTTCATCGAAAGATACAGCGATATAAAGGTGTTTGGGGTTGTCATCCGAAAAATGTGCAGATCTTAGAAAATTTATACATTGTTTACTTATTTTCATTGCAAATGTTTGCGATGAAAATACTTATTGCAAGCATTTATTGGAACGAAAATAAAAAAAGGTATGCTAAAAACATACAAAAATAACCGTAGCTGGCAAGCCTATCATTGTTTTGAAATTAAATTTCTACTGAATATTGCCTACAATAAATTTGATTTGCCATTTGAATTTCGTTATGATTCAATAACTGTACTGGAAGCTATAGGACAAAGAGCTTTATTTTCCACAGGAATTTTCAAAATTTAAGACACCAAAATTACCATAGCTGGCAGCTCCAACCGAATTTTTCAACCTCATTTGAACCAGCTACTGTGTGAATTTCGCCAAAATCGAATGGCTGAATCAGAATTTATAGGACCAAAAGCAGTTATTTTTCTTAGTGATTTTTCAAAATGGCACCACTGGCACAAAATTTCCCGTATTTGAAAATCACTTCTATCAGACTTGGTTCTACTTAAGATCAATACATTCTGTAAATTTCAACTAATTCTGATTATTGGATCGAGAGTTTCTGTGAACAGAAGTTTTTGATGCTAAATATATAGGTAAATTGGGAAAGGGTTACCAGGCGTGCCCGTTGTAAAATTTCAAATGTTTTACTTTGGCTATGTAGACAAAGCATAAGATTTATATATGAGTGGCTTTTTTTTCAAGAAGCAACATTTTTTCAGGAGAGTCGATGATTTGAAGGTTTTCACTTTCAGCGCCTGCCCTAGCTACAGGGCTGCCAACATGCTCATTAAAAGCTGCACAAATTTACAGCTGAATAATATCAATATGTTCTGAGAGTTTCATAATGATTGAACAGCTTTGTCAAAAGTTATCGCAATTTAAAAATTTGCAAATTTTCCCGTTTTTTTTAGGCACCTAGCGCACACATGTTTAACCCCATGTGTGCGCTAGGTGCCTAAAAAAAACGGGAAAATTTGCAAATTTTTATTCCAAAACATCCGATTCACATTTAAAACAAATAAAAATTTTCAAATTTTCCCGGCTTCTTTTTAGGCACCTAGCGCACACATGGGGTTAAAAAATTCCAAAACATCCGATTCACATTTAAAACACGCTTGAAATTCATTCCGCTACCTTAATTTTTGCAAAAATTATTTGTGGACGGAATAATAGGTATATTAAAAATATCACTAAAATGGCCGCCGGCGCCAAAGGGTTAAAGATAATTGACATTTAGTGAGACCTGGACCTATTCTGCATATACACTAATGTATCCTGAAAGTTTCAGTTGAATAAAAATTTTCAAAATTCCGCGGTATACAAGAACGGCAACCCATGATCAAATTACCTTTATTTTCAGAACCCAAAACTTTTGTTCATGAGAACTGACGACCGGATAATGCGATCAATATGAAATTTACAGGACATGTTGAAATTAGCTAGGACCACTGTGGTAGTGGTGCCATTTTAAAAATTCACCGAGAAAAAAAACTGGTTTTTGGTCTATAGCTTCCGATTTAACCACCTGATTTTAACAAAATTCACGCATAGGTGAACCTTACTTTAAGACAGATTACATAGAAATTTGGTTGCAAAATTGGTATAGGGTTGCCAGCTATGACAATTTTTGTCTCCTAAATATTGTAAATTTGCTCAGGAAAATAATGGTTTTTCCCCTATAACTTCTGATGCAGTAGCGAAATCAAAATGAAATTCATGTGATAAGTGGATCTTGCTGTATTTCTAATTCTGTAGGAATTTCGTTGAAAAATCATGAATGGGTTGCCAGCTATGATTAATTTCGTAATTTGTTGACATTTTTTTACTGAGCGATGTCATTAAATTTCCAAATGGGAATGATTCTGCTATGAAAGTTAACAACAAATATTAAGGTTTCGAAAATTTGAAAAGTTTTGATGATGGTTACCATAAAATTCCCTTCACTCCTATAACTCAATCGAAAAGAAATTGACAGGGGGGATTTAACTCAACGTGAAGCAGCTATGGTGCTAACGCATGATTGCCAGCACCAGGGAATTTCGTAAATATTGCACAAACAGATGCTTCCATTTTCACAAGCATTGCAATAAAACAAAGCATTTACAATAAAATAAGCAACCGATATTTAAATATTCCGTGTTTTGGAAATTTTTCGGATGGCAACCCCAGACATAGTTTAATCGCTGAAACTTTCGATGATATCCTTGGATGAAAACGAAATTCAAAGGATAGGTTGATTAAGCACGAGCATTTAATGGTAGACTTATAGCTGCTGTGTTGGACAAATGTTGCCAGCACTGAACATTTTCATCATTTGTGTTATAGGAAATGTTGTCAGAAAATGATAGTTTTCTAGCGGTTGATGCGCTAGACTTTCTTTTACTTCCTACGAAATTAACCTTCATTTTTCCTTATTTTACACTAGCACGAAATATTTTATGCCCGCGGTTTTATTCCCGCAAATGAATCAAATAACTTTCGGGTAAGTCTTCCGATAAATGCATAGGGACAATTTTTAATGGTGGTTGTGAAAATAGGGATACTTCTGTGTTTCGCCTTGTGAGTAGCTCTTCTGTATAAAAACTCTTTAGTACTGTGGAGAGTGATGAACCTTGTGGAACACCAGTTTGTATTGGCCGAGTTCTGGAGAGATTATGGCCTATTTTCTATCGGAAGGTCATCTCTTACAGGAAAGATGCTATCAGTCAGATGACAGGCGATGGGATTTAGAGCTGTTGTAGCTCGATCAGTTCTGGATGTCAGACTTTAATGCCTGGGCTACTTCAGACATGATCAGGCCTGTGGTTTTTCTATGGCTGAACCTTTTAATTATATACTGGACCGCTCGAAGGAGCTCAAGCTCAGCAGAGTGGAATGATTTGAATCTAAATTACATCTGTGGTGCGATACATTTTCTCGCGGTTATTTTTATAAGCCTGCTGAGAAGAGGACCCTCCGTGATTTTCACTATGGAAGATAGTAAGCTCAGACCCGATTGGAGATAAACTAATAACCGACGATAATTTTCCAATCCAATATATTGTTTTTTTACAAAATAAGAGAGAAAATAACGAGCTAATTAATTTTCTTACCAATAAACACAAATGGAAAAACAAATCATTAAAAAAAGAATCCAACGCAATATTTCGCGCAGCCACTTATCTATAATATATCCTGCACATTATATCAATTCTAACATTTCTCGCATGTAGGTACACCAGCAGTTGCCGAAACAATACAATTCAAGGGACCTAAATTTTTCTAGAGGAAGCTGATAATAGCTACTTTTCTGACTTCATTGTTTAGTTTTTGTAGTTTCGGTAGAATATTTGGATCTTTTTTTCATATTAAACAAAAAAAAATTGAGTCAACTAATATTTTGTTGAACTTACAACAAGAACCGCTTTTAAACGTTTGGGCATGAAACTTACGAGGGTCGATTCAAAAGTAATGACAATCAATATAAACCAAGTTGGTCAAATTTAAAAAAAATATTTATTTTTCAACATAGTTTTCCAACAATTCAATATCTTTTTTCCATCTTTTTTTGTCCATCTTTTTGTCCATCTTTGTCCATCTTTTTTCCAAACCCAAGATACCCTTAGAAAAAAAATTATTTGTCTCTACTCTTCAAAACCGCCTTAACAGTGGCCATCACTTCGCTATCATTTTCAAATTTCTTGCCCCGAAGGTGTTTTTTGAGCCGAGGAAAGAGGTATAAGTCGTTGGGAGCTAGATCTGGCAAATAGAGCAGAAACTCAAGCAGTTCGAATCCTGTTTCTTAAATTGAAGCCATCGCAACTGCAGCCTTGTGAAACAGCAATCCAGCTTGCAATTTGCCGCGTCTTTATCCCTCAATAGCCTCCCAGAATTCTCTTATTTGGTCTGCGTAGTAAGAGACTGAAATAATGGCTCCATTTTCCGAAAATTCCACCATAATAATGTCCAAAATGATACCATAGCCTTCCCCGCCGGGCTAGACACTTTGAATTCGTTCGGCGTCGGTGAAAAGGGTCGTTTCCACGTCTTCGAGTGCTGTTTGGTTCCTGTATCCAAATGGTGGACCAAGGTCTTATTCATGATCACGAAACGTGACAAATATGCTCCTGACCTGCCTGGAACTTTTCGAGATTCACCCTCGAAATGTTGACTTGTTTCTTCTTTTGCTCGTCGGTTAACATTTTCTCGGCACCCAACGCGCAGAGACCTTCTTCATATCTAATTCGTGAGCAACGATTCTTTGAACACTGCCATACGAGATCCCTGTGACCTCAGCTACATGCCTGATGGTCACTCTTCGATCTACCAACACAACATCTTCGATTTTTTTTCACGTTGCCTTCAATGAGGGACCTGGATGGGCGTCCTTCGCGGTGTTCATCTTCAGTGAATGTCCTTCCCAGATTAACCTCCTTGGTACAGCGTGCAACGGTGGAATATGAGGGAGCAGAGTCCCCTAAAATTTCCACCAAGTCGCTATGTGTATATTTGGTAGACATTTTTTACTAATTTTGGGTTTCTACCTCCCTGGAATCGTGGCCATTTTTTATGTTTTTTTTTAAGCTGACTAAGTGAGTATATAAGGTAGTAACATTTTTTTTTTAAATTTTATGCGCATTGGAAATAGCCGAATATAACTACTTTATATACCGAATATAACTACTTTATATAACCCTTATACTTGCTTTTGAATTTCCTCTAAAGTAGTTTTCTTGTACAATGCCATTTCTATTATATTTTGAAGGTCCTAAATACTAACTGGATGGTATCGTACACCGCAGGTTTTCTCCTGGATTAAGGTTCGGGCTGGTTTATGGCCAATCCGTGGCCTTTATTCTAATTTTTTTAACGATTTTAATGCATCGTATCTTACTTGCTGGATGCTCCAAAGATGCAACACATATCTTCCTTCGCCGTTTTTTATCTTCATTTTTTTCATTGCCTCAAATCTTAAAACTATTATCCTCGAGACGAGATTTACTTCCCGCTGGCGTTTATCTTTAGCCATCGGGTATCACTTCTTCCACGGGCGATGTTATTCACCTCAAAAGCAGAAATTGGTGTAAGATAATAATTACTTAGAACCATGGTTGGTTCAAGACAAAAGAATTTTCTACTTTCACAGCAGAAAGTAAATTCCGTGTTTCAGTGGAATTACTCAATACCGTCATGATCCACTAACTAAAATTTCATTTGAATCCATTCCATTCCGCTTTGGAACGGCAGCCTGCTGTATCGACTGATGTGTGGTCTAGTTATCGAATGACAGTTTGGAGTGTCAAATGTCATAAGTATGTTGCATCGAATTGGGTGGTATGTTTAATTTATTTATTCTTTAATTATCTCATTATCATTTTCATACCATACTAGTGTTTATTTGGTTATTTAACGTATCGTTTGTTCATTTCCGTGCCTAATCAAATGCCCGTTAACTGTTAGCTATTCGTTCTGCAATGTAAGTTCGACGCTGGTGTGTTTCGCGGTAATAAGGTTTTATAGTTTTCTTCCTTGGCTAATAGCTTTTCTTGGGGCTGTTTGTGATGCCACTTTTTATTACTGCGTGTTTATTGACTTCTGTTCTTGTGGCTTGTTGCTGAATATGGCTGGTTCTGTATGTTTGCTGATTGTTGTGTTGTGTTGAGTGCCTCATTACGATATTTTATGATATTTTTCGATAATTTAAGTGCATACACCTAATTTCATTTAAATAACTACGAAGTATTTTTTAAATTTCGAAATATTTTTGAAATATTTTTGAGATAATTTCGAAATACGATATCCAAATTTTAATTTCTTCCAATACCCCTTTCGCAAATAAAAAGACAACCAGAGGTTGATTTGATAATTGTAATCCATATTTTTTTCACGTACAATACTGTTAAAAGTGGTTTAATAATTCAAAAAAATAACAAATGCTCAAAACGGCTGATTCAACTGGATGAGGCAAAGACTCGTAACGAACTAAAAAAAAAATTCGATAGTTCTAACCTTTTTTATTACACCACATTAGGACTACTGTGAATTTTTTTCTAGTATCCACAATTTGCATTAGGATACACCATTGATAGTCCACATAGCAGCTGAGTGGATTCGTCGTTAAGTCCCCTGCGACTGATTAATGTGCCACGGTGACAGATCACTGACAGATCACATTGATGCCTTCGAACAATAGCGAAAGCGAAAGAAGCTGCTAGACAGGCGATATGCACCTACATTGCTGGCATTGAAGCATCAATCAGAACCAACCAACCGAAATATTTTTGGTCATTCATCTGTTCCTTGAAAAACTTTCCTCAATGCTATGCATTTGGGTTATACTGCAGCTTCCACTCCACTTGAAGTGTGTGTACTTTTTGATTCATACTTTTTCTCTTTCTTCTCACAACAATGCCCTCCTCCGTCCCAAAATCTTATTTCTCCATCGGCTCCTGATTTACATTCGTTTCGGACAAACCCTTTAGAAGTTGAACTTCTGTTGGAGGATATCGACGCCAATACCGGTAGTGGTTCCGACGGTATTCGAAATATCCTGGCTAAATCTCTTTGGCCATCTCTGTGCGTGCCTCTCTCTTTCTTGTTCAATTTAAGTTTATCTTCAGACTCTTTCCCTTCCCTCTGGATAATTGCCAATGTCTTTCTTACACATAAAGATGGTGATCGTACATGCATCTCAAACTATCGTCCCATTTCCTTTCTTCCTTGTTTTAGCAAGATCCTTGAGAAAGTAGTCTACAAGCAAAATCCACTCCTTTGTCCAGCTTACCCTAGCTCATGAGCAGCATGGGTTTGTCAAAGGTAAGTCCCCAGTCACCAACCTCCTTTTTTTCACACATATGGTCGCATCCGCTCTTGACCATCAAAAGCAGGTCGATGTACTATATACTGACTTCTCCAAAGTCGTTCATTCTGTCAACCGTAACCTCTTTCTTGAAAAGCTTAGAAATGATGGCATAACTGGTCCTCTTCTTTTCTGGTTTAACTCTTACATCTGCGGTCGTACCTGTATTGTAACTGTTAATTCCTGTTCTTCAATTCCCTTTTATCCTGTATCAGGTGTTCTGCAAGGATCTATTCTTGGTCCTCTTTTTTTTTCTTTTGTTCATAAACGATCTCCCTCTTTTCTTATTGTCTTTTATATGCTGACGATTCGACGATGTTTCCAGTGATCGAGTCACATAATGACTGTACTCTTTTACAAAATGATCTTAATAGCATACAGACTTGATGCGGTGCCAATGCTCTCACTTTGAACTTTGCGAAATGTCACAAAATGTCTTTTACCTGTAAAACGTCACTTTTGATGTTCTCTTTATTCTGTTTATGGCTCTCCTCTTAATGTTGTTGATCATTTTAAAGATCTTGGTGTAATATTTGATTCAAAACTTAAATTTGATAAGCATATTTCATATATCACTGCCAGGGCTGCAAATTATCAGGTTTTATTATTAGATTCTCTAAACACTTCGTTAATATTTCCACCTGTGTACACCTTTTTCTCTCCTTTGTGCGTAGTGTCGTTGAATATTGCTGTCAAGTGTGGTGTCCTCATTATGTCTATTTAAATACTGCATTGGAGTCTGTTTAACGCAGATTTAAGCCCTAACCAAACATAAGTCTGCGAACATAAGCAAATACCAAAACCGACCGGTTTCTGAGCAAAAATGCCACTTTTTTACATCTGCAAACACGAGTGAACATTAGTGCTCATACAGCGCATAAGTGAACGTATGTGAAGTTGTATCTCATCACCACTTTACATATAGACAGCTCATAGCAACAATTGAGCAAACGGATGCTTAATGAGCATGCTACATTTTTGGCTGTTCGGAAAGTTATGTTTGGGTGCAACATATGCTTTGCGTGGTTTACCTCGGCGCATATGCATCGCTACGTACGCAGAATCATCACTGGTTGGACCTTTACTCGTACCTTATTTTTTAAATTTCAGCTTCTCTACCGCCCTTACAGTGATCGTCTTTTGTTGCTAAATCTTCCTTCGCTCGAATTACGGAGACTTTTCCTTGATGAGTGCCTACTTTTTAAATTATAGGATGATTGTTTCTGACATCAGTAACCACGTTTCTGTGCGTGTGGCAGTTCATGGCACGCGTTCTTCCGTTGTGTTTAGTGTGCCATTTGCGCGCACTGACATTTACTTTTATTCTCCACTGTTGCGTTTACTAAGGCAACACAATGATTTACAGTTTGGTCCTCTACCGCTGACATAATATGCTTTTAAAACTTTTTTGAAAAATCATGTTTTGAATACTAGTAACTTATAGTTTTTTTCTTCTCTCTTTTTAAGGGGGTAGTACCGGTTATAATTTTGAAAAATTCAGTTTTTTGCTTTTTGCATTTTTCAATTTATTATACCTTCAGGAATCACATCTCAAAATTTTATTAAGATATTCCCAAAAATAAAGAAGTTGCGGCAGTTTACGGTAGATCGCTGCTTTTAATTACTTGGAGAAAAAAAGATGAAGAGCGCATTGGTCAGGCAGAAAAAGCGGCAAAGGAAACGCGTTTGGCCAAAAAAACTGCCTAACTGCAAGAGCAACTGACTTATGTGGACTCAAGAATACTTATGTATGGTCCAGGGATTGCAGATTGAGCAATTGTAGAAGATAAAAACATATTTTTTAAATAATATTCAATAAATATTGGATTCGCCCAACCGATTTAAATCAAATTTGGTGCACTACTTGATTCAAGTATCTTGTGTGGTAATCTACCACAATATAGGCCAAAAGTCCACCCAAAAAAATTTGGCAAGTGAAACAAAGTGAAAAAAATACGATTTTTCGAAAAATATTTTCAAACATCCGCAATTTTTTTTTGATCATTTTTTTTTAAAATATTGTGGTAGATTACCACGTAAGGAACATTCCTCTTTAAAATGCGGTTTGGTTTTTTAGTTTCAGATTCTTCATTCCTGAGATTATCTGTCCGCAGTATGACGAGGCATTTTTCGAGACGTCAACCTTGGCACCCTCTATAAATAAGTAGAAAAATGAAAAAAATAAAGAAATATATTTTTTGGTTATCTTCAAAATGTGTATTTTACCCATGCAAATTTTAAAATTTATACAAAATAATAGAGGTGTCAAAAAACAATATTGAAAATTAGGTTATTTTTTGGGATTCTAACCTGTACTACCCCCTTAATTTGCGATTTTTTAACTTGATTTAATTTCTTATTATTTTTCTCTTTATATTCATCTTGATTTTGTTTTTTATTATGGTGTCTTCAATATTCAGTAATTGGATTTTTATCTGTTGAATATATAAATAAATAAATTACTGTAATAATTATAATATTTTTAATATTCATTGTTGCATTTTTGTTGTTTTTTGTTACCAGCGCATCAGTGTTCATTGCTCTCTCTTCTGGAGGGCGGTGGGCGTTTCTTTGAATGTTCTTTGCGCGATTTGAGCGACCGTGACAAGTCTACTTGGTGTCAAGGAAGCAATATTAAGGATGCCAAAAAGTAAACTATTAGATAAAATGAAGAAACTTATGACAATTTAGTGATTTTTTCAACTGACCATGTAACTAAGAACCTTTGAGTGTGATTGCTTTTAGAGAAAAGAAACTGTATTCGACTTGTGCATTGATTCGATCACGAACAAAAACTGGAACCACATTTATTATTGTATTGAAAAAAAAGGCTATATCCAAAAATATTACCTAACAACATGCTCATGTCCTTAATTATCATATCTCATTATACGTAACAAAAACATATTTTTCGCACGTGTTTCTTTCACCGCCACAATCCAATCATTATCCATTCACTGCACATCCTTTTAACTCCCACGAGATTTATTTTAAATCACCGCATCGTTCGCTTTCACCACACACTTTCCGCATAAATCTTTTCACGATTATAATTCAGATTTACAGCTGGCACATTAAAATGCAAACAGAATCATATCACGGAGCCAGTGATGCAGTTTTTAAAATTCAAATGAAAATCAAATCAGAGAATACAAAACATCGTACCCCCATTGGAACCTTGGAAACTTTCGTGCACGTCCAATCATTTTTCAAACCATGTACAGAAACAAAAACAGAACATAATTTCGCTCTACTTTTTATCTCGAGAGCATATTAAAGCCGAAACGAATGCATGGAAAGTATCCTAACCGATGACTCTCTAGCAAGTCAACAAAATGGCCATGTTAACGGTTTTCATACAACCACGTAAACATTTCCATAGAGCTCTCGTTCCCGTCTACCATGCCAGCATCACTCTCCATTCAAGAGCTCTAATACTTAGCTAAAGAGAAAAAAAACTCACGACGAATGCAAAAAAAAAAAATAAAACGGGTAGGCCCGAGACATAGCCCCCTCTCTCCTCCGCTCGATAGAAATAATTGCGGTGGAAATGGAAAATTGAGGATCCGTTTTCCATCCATCTAAGCATGATGATGGCTCTTGGAGACGGCTAACAGCTAGAAACTCTACGACGCGCTTGTGGATTGATGTCGAAAGGACGTGATGCTGGTTTTCAGCGAGGCCGCCAGCGGGCCCACCGGATGCCTCGGATGGGATGCAATTAATGAGGGTTTCTTATGGCTGTTCAAAGTTTAGTCAAGTTGAATTTTATTAGGGAGTTTACGGATGTTTACTATATGCCAGGGACCATATTGTTACCGACAGGCAGTCAGCCAGCCAGCTAACATCTGGGGACTCATTTCACAGGATATGCTGGCGCCCGGATGGGACGAAACATATTCGAAAAGGATGTGAGATACTGCCGGCTATTAGTCGAACATGAAATGTCAGTAAAATGTCAAGTGAATATCACAGGCCTCACATATACATAGAAAAACACTATTTCAGACTTGTATTAATAAACTCTCACATCCCACACATTAGATGCTCATTTTTTTCTATTTTTAACTCACATGTGCACGTCACTAACCTTTTCCTATTTTCTTAAAATATCCACAGACGTCTGCATGTTTTCTATCTAGACGAAACACACAGTGCACTTGACGTCAGTAAACACAAATTTTTACATCCTCCGAGAAAGTGGGTGGCTGAGGTGACTCGTTATGGGATTTAATTGGACAACATCCATCAAAAGGTACTCTCGAAATCCTGTGTCAATCATAAACACAAATTTTCAACCCCCTACTATTGTTTTTCCCAAAAATCAACATCTCTCAAACATTAATCTCGTTCTGTTTACACGAAATTCACATCACGAAAGATACATACGAACATATGTCTACACAAGCATATTACATACTAAAATATTTTCACTTGAGCGTTGGTAACTTTTCAATTTTCCAGAGAATTTCCTTAAAATTTCGAAATTAGACATGAGGAGAGAGAGAAGTTTCCTTTTCATAAGTGAAAGTTCAAATACAAATCCAAATGAATGTAAATATGAAGATTTGTATGCAAAATATGTTGGCCGGGCCAGAGTCGTTGTAGAGTGGTTTGGGACATGTGCGAATCAGAACCATTGTCAAATGTCTAGATACAGGTCTTGTGATGCGTTTGAAAATACTGTCTGGATCTAATTCTGTCGTGAGATGAAATGAAAATGCAAAGGATGATTTCTAAATGTGGAAATTCAAATCAACTCATGTGAGGAAAATTGACCGTAGATATGGAACCCGGAGCAAGAAGAATGCAAAGTTATCGAGCGTAAAGATGTTTTTGTGAATTATTTTCGAGAGTAGAATTTTGATTTTGAATGGGTTAGATCGCCAGGGAATGAAACTTTTTATTGAAGAAAAGTTTTCTTGAAGTGGATTTTCGATTTCGTTTGAAGGATTCTTTTGATCGAGATTGAGGAAGGTTAGATACTTAGAACATTTTTCAATGATCTTTAAAAGGAAATCGAAATGGTACCATGGGAAATAAAATTCAATATTGGGGACTCAAAACAAAGTCTGCATTTTTTTGGCAGACTTTTTTTTTATTTGAGTAACTTTATTAGCCGATACCTCCTTCGTACAAGGAGCTTCAATTAGTTTTAGAATCTTACACAGTAGAACTAATTATGTACACCCTTCACAGTTGAAGGTTACATGTTGGACGCAAGTTACATCAAAACAGAGAGCAAAGCTATGATTCGTTTTCTGGAATCACAAGAGATTCTTTCTATGTTGAAGATGAAAGATGTACTGATACGATTCTTTTCAATCGTTGGAATTTGCGATGGGTTAGTATTCTTTTAGCCAGCTTGTTTTGATGATGAGCAATATTTGCAATATATTTTCCATTGTAAATCCTAATTCCCTCTGCAATCGTTTCGATCCACAGGTCTTTGTGGAGACTAGCGCTACGGAAGTACCACGCGGCTCCAGTAATAGATCTAAGTATTTTCGATTGAATCCTCTGAATGAGGTTAATGTTTGATGGGTGAGCGGCTCCCCAGAATTGGCTTCAGGACAGACTTGTAGGCAAGCACTTTAGAGACGAGAGAAAATTTTGAGATGTTATTGAGCATCCATCCCCGATTTTTAATTACCGATTTTTATTGCCATTTCCAGATGAGCATTCTGCCAAGTTGCATCCCGAGATGCTATAATTCGTTGTTTTGAGGTACTGGTACATTGATTAGATACACTTGCGGACAAATTACTTTTAACAATGTGAATGTACACATTTGGTTTCGCCCATTCTCCATTTAACTAGCCTTTCTTTTAGAAGTGAGATACGGAGCTGCAGGGTTCGGGATGCCTAACTGGACCTGGATCAGTGCATAAAATGGCGAAGTCGTCTGCTGGCGACGTCGTAGCTCTGTAATTGTTTTGCCACTATTTCGGAGATCAGTTGTGGAAGATTGTGTAGGTGGGCCAAATACAAGTTTCGTTTTAAAAATGCAATAAAATGAACAAAATTCAATTTTTTTTTCACGTATTATGGCTTTATTAGTAAGAGTAAGCCTTCCCATCAACGATGGAAGTGGCTGCCTCGGCTGGTTTCGCAGTAACGCATTCTGTCACCCCAATTTTCCAAGACCTTGTTGATGGTTTCGGGCTGTAGCTCACGGATTGCTTGGAAGATGTTGGCCTTAAATGCTTGAATCGTTTCTGGATTGTTGGTGTAACATCGGTCCTTCACGGTTCCCCATAAAAAAAAGTCCAAAGGAGTCAAATCGCAGCTCCGAGGCGGCCAATTGATATCGCCAAGACGGCTGATAACACGATTCGGGAATCTGGTGTGTAAAAGATCGATTGTGGCATGGGCTGTGCGGCATGGCCAGCCATCGTGCATGAACCAGAGGTCGTGCAAACCCATGTCTTCAATTTCAGTATAAAAAAAGTCGGATAACATGGCTCTGTAACGTTCACCGCTGTCCGAAACGTTGTCCCCAGCCTCATTTTCGGAGAAATATGGTCCAATGATGCCACCACTCCACAATTCGCACCAAAGTGTCACTCTCTGTGGATGCATTGGCTTCTCGACAATATCGTGCGGCAATTTTGTTTCTTAACGTAGCCGCCGAGATGAAAATGCGCCTCGTCAGAAAAGACGATTTTTCGCCCAAAATAGTTGTCCAATTCAAGCTGCTCTAAGGCCCAAATTGCGAAGCGACAATGAAGCGGATGGTCGTGCGCCTTCAGTTGCTGAGTCAATTGGACCTTGTAAGCGAATAATCCGAGATCTTTGTGCAGAATTCTCTTCAGGCTAGTGCGTGAAATGTTAAGCTGTTGAGATCGACGGCGAGTTGATGTTCGTGGAATAAGTCACACCCTCGGCTACAGGCAGCCACATTCTCGTCTGTGCGCACCGTACGACGACGGGGGCCATGAGTGTTGTCCACTAGCATGCCAGTCTCACGCATTTTTTGCACAAACTTGAGTACAGCAGGCGCGTTGGATGCTTCATTTCGGCCAAAACTAATTTTCAAAAAACATACTGTTTGGCACTCACTTTAGAAATAAGTTTTCAATATTTTCCAACGTTGTTCAAGCGTAGAGAGACTCATTTCGTTCCGCGGAAGTATGATACTGACTTTCTGTCAAGATTTCGAGCGGGAAACAGCTTTCAGTGCCAAAATAATCTATGATTTAAAAAAAAAACCACTAGATGGCCCACCCTGTACAGGTATACCAGCATGCGCTCAATATTTAGTGGTAGAATGGTTTTTGTATCTCACCTAGAATGTGCGACCCGTTAGGTAGAGGGAGGGTATTTCATGGAAGCTTTTCAGAAGCATTGATTTAATTTTGGCGATAAATCCTTCATGCCAGACTTTGTCGAAGATATGAGTTACGTTTAGAAAGACTGCTGAGTAATACTTCTTATCTTTGAATGCTGCTTTAATATATTACGCGATTCGATGGACCAGTCTTCGAAACCCGAATTGATGTTCTGTAATTTTCGTTGCAACTTCAAGATTGGAAGTAAATTTCCCAGCAAAACAGTCTCGAAAACTTTGGAGACGCAGAACAGAAGACTAATAGGTCTGTATGACTTCACTTGGGAAGAGTTGTTGCGACTGACTGAAACTCTGTCGAGCTGTCGTCAGTTCAGCGTGACAATTTATTTAAAGGATCTTTTTCTTCTTGACCTGCATGCCTTTTCCAAGCTGACTAGCTCAGCCTGGCGTGGGTTTACGGGCAGAAGGAGTTTTAACATGCTACGGCAGCAGACAACACAACATTTAAAACATTATACCACACATTAAAAAAAAAAACAATGAAATTTAAAAGAAGGGGCCCCGTAAGAATCATTATATAATTAAATTATTCAAAATTCACTCTATTTATAAAAATAAAAATATATAAAACATTAAAATTAGTATTCTTCTAAAGATAAAATAGAATTAACAGAAATAAAGAACTGATGAGTCAAAAGAAAAATTCAAAAATAACAATTATTACAATGATTTTCTATGAAAATAATTCAAAAGTTGCATAAATTACCCAACCCGGCCGGGATTGGTTTACACGAGTTTTGACAAACAAATTAAAATAACCATGCCGGAAAATTTTGTATACTGAAACTAGCTAGATGAATATATAAATCAAAACAAAACCAAAAAAAAACATTCAGTTGCTAACAAGAAATTAAATAGTGAACCTATTAAAATGAAAATTATAGATAATACAATACGCATTTGTCAATTAACTCTTATAGAAGAAATATCATTATGTTCGTTGCTAGAAATATCGTTATGGTTTCAAATAATTCAATATATACATATATTTATATATTTTTAAATTAAATCAATGTAAATAGAGCATGCTAATTTTAATTTTGTCGTCTTTTAAAAAAGAAACGAGTAAGAAATTAATAATCACTTATCTTGAGTGTCCAGAAAAATCTTTGATTAAGCCGACATTAAAATAGCTATTGGCTATAGTTTCTTCTTTACGAGTCTTTTGCCAAAATCAGCACTAATCATCAAACGTCTTCACAAAATACCAGCATTTTTTCTACTTCGTCAATATCCAGCTCTTTTTCAATTCTCGTCACTTCGATAACTCAATTTACTCTTGGTAACTTTTGTTGGTACTAATAATAGAACTAACTCTCACCGAAATCGTCCTTTTTCTGACTTTTCGATGAATCACTGTTAATACCCTTTCTACTAATAGTAGCACAAATTCCTACAAAATCTTTGTAGTCTTTTTTCTAACTTATAAACTTTCGCCAACTTGATAAATTCTTTCTTACTAACAATATCACAATCTTCCAAAATCGTCTTATTTTCCTTCTAAGCTCCCAAAAAAACTTTCACATCAAAATCCGTCCAACTCGCTGCCCAACCTCCTTCAAGTTCCAAAATCCGAATCCTCTTTGTCTTTTCGAAAATGTCCTACTTTTTCTTAGTACCGCAATTTTCCGGTATTTTTCCCGCATAATACTTGAGTTACAATCAATGCAACACAACATTGTTGCGCAGCAAAATTTGCTCAAAACTCAAAGTTGGCATGGCAGCAACATTTTTAAAAATATTCAATTCCACCTGTTCCTATGAGCGTCCGGGAAATGGTAAATGTCATATGCATATGAAAATCAGATTTTGCCATATACTCTGCAGCTTTTAATGGATAAAATACTCACTAATATCACTTTCCCAGACTTTAAAGGATCCATATTATCAAACAACAATTACGTTAATATAGCCAGTGACAGATGACGGTAAATGTTGTGTTGCATTGATTGTAACTCCTGCATAACTCATTTTCTACACCTTTTAGAGCCTCTCTAAATTCCTGGTACAATCATGAAACTCTATGCTCACAAATACCAGCTGCTGGGATATTTTCTTGAGCTATGGCGTTTTTGGGCACGTTTTTGCTCAATCAGCCCTTGAAGAGATTCCTTATTGAATACCAACACAACATAACTTATGCAGCAAACGAGCCAATAAATAGGTGCTGCAAGTTATTCAGTAGCATGAGCCAGAGCTTCTCCCCCACGATCTCTAAAACAAGCTTTAAATCAAGACTCTCTTATCATAGTTATTCCCCTTACCCCATCACACTAATCTGTATTGTAAATTTACATTTATAATTTTTATAAATTCGTATTTATTATTTGTATTTTCACTACAAAAAATGACTTCTGTTTGCTTGTATTCTTGTTAATTTTTATTAATTTGACTAAGTTAATTTGATTAGCATTTTATTTAATTATTATTTTATCTTATTGTTATTATTTTATGAACCTTGTTTGGTGATTGTAAATAAATGAATGTCGAGAAATCGAGAATACTTTGATTAATTTGTGATAAATGAACGAATCGTTGTAAAATTATTGATTGTAGTAAACTAAACGCAGTTTATTGTTTTAACAAATAACGGCGAAAACTTTTCAAGTCTGAAAAGAAAGCGCCATTTGTTGACTTTGTCAAAAATCATAGCTACGACGGACACTATAAAGAGCAATTAAAACAAATTTCTGGACATATACTTGTTTTGGCAATATTTTAAAATAAATTTATCAATGAAATTGGCGAACTTCTTATTAAAGATAAAGATTATTAAGGGAAATAAAGATGCATGCCTCAAAAAATATATCAAAACGTCATCCACATCTCTATTCATAAATTTATTCACATATGAAATAGTTTACTCACTTTATTTCGGTGTATTTTTTCACTTTATCTGAAAATATAAAAATAAATCAATGTTTAAATAGGTCTGATTCTATAACTTTCAATAAAAACATCGCATTTCAATATTCATTTTCTAAAATTTCACTCACTGCTCGCACACTACAATCGTACTAAACTGAAACCAATTCTCTTTTTCCACTCATCATAGTTTTCATCCGGGATACAAACCAACGAATCATCCTATCAGCAAAAAAACACTCACCCAAATGCTGAAAAACTCTTATATTACTCAAAACCAACGGTGCAAATGGATTTCGGACAAGCACCACGTATAGCAGACGATAACGATTTCGATAGCTTACGACAAGCTGTCAACGACCATAACGGCTGGGCACTCGAATTAGATAAAGATAGTACTCAAGTGTGGACACGACCAGTGCCCGGATGTAATTTCAATATGGTAAAGATATTATCGCAATTTCACGGATGCACACCGGATATATTGTTCGATGTTTTACATGATCCTGACTATCGGCGTGAGTGGGACTCACATATGCTGGAGAGCGAAGAGATTGGAGTGCTGAATGTGAATAATGATGTTGGATATTATGCAAGTAAGTTACTTAAGAGAGTTAAATTTGAAACTATCCTTTTTTTAATTTCTCTTTTGGGACATTTATATTTAATAAATTATGTTAAAATTTACTGAGAATATTCAGTAGAGAATAATACTATTAAATAAATGACTGAGAATATTCGTATTAATGTGACAGATGATGTCAAATGTTAATTTTTATGGGGAAAAATGTTGAATTTACTTATTTTCCTATAGATGTATTCGAAAGAACAATTTATTGCTTGTGTTCACATCAACCGATTGACGTCGATATCAATTTTTGTTTTTGTTCACATTTTATTTGCAAGGAAATACTAAAAAGTTAAATTTCCACCGAAACGTGAAATTTCCATACAAAATTTCACGTGAAATCGAAATCAGTACTAAGCTTTAGGCAAATCATACAATTTTATTCATTTATGCAATCCTATTAAAATGCAACGTTTCCGTTCCTAGTAAAACACGTATCGTAGGAAGCTATTTCTTGGTGAATATACTTACTCACGCATCACGTGTCAAATAGATTTGAATATGTATGAATATTCAGTTTAAAGATAAAATTTCAAAGAAAATTTCCTGTGGAAATAGACAATCGGATTAATTTTCAACTGTTGACACTTGTAATTATGAAATGAATTCATGTGAGAGTCAAAAAGCATTTTAATTGGTGAAACATAATCCCTAAATGGAGAAAAATTAATACACATTGTCTGTAATATTTAAGATACCTCTCGGAATTTATTTTTCTCCATCTATATATCCTTTTAGCCAGGCATATTACAGTCACAATGCATAATAATATATTTTCATAAAACTTGAACGAAGAACCATGGCGCAACCCTTTTTATTTTTATTTTAATTTAGTGCTTCTGGTAAGGAATCAAAGTTATAGCTCTTTTTATGAGAATTTAAAAAGCCAAAAGTCGATTTCCATCATGCATCAATCATAAAATAAAAGAACAACGGAAAATCCATTTCAATTCACTCTCAGAAAAAAAGGATGCAATGTAACGAGCAGATTAAAATGAAAGAATAAACAGTTTCAAGGATGGCGCACACTTTCTTCGTGTGATATGACTAGATGATGGTTTCCGGGCAAAAGTTCTTGAATATTTACCGTAAATCAAAACATAATGCTTGTTGTAAAGCGCCTAATATAAGCGAAAAGCTTTTTGGCTTTTATTTTGAAATATGCTAACATGTGGCGTAGGACAATTAAATATTAATGTCTATGCCTGGTGGCAGAATTTGAGGAAGCAGAGTGTTGATATTCAACGATAAATTTGGTAATTGGTTTTCTATAGCTGCCTTCTTGTTTGAAAACCACTCATTGATATTCCTGTCGTTTGACATTTGATATATTATCCACAAAATTTTACTGTATTTATGTAATAACTTTAAGAACATTTTTGTGGAAATTGAGATTGAGTATCGGAATTGTTTCTTTCTTGCAAATAATTCTTTTTATTGATAATTTTCATTCAAGTATGAAGAGAAAATCAAAAACATTTCAGGTGAAAAAACAAACATGTTTGCAAGGAACTTTAGTATGTAGGTATGAATGAGTAGTTCGTGGGGTTATGAGCCGTGAAATCAATTCTGATCATCAGGACCTACTGTGAGCATCACAAGTGAGTGCACACCTTTGAAATTTGTTTTTGAGCTTCAATAAAAAAAAATTGCCGATTGAAAAAGATCTCTGATTGAGTAATATCAAACCTTTATTTGTTAAAAACAATATACAAAAAAAAAACAATTCCATATATTAACTACCAAAAAATTTACAGAGGAACAAAAACAAAAAGTCAATGAAATATGAATCAAAAGTAAGTGCACACGTGTTTAAACGTTACTAGATTCTAGCTGTAAACAAAGTCACGTATCTTTTACTATAACGGAATACAACTTCAATATAATTTCTGCGAAACATCAATCGCAAATATTCTTGGTAAAGTCGTTTTTGAAGGAGTTCGTTTGATTTAAAACGTGCTAGAAGAAAGGTGTGAAAATGAGGAAAGAAACTGAGCCAGAAACACGAAAAATTATAGTGAATTTGCATTGTGAAGTAGAAATTTTACGGGAAATTGGAAAAATTGTAAAGAGACCACAGTACAGTGAAAATTATTATTGACAAATACAATCAATTCAAAATATTGGACATTTTTAAAAGATCTCGACGGCCAGGGAAATCAAATAGAAAAGAAATAAGAAATATAGTGAAGGAAGTTAAAAGTAACCTACGTTCAAGTGCAACAGAAATAGCTGAAAATTATTCCGCGACACACAATCAATCCGTTTCAGCCTCCACCGTTTGAAGAATATTGAATGAACATGGGTTACATTTCAGAGCACAACGAAGGAAGCCGTTTATTTCTAAAGCGAATAAAAAAAAAACGCAAAAATTATGGAAAAAAATATAAAAACTGTACTTATAATTTAACGTACTAATGTACTAATAATTTAACGTTTATTTCTCTGATGAGAGTAAATTTGAAGTATTTGGTGGGCATACAAATAAAAAAATTTAACGAACCAAAAATACTGAGTTCCATGAAAAAAATGTTTCTGGCACAGTGGAGCATGGCGGAGGATCTATTATGGTTTGGGGGTGTATGATAGTACAATCTCAATATTTTGCAGCGAAATATGACTGCCAGTGTTGCCAAATTGAAATTGCCTAGGACGTGGATCTTCCAACAAGGTAACGATCCTAAGCGCAATTCCTATTTAGTAAGGGAGTGGTTGCTTTCTAGAACTCCCAAGGTAATGGATCAACCCCCCAATCCCCAGACCTCAACTCCATTGAGCATTTATTGGATGATTTAGACCGGAAAATTTGGCAACGTCTAATCACAAGCAGGGAACGTTTAAAAAATGCTTTTAAGGAAGAATGGGATAATATACCAGCAGAATTTACACAAAAATTAGTAGAATCCATGCCTAGAAGATTGGAAGCTGTTTTCGATTGTCATTGAAGCGTTTCGACGGACTGATCAGCATGAACTTGATAGTGTAAGGTACGGCAATTATAATATCACGAACAATAAATATGGCTGATTACGATTGAGCTTTAAGTCAAAGTGGAATAATTTTTTATATAAATTATGTATTGATAACCTGGAGTGGGCTCAGAAGGTACTTTGGACTGCAATCTCCTTGCTTTAGTGTGCTTCCTATGTATTATTTTCTATATTCTTTTAAAAACCTGGATATGTTCTTGACGGGACATTTGTGATGTCCCTAATGGAGGGAAGAGCAGAGCCAGGGAGCTCGAATCTGCATCTTGCTAATGCTGGATAGTCATTTCCCTACAGTATCTGCAGCGGTCGTCCAGATCCTCACTTATCCTGTGGAGATACTTTTTGCAGGGAACGTGCAGAGAGCCATTGGTTCTTTCGCAGAGAGCCATTGTTTCTTTTGCTTTTTTGTTATCGAAACCAAGGTACGTTTTTGATAGCTTTTAACCTTCAATATTAAACTGTATCTGCTTTTGTAAAGCCCCAGCACGGAGAAAGATCTATAAAGAGCATTCTGGCTCCTTCTTTGGGTTCGGTAATAGCTTCATTATTTCCTTGGTGCCCCTCATGGCCGGGGATCCATATCAACTCGAGGCTGTTCTGTGGCCCTATTTTATTTAGGGCCTTTATCACCTCTAAATATAGCTGAATTTATTTCATCGCAATTGATAGCCATGAGAGCCGCTTGACTATCTGATAGGATCTTAATTCTGACCCTTTAGAGTTCCTTATCTTTATTATTTGTGAGGCTCTTAGTATGGCGGATAGATCTGCTTGATAGATTGTGGCCTTCTCTGAGAACGGGGAAATGCATTTCGCACTTGATCCCTGCTCCTACTCCACATCCATTTGTTCCTTGGTGGAATTGTGACCTTGAATCTCTTCCCGAATGCTGCTTCGGTTTTTATTTGGTCGCTGAGGCTCAACATTTCCATTATGAGCTCATGGCCTCCAGGTATTTGAGGTATCGTTTAAGGTCTCCTGATTTGTACCTGCACTGAGAAAAATACTTCTATTTTTTGAAAAAAAAAATGAACACATTATCAAAGAAAATTGGTAATGATTCTGTACCAAAGAAATATTTACTCAATCCAAAGAAAGAAATTTCTTCATTCCAAAGAACTGATATTGAACTTGCCCTGAGTAAAATTTGATAAAGTTTCAAGAACATCTGGCATCTGGGATAAATCGGTTCACGTACGATCACCGAAGTTAAGCTGTGCTGGGCGCGGTACTATTTAGATGGGGGGACCGCTTTGAAAGCATCGCATGCTGTTGGCACGCCAAAACTCTCCCTTTCTTCATATCATAAGAGTGGTTTACTTTGAAGGGAGTGAAAAAATAAAAAATAAGTACAAAAATAGTAATTATCAATTTTTCCATTTTTCCTTTTTTTAGTGCCATATTTGTTTCTTATTTTCTGAAGCGCTTGTATTATTTATGCCTAGTCGCCACTTTAAGCTCTAATGTGACACTTAACCAATGGAGTTAGGACAACTAAAGACGAACAAAGTCAACCATGAACCCGGCGGAATTCGAACCCACGAGCGGTAGATCGCTGCTTTGGACTCACACGTTAGCGAGCTAAGCTATCGACCCTTTATTTGTGTAGAGGAAAAGTTGATAGAAGTCAGAAAAACTATCAATTTTTTCGTCGAATATTGAAGCGTGGTTGTTGTTGAAACATAAATACTAATTTTTCTTAAAATTATTATATGAATTTTTATTATATTTTGACTCGTATTTCATTGACTTTTTGTTTTTGTTGTTCTGTAAATTTTTCGTTAGAGAATATATGGAACCAATTTTTTCGTATATGGTTTTTAATGAATAAAGGATTTAATATTACTTAATCAGAAATATTTTTCAATCGGTAATTTTTTTTATTGAAGCTCAAAAACAAATTTGAAAGGTGTGCACTCACGTTTGATGCTCATAGTACATACAGTACCTCACAGATAAAGTCGGTAAAATATGTTGAGCATATTTGAGAGCCGAAATCTCAGAAAATAAAATTTACCCAAATTCTTTTTGTTACAATATTGTTCTTTATTATATATACTGTTATAATCAATAATAAAAACAAAAGTTCTTCAGCCATAAAAAATTTTACATGAAATTGCCAATTTTTGACGTGACACTTAAAGTCGGAATACAATGAAAAAGCTATAAATTTTAATTTTACAAAAGAAGTTAATATTTTTTTAGTAATCCACGTTGTTCAATTGCATTTTTTTAACGATTTGGGATTCAGTTTACCAACTTTCGACAAAATTCCGGCTCAATTTCATCCCAATCTTCTTGCAGGATTTGTTTCATTTCTTTGGAATAAGCCCTTGCAGCTACTTTAACTTTTAATCTCTGCCACAAATGTTCAATAAAATGTAGGTCTGGAGATTGGGCTGGTGTTGTAATAACCTTGAACAGTTATAGAGGAGCCGTTCTTTGACTCTGAGCGCGGAATGTTTCGGGTCATTGCCCTGATAAAAGTAGAATCGGTCCAAAATATCCAGTTTTTCAGCGCTTTGCCTCATATTTGTCTTCAGTATGTTCAGACACATTTTTTGTCCATTATTTCATCTATAAAGTAAAGGTTTCCAACACCGGAAGCCGACATACAACCCCAGACCATTACTGATCCGCCGCCATGCTTCACAGTTAGCTTTAAATTCTTTTGTTTAAGTTGGGTGTTGGGTTCCCGCCACACATATCGCCCTCCATCGGACCCAAATAAATTGAATTTACTCTCATCAGTGGAAAGGACCTGAGGATACATTAAATTATTTTGATTACAGCTTTTTTGATCAAATTATCAATATTACGTTATCACAGAATGTTGCATCCTTCTTTTGCAAAGCTAAGTCTATCCCTTTGGTTCTTTTTTGATACCAAGGGCTTTTTAATAGCAACTCTACCATTTAATCTATTCTTCCGCAAAACTCTTCTCGCGGTTTCAGGGTAACCGAAAACACTGTTTCGATTCTTTAATAAGGACACAAGCTTTGTAGCCGACAAATGCGGATTTTTCTTAATTTGTCTCAATTTTTTTTAATTCGTCAAAACCGTTTAATTTTTTTGTCGGATCGTTGTTTTCTAGTCTTATTTTCAATTTGCCCTCTTGTTTTATAACGGTTAATAACATCCCACACAGTCAAATAACTTTTTTTTCACAATTTTTACGATATCACTCGCAGTTTTTCCTTCACAAAAAAGGTCAATAATTATTTTTCTATCACAAATTGTGCATTTTTTGTGTTTTCAGACAAGAAGTTGAACTAAAACTGATAAATAAATTCATTTCACAGCTTCAGAGCGAACAAAACGGTACTTTGGAAGAGTCACTTAACTGTTCCGACTTTAAGTGTGAGGACATTGGAATGGATGGAATATTTCAATAACTGTTTTTTATGGCTCAAGAAATTTTTTGTGTACAAGTCAGCTAGCACTGACTGCCGTAGACTTCTATCCATTCAATTTTTTATGTCTTTTTTTTTTTGAATTTATCTTTAAGTTTGTTATGAAAAGTTTTTGTTTTTGTTTATTTTATAAATAAATTTATGTTGCTGAAAAAATGCGCATCAATGGATTTTTGATTAAAGCTTCCAATTAACCAGAACATAAGGTGCTGCCGTAGACTTTTGTCCGCCACTGTAAGTCTTGTCAAAAGGATTGAAAACTGAGGTTTGGTGGTTCTATCGCACGATGGATAGCTTTGTTGCTTAATTCAAGCAAATATGAAGGCAGAGGCGTAACGAAGACTAGTAAAGATCACTATTTTGGAAAAGGAAAGTTTCATTTCTCAAGTTTCAAATTTCTCAAGTTTACTTGAAGATGGCCAAGGTGCACTGTATGTGACGATCAACGTGCAATAACATTTGCTTTTGAGGACATAATGGAGTTCAGGTTGAAGATAGAGCCTATGAGATGATATACAATCGCTACTTTATTCAGACTTGAATGAATTATCTACATTCCGTCGACTCTTGCTGGCTGAGGTTCCAGGAAGAGTCGAGTTTGGTACCGACGAAAAAAAGAGACAATTTGGATATTAAATAGACAGCGAGCAGGGACTTTGAATGTGAAAAAGATAGAAAGAGAAAGATTCTTGCAGAGAAATTAAAGGAACTAGTATTTGGTTTCTGTAGGATGACAAGTTTGCAGTATTCAATTGCCGTTCTATAAGCTTTGTCCCCTTGCTCCCCCAGCACTGCCAACAAGCAATGAAATCACCTCCGTGGATAACTAGTCCAAATAAAGATGATGTCGCTGGGGTTCTATTGAGATCCGGAGCTAATTCAGAGCTTCTGAAGTGGTGGTGGGCATAGATAGCTGCAAATGCGACTTGGTCATTCCGTAAATGAAAGCTTATACAGGACACTTCAATGACCGTAAGTCCTGGTATCAAATGCCTTTGTGTTTCGATCCGCTCTTCAACGAGGAGTACTGTTCCGTGTCTATTGGCGTTCGGATCATCTGAAGTGTTTTCACGGATAATTTTGCAATCATCCAGCGTCAAACAGGAAAAGAATGCTAGGACTTTCTTGGTTTAGGATTTCGTGAACGAAGAGTCTTCAGATGGGAGCTAATGTTTAGGGTTGGGAACTGAAGAAGATGCATTACTAACTAAACAAAGATCAAGAGGGATGAAGGCCTCTCGTTTCTCAGATTAAATAGAGAGAGTTTACCAAAGGTTAGAATGAAGTCCTTGATGGGGATCACCAAGGCGAAAAGGTTACAGTCAAATAGATTTTGGCATTTTCCAAATACTACTGAGTCAATGGATGGTTACCGTTTACCGTTGGTGTAGTAGATTTAATTGTGATGTTTTTCGCAGTAGTTTTTTTGTTCTCCATCGCAAATTGGCTACCATAGAAAGCTGCAGGTCGAACCATTTCACTGCTTCACCGTTTCTTAAACTTATCGTCACTACGATGCTGTTCTATCCTTTTGTCTTCGGGACAGGCCCTGTAGCTAGCTGGGTGGCCTGTAGGTTTAGAGTTTACACAGAAAACTCGACTGGAGCCTCTTGGATTGTCACAATTTTTGCTAGCGTGATTTTTTTGATAAAGCGTGTGCAAATTCACAATTTCAGGCAGTAAGTCCAAAACACTGGCAGTTGAAGCACTGTAATATTTTTCTTCTGCAAGAGGTTCCACTCAATTCGCTGGTGCAGAAGATATTTGATGCTATGAATATCCTTAGCATCAACGCCTGGTTACAGTTGGACGACGAGCATCCCTAATGTTTTGGTCTCCTTACGTGAGCGGGTAGTTCAGAACCGGTTTAAGTGGGAGATCTAGCCAATCGCATAGTTCGACGAGGAAATATTTTCCATCGGAGGAAACCTTTTGAGCCTTTTGAACTACTGACCTGATCTCAGGGTAGGCATCAGAACCTTTTTTTTAGGTATCTAGTCCATAGGAGATGAACATGGAGTTCCCAAATATTAATAAAAATATATATTATCTATATCTATTATATACATTATATACTACATAAGTTTATTTTAGTTTTTTTATTTATTTTCACAGTGTCATGCCCACCACCCCTGAAGCCTCGCGATTTCGTCCTGATGAGATCTTGGCTAGATACGGGACCGGAAGGCGAACAAATGTTAATATCGCGATCAGTGCCTCATAAAAATTATCCACCACGAAAAGGATACGTTAGGTGAGTTAAATTTAAATCTCATTTAGATTTTATATATTCTCTATTTAACTCTTTTCCGCATACACCCCCGCAACAGAGCAACTTCACACATTACCGGATTTGTGATACGACATGGTCAGAACGGTGGCTGTTTTCTGGGCTATTTAGCTCATTGTGATCCGCAGGGTGCACTACCACCGTGGCTTGTTAATAAAGTAACACATACCGTTGGACCGCGAATGATTAAAGATTTACGAAAAGCAGCAAGTGGTTATGTTGCATGGAAAAGTCTTCAGTTACATCAACGAAAACCATGGCGATTTCCGGAAGAGATGACATCACCTAGGATATCATTAGATGACGTAAGATATATGTGGTATTTTTGTGAGATGAGAATTTGCGATTTTTTTTTTGATTTTTGATTGCGCAAAATTATTTTAGAGATATTTCTCTCATTTTTTGTGTTTTTATAAAGTAGCGATAATTTTTAATGTTTACATTCCCTAACGACATATGCTATTTTCGAGCTCCAGCTTAATCATTTTTACTAGTCGAATACATTAATTTTCCATACGATTTCATAATTTTTATTTATAATTTGTCCGACTCAAATTCACAATTCAACTCAAATTCATAGCTTTTCTGTATCAAATTCACGGATGAAATTCAGAAAATTTTTTGATTGGAGTTCATTGATTTATATTCAGTATTCAAAACAAAAGTATGCATCCATAAGCTTTTGAGTTAAATTTAAAGTTAAATCGTCTTGCAAATGAATGAAATTTAATCAGAAATTTACAAATTTGACTTGAAAAACTATGAAATTGGCTCGAAAAAATATGAATTTGAGTTGTGAAAATTAAAAATTTGATTTCTATCGAAAATCTATAAATTTAACTCGAAATAACATGAATCTAATTCAAAAATCTATGGATGTAGCTCGAAAATGGTACATTTCAATTTCTACAAAAATGTTTTTTTTTTCTAAAGAAGATCCTTACTAATTGCTTTTATTTCACAGCAGTGTATCGAACCAATAACTGCCAACTCACAATCGCAATCAGTTCTATCATCATCATTGCCAACTTCATCAGCTCTTAGTAAATTGACGAGAAAGAGTTCCAAAGATGCCATCAAAAAGAAACGGAATTATTTTAGTAAAACATAAACATAACCCTAAAAAAAGTACTGAAATTACACATTTATATCTATTGACAAAACGTCAAAGATAGTCATTTACACTAAAAAGAAAAAATGAAAAAATCGTGAGATTCACTATTACACTTGAACGTGCTTTTTTTGATTTACAGAATGGCCTAGATTCATCATTATTTAATAGTTGTTGTTAGAATTTTAATTTTGAGAAATTACAAAATAAAAAATATTAATACAAATTCAGATTGTTCAACTTTTAAAGATCGAAATTTGAATTTAACTGTAAATTGGACATGTTTCATTGTGAATAAGAGTTCTTACTAACTTCGTTAGCTAAATGAAATTATAAAGCAACAAATTCAACACACACTTCTAATAATGTACTGTCAGCGCAATTTTTTAGTCCATTTTTAATCTATCTGGGCTGTATCTCACGAATAGCTAAACTAACACAGTGGCAGACAAAGCTATAAGTTCATTCACAAAATTGCACTTAAAATGTGGATGCAAGTTTGAATGCTTTTTTATTTTGTGCATACTGTAAAATAGAATTCCAAAAAATACTGTTATGTCATAAGCCTGATTTCTTCTGCATATAATTCACTCAGTTAGTATATTTCATGCCTTTCTAGCGAACATATTTATAAGTTCAGTAAATTGGAAAATTCAGTTTGTGAAATTTTGAGGAATTAACTGGAAATTTTTGAAGTAAGTGAATTAATTGCAGTGTGAGTAACCCATTTTTTTAAATAAATTATATTTTCTGTTTGCTATAGAAAAATGCAACGAGGAGTGGTATTATTGATGGAGGAAAGGGCAAAAATTTATACCTGCAAAGAAAACTGTTTCTCCAACCGGGAAATTGCAAGAATCCTTAATAGATCTGTATGTGTAATTGATAATTACATAAAATTAAAAGAAAGGTACAACACTATCAGACAAACAGGTAGAAAACCTATCATAAATGAACGTCAAAAACGGCTAATCCGGCAGAAAGCCAGAAAGAAAAGTACAAATGCGTCAGGTATGGTGTGACACGGAAGGAAAATTCTGAGTAGCAGCGACAATTTAATATGGACAAAAAGGAAGCCTAAGCCACAATTAAAGGAGAGACATAAAAGTGCAAGATTACTGTTTGCGGAAACCTACATGTCTTACAAAGATGAGTGGAAAAGGGTTCTTTTCAATGCTGAAAAGAAGTTTAATTTAGACGAGTCGGATGGGTTTCAACACTACTGGCACGATCTAAGAAGAGATAAGAAATTGCGACTTTCCCGCAACTTCGGTGGCGGTTGGTTATGGTTTGGGGATGCTTGTGTTATCATGGGAAGCTTCCTTTGGCCACAATATCCACAAGAAAGAATTTGGAAAAGTATACTAAGCTCCTCGAAGACTTGATGATCAAGCTGAGTCAATTGTTGGACCAGATTTTGTTTTTCAACAAGACAAAAGCTTGGTTTAATTCAAAGGATATACCAGTTTTAGAATGGCCAGCTTGTAGTCCTGAATTGAAACTCCATAGAGAATCTGTGGGGAATAATATCGAGAAGGGTATATGAAAACGGAAGGCAATTTTCGAACACAAGAGAGATAAGGGAGCAAATAATAAGAACGTGGGACGAAATACCAGTTACAATATTATAAATCTTGGTTAATTCAATGAAAAAACGTATATTTGAAGTAATTAAATGCACATGAAGCCACACGAAGTATTGGCCTTATAATTTTATTAATAAATATGTGCCCCATTCCTTGTGAACTTATAATTATGTTCCCTAATTTAACAGAAAAAAAGAGAATTTTAATTTTTTAATTTTTGTTTACGGTTGGAATAATTTCATTTAATTTAAATTTTGTTACATATATTATTAAGTTTTTCTTAATATATATACAATGAATCAGAAGTGAATTTTATTTGAATTTGGTGGTGAACTTATAATTATTTCCTCCACTGTATTGTACGTGAGCTCATGAATCATTGCTAGATTGTCAGCATAGCACCGATATTTAACGACACCTTACAAAAAATGTGGCACGGCGTCAAATCGGAATTGAAATCACCAAATTCGTTGATGACGCGATTGGCCAAATTAAAGCACAAAAGAAATATTAGATAATGGCTTGTGTGGCTTGGAGCGTTATCCTGGTGAAACCAAAGGTCTTGCAAGTCGTTTGTCATCGCTTTCCATTGACCTTAATGGCATACCTAGCCTCATTTTCGGAGGCAAATGGACCAATAATGCCACAAATCTAAAAAAAAAAAAAACGCCCAATTGTCACTCCTTTGGGAAATCATTGGCTTCTCTACAATTAGGTCCTGAACGAAAGATGGAAATCCGCCTTATCACAAAAGAAAATGAGGTCGTCTTCTAACTGCACTTTCGCCCACACAGAAAAGTGATATCGAAGTGGGTGGCTGGTCGGCTTCAATCGCTGGGTTAATTGAATCTTTTACGCGAAGAATCCAAGTTCTTTGTGTATTCAAGTGTATCCAAGTTCTCCCAATACTAGTGCAGATAGAACCTCTTGGCCCGAAAAAGTGTACAGACTTTCTTTATTAAAGCACTTGACTTTCTTGATTCTTGATCAACGCACAAATATTGTGCTGACTACTGACTACTAAAAAATTCGAACGAACAGAAAATTTAAGACGTCCAAAAAATTATATTCAACTTATAATCGAAGACTTCAAATACTTCCAATTATCTTAAACATGGCACTAAGACTTCATTTTTTCATACTCTCGAATGTATCATTATTTTAATATATGATAACTCATACATTCGAAGACGATTCCAAGGCATCTGACGTGTATTTATATCATTAACTATTCTGTTAATAATTTATGTGATATTTTATTGTAGATCTTTCAACAAAAAGTGATACTCAACAATCAAATTTCATGAAATACCATTGTAAACATGTAATGAGAATAAAAATCTCTTACATATATCACTTGAACGTAGCTTATATACATGTATTAATTTTTTCACGTGCATAAACTAAGTAAATTATGGTACAAAAAGAAAGGACTCTTTTTTCTATATTACATTGACAACAAAATAAACAACTAAAATACTAAAAACTGATGTAAATTTAAGTAGATAAAATCCATATTTAACTAAATATTAAATGTTTAGAAAAAAAAAACCAATTGTTGTTAGTTGAAAATCTTCAAGCTTGAAATTTATTCAAATTGATGTAAATTTAAGCAGGTTGTAACTATTTAGCTATGTAGGTGTTAGAAGAACGTTAGAAAAAATTATTTTAATGAAAATATTACTACATACAGGAATAAATCCTAAATGTGGAGTGTTCGAAGAGGAATAGAAATTATTATCTAAAAAATTTTTCCGATCCCTAGCTTTTTTCAACAAGTCACACTTTTAATAATGTTTTCCAATCTGTTTTCGCTGCTTTCAACACTTCGTTGCATACTTGACAGTGGTATTTGACATTTATCCTTCAAACATATTCGTTTTCATTTTTCGCTTAAATTCAAATCTCAAATCTACTGAAAACCGTTATATACGTAGATAAACAATGGTGATTTTTATTGTTGAAATAAATGTTGTTAGCATTCAAATGACAAATTAACAGTCTATAGTCACCAGTCAGCAAATAACTTATAAGTATCAATCCAAAATCAGATTAGACTTGTAAACGGATTCACGGAAACACGAAATGATATTTTAGTCATAATTATTATGTAAACCCATCAAGGAACCACTATATATGCCCGGAAATTGTAAAAATGTGTGAAAAACTGTTGAAAATATAGATATGGAAAGACTGTTGGTAAATCCGAAGGTGTTTTATTTACGTTTTGAGTGAATATTCAATTTAATCCTAGGGATTTTTTATACAAGGCCTGAAATCAATTTAAAAAAATATTTTATATATTATTTATTAATTTATTTTGGTCCAAATATTTTTAGATTAGATTTGGTTCAACCTATTTGACGTGTTAACAGAACAGAAACTGCTTGACAGCTTCGTATACGAGAAATGATCTCGATCTAGTAAAGAGATGGCGTTGCTGTCAAATAAGGATTTTCTGTATTTATTGATGCAAATGTCACAAACATAAATGTCAATTTTTTTTGGACCGGATAAATATTTTCGAACCGCTAATTAAATTTTATTAATATAGTCCTCCGAATAGAGAGAGAGAGAGAGAGTCCTCCCTCAAGAATAGAGTGGTAGTCTCTTCCCTGGGGGAATGCTCGCATAAGGCGAGGGGTCAGCACAGGCACACCTCAAGTCCTCTCTCCATCGCTGTGGAACATCACAGTGAATACTCTCCTAAAGAGGCTGGATCGTGCCGGCTGCAAAATGATTGCTTATGCGGACGACATACAGTGGCGGACAAAAGTCTACATACAACATCTTATACTTAGTTACTGAGTTATTGGAAGCTTTAATCAAAAAACCATTGATGCAGTTTTTTGAATTATCGAAAATATATTTATAAAAAACAAAAACCAAAACTTTTCATAACAAACTTTCAAAGAAATTCATAAAAGCGAAAAAAAAAATGACGTGACAAAAGTCTACGTACAGTCGAACCACATTTTTTCGACCTTACACTTTAAAACTAGCAATAACACAATAATAGCGTAACAGCTGCACTTGCACAATAAATAAACGAATAGGTTCTTAGAAAAGTGCTGTTATGTTTCCCAGAACATTTTGCACATTAGTAAGCAAGCATTGACTGTACGTAGACTTTTGTCACGTCATTTTTTTCGCTTTTATGAATTTCTTTGAAAGTTTGTTATGAAAAGTTTTGGATTTTGTTTTTTATAAATATATTTTCGATAATGCAAAAAACTGCATCAATGGTTTTTTGATTAAAGCTTCCAATCACTTAGTATAATATGCTGTATGTAGACCTTTGTACGCCACTGTACGCCGTAGCAGTGTCGGGAAAGTATTTATCTACGCTAACGGAAATGCTAAATCACTCTCTTGACATACTTTCACGTTGGAGTCGTGAGTGCGGCTTAAATGTGAATCCTAGCAAAACGAGCTAGTGCTGTTTACAAGGAAGTACCAAGTTCCTTGTTTTGAGTTACCCAAATTAAACGGAGTCTCTATTGACCTGAGCCAGAGGCTCAAGTACTTAAGGCTCATCCTCGACTCGAAATTGCTATGGACCTACAATATAGCAGAGAGAGAGCGGAAGACTTTCAACGCACTTTACTGCTGTAAAAGAGCCATAGGGGCATATTGGGGATTACAGCATCGTACTATTGCTTGGCTTTATACAGCTGTGCTTGAGCCAATTCTATTGTTTGGGGTGGCAGGCTGCTCTTTTTTTTCGCTAAATGGTTCAATTTTTCATGAGCCGAGGGGATTGGCCTTGTCCTATCGGCATCGGCCATCGGGTTTGACTTTTTAAAACACTTGGTTTTAATTCACTTTATTATTTTGATATTTTAAACGCTCGGTTTTAATTCAATTTATTATTTTTGAAAACAATATATCGGTTCGATTTATACTTTTACACAAGATTTTTTCAATACGCATTTTACACAAGACGGTCACAAACACAAAGCGCAAAGGCATCTCAAACAACGCGACGATGCGAACACGCAGTTTAAGTCTTGTCAATTCCAATGAAAGACCATCCTTCGGAGAAAAACAAACACTGCAGCTCTCCGGCTTGAAGCTTCCACCGCAAGAGACAACACGCGAATGAGGCTGCTTTTAAGGCTACCTGCAAACGGCAGCTTGAAAAAGTGCGAAAATTCCTGCATACTGTTTACTGGAGCGCTCCACTCCAACCCTACTAAGGCACTTTTCATGTTGCTTCATTGGCTGCCAAGCAATCTACTGATCTTACAACAAGCTAATCTTGCTGCTGTGAGACCGAATTGTATCTAAGTATGGAATATAACAGAGTTCGGCCATGCGAATATTCTGGCCGAGGGAGTTCCCGCTCCAGCGGGTGTTGACTACATTGCTCCGCAATGCCTACTGGATTCGGAGTTCACAACTCGCATTCTTGATAGGGGTGACAGGCTGCCTCCACTAGCAATTTCCCATTGCATGAAATTTGAAATTGCCAGTGGAGGCAGCCTATGGTATGCAATATTTTATGGTCTACCATAAATGGTAGGCAATATGGTATGCAATTTGCTCGGCAATCTGCCTTGCAATATTTTGACAGTTCTTGGTTTCAAAATGGCGCTGAACCATGGGAATGCTTTATTTCTTATAAGAAGATGTAGGTATTTTGAATTTAAAGGGATTTTTAGATGTCGTTGAGCAATGAAATGGTGGGAAATTGTGAAAAAATCGAATTTGCATTTCAAATAACTCCTTAAGAGCATTTGACGCTCAGATACAGCGCACGTCCTTCCCGCTCAGAGGCATTTTCGAAATGAAATTGCATGCCATGAAATTCCCCACGCACAGATGGCATACCATAAGTTTGACAGTCGTTGCAATCGGAAATTGCAGAGAAAATTGCTAATCGAGTCCCGGTGTGAATGGCGTGATCGTGTCCAGTGTGGCCAGATATTTGTGATAATAATATAGGCCAATTTCAAATTTTTATACCCCAAAATAGCCAAGGTTTCCTATTTGTAGCCCAACCACCGCCACATCAGATTTATAACTAAATTAATTCATTTAAGCTGATTAAACCATAATATATAAATCCGTAAAATTCGTACGAAGTAACAAAAATGCTCTAATTGTAGCGCAGAAGTCGTTTGAAACAGTAAAAATGTTCGATAATTGACAGATAAAATTTTATTCACAACGTATTTGAAAAGGGAAAAATGTAAATAAATCACAGGAACTGAGTGAGAATTTTAGAAAAGTCCTTGAAAAATTAAGTGTAGAAGGGCACTTATTTTTTCAAGGACTTTCCAAAAATGTTCACACAGAAAATAAAAGCTTGCAAATTTAGGTGGCAAAAAAAAATTAATTAGTATAAGAAACAGTCTTAATGGCTAGAAAGGCTGGATATTTTATTTAAAATGTGAATATTTGATCCAATTTCAAACATTCAAAACTATGAATGCAAGTTTTGAAATAAATTATTTTTGCGATCAGACGATCAGCTGTTAACATTATGTTTAGACGTTTAAATACTTTCAAAAGGAGATATACGTCAAATAATTTCACTTGTACATTTTTATACAATGAAATTTGAATGACTGCGATTTGAATTCACAATCGGTATTAACAAAAGCTACTATGGTTTCTTCGGTTTAAAATTAAAAAAGTCATCATCATCCTTTAAAAAAGACATCTACTCAATCTCCTGGGAGAAATTCGTTTGTGGTCGTAAATTGATAGTATCGTGCCAAATTTTGAATGTCTGCTGGAATATTTGAATTTTCATCACTTTGAATTTGAACTCTCATCACAATTCCGCTTTCGACCCTCAGATTTTGAAGCAACCCACATTTCAAAAAACACTTTTGTAATTCTAAGTGGAGACACTTGATTCCAAGCAGATCGTAATTATCAGAGAGCTTCAAATATAGAAATTAACTTTATTGGGTCTGAAGGACGCTCAGTATTTATGTTTGGTATAATCCTCTGATCTAAGGGCTGTAAATAAGAAGTGCAAATAGGTGGGAAAAATTGCAGCTTGATGTCTTCCAGATTATCAATGATTTCACATCTAGCTTTATCAAAAAAGATGGTGATGTTTCGGTTTTGTGTTTGCATTTCAATATCAAGTGTGCACTCATTCTTTGAAAATAGCACCCGTCATCTAAGATTTCGTGCTACCTCGCCACGTTGTGTCAAAACTTCGCTTAATGTCAATTCTTCCCAACGATCTTGGTCTTTTGGTTGTTTCTATGCAGCTTCCATTGCAACTGCTACGCGTTTCTTTCAAGGTTTTCCATATGTACATTTTTTCAATTTGAGACGTAGTGATTTTTGAGGTATTGCTCTAAAAAATACTCCTCTCTCATCAAGATTATAGATAATTGAAGCATCATAGGCATCACATAACATTCTTAACTGTGACTGAATTTCCTGAGAAGTATCTGGCCGGGTATTGGCAAATTTTTGGAGTGAGTCTTAGAAGACCTTTAATACAACAATGCATCTATTTTTTCCGCTTTCCCCCAGTGTCTTCAAAATTTTCCAACGTTATTTAATTTCTGTTTTAGTTGGTTATTGTTTTTTTTTAAATACGATGCACCTGACTCTAACTAATTTGATGGCTATCGGCAGTTTTTCTTTGGATGAGCAATTGTTTGTCGGATGACTGTATTACTTCTAACTATTGCGAACACTTAGATCGTATTTTGCACTCATAGTAGATTTTTTCAGTTGTTTTAACGTTGCCTGAACAAACGTTCAAATATTTACATTTTAATTATCAAATGAATTACATTCATACTTGCTTAAAGGGAGAACATACAGCAATGTTTAAATAAATTAATATTTTATTATTATCAGAATACCAATAAAATTCAAGGTATATATAACGTACCGAATCCTACACATTAAATCATTTTTCAGCAGAAAGCTATGCAGAAATTATACAAAAAATTTTCTTGACCTTGAACAGATAATTTTTTTCTGCAAAACTCATTTTTGCACAATTTTCCGTGCTGGTCTTAAAACCGTTTTTGGTCCGATAAGGAAGTACTACTAAGCAAATTTTTGTGCAGCTTATCTGGTTCACGGTCCAATTCTAGAGGTTGCCCGATTACAGAGTGAATGTTCTTCAAGAAGAAATAGTATGTGCGGTGATGTTATAGTTAAATTGTTCAGGTGGTTCGATCAAACAGTGTCCCGATTAGTAGGTTTTACTGTATAGCCCAAATATAGTTTTTCATGAAAATATATAGCCCAAAAACCGCCAAACCACGAAATGAAAAAACGTCCCGCGAATTCAAATTTTAGATAGCCCAATTGGCGGGAAATAGCCCAATCTGGCCACACTGGTCGTGTCACCGTCGAAAGTGGGCTTATCCAAGTGTACACTGACGGCTCAAAGCTAAACAACAAAGTCGTGAGTGGTTTACACTCAGATGAGCTGAATCTTAAGCTGTCTCTCCGTCTACCAGACCACTGTAGTGTCTTTCAGGCGGATGTTGCGGCTATTTTTCAGGCAAGTCCGTGTAATCGAATACTCGGGGTCAATATTAGTATTTTCCCACAAAGCCAAGCAGGTATTAAATCTCTTGCTGGTTCTTGTACAGTGTCCATCATTGTTGCTGAATGCCGTGCATCTCTTAGGGAGACATCGAGACGTTCGATTGATCAATTAATTTGAGTACCTGGACATAGGGGTTTTCAGGGCAACTGTGAGGCCGATGAACTAGAAAGGCTTTGTACCTTGCTACCGGAGGTCTCTTGCTCTTTCTCAATAGGTATACCAATGACATTGGTCAAATTGGCCATCAGGCAAAAATATCTTGAGGACGCTAGGAAGACCTCGGCAGATGAATCATCCTGTGCGATAACAAGGCAGTCCTGGGTATTTATGGATGCGCTACCAGGGGGCCCATTATAAATCAAAATCTGAAATCGGAATTCATGCGACATCGTATTTTTGTATTATGATTTACTGTTTGCACGGGAATCCGCCAACTTTGGATTGTAAATTCCGAAGGCGAGTCGTCTAATCCGACAGCTCATTTGTGATCGAAATTTTCGGCGGATTCTGGCGGATTTTCAATTTTCAACTTTCTTTGTTTTTTCGGTTCAATTTATGAGCGTAAGTAAAACCTGGGATTCGAGTAGCTGATAGACACCGTGTTTTATAAATCGTAATTTTGCCACCAATTTTAAAATTCATGATATTACATTCTAATAAGATTCTCCTTAATTACTGAACTTATTTCGACTTATTAAATTTTAATCATAATTTTTTGTTATTTCCGACTGACCATGCTTAGGCAAAGCAAAATAAATTGCCATAGAGTCAATGTTAGCAAGAAACATTGAAACTCCGTTCCATTTTTTTAAATTTAAATAGCTATTTTGGCACTTGATTGGAAATATATTGGAAATCTGGAATCGATTTAGCCTATTCGAGTGAAGCTGTCTGCAGTTTAAAATTGGAATTAAATTCCGATTTCGGAATAGATCATAATACGAAATTCCGAACATTGGCGAGTCGGAAAATTTTACAAATTCCGATTTCGGAATTTCAATCATAATAGGGCCCCAGGCAGCTTTTGCATTGTGGGCGTTTTTACGGCCCACTGCCTCATTGTGCGCAGGGTTTAATGATTTCTGTCGGAGTTGTGGCTCTGAGGACAAGGAGGAATCCGTTCTCCGTCTCATAATCCAGTGCCCAGCTTTGGCAAGGAGAAGGGTAACGGCACTTGGTGCGCGCTTGCTCTCAAGCCTGACCGAACTGTCGCTGGTCAATTTAAAGGGGATAGTGCGGTTCAACAAAGGAAGCAGATGGTTTCCTGAGTTCAGTGAGTAAAACGGCCCACAGACACGGAGATCTGGTCGTCGACCGGATCTCAATTGATTTGCCACAGACACAGAGACTAGAATTGCAATCTCATTCGAACGTTGTTTTCGTTGAGGCAACACACGCTTTGGAATTGGTGTTTTCAGGTCATTTTCGTTGTAAAAAAATGGAGGACATAAATTGTAAGCATTGTTAGCAAATGATGTTTTGGATAATGTAATTTCGAACAGGTATACACGGGTATATGAGTTATTTGTACTTTCTGCTTCAGGCATCTGTAGCCTAGTCACAGAACACAGATGCCTCTCAATAATTTTTAATTGGCGGTCATCATAACCAGGCAGTGATTGTTCGTATTAGGGGTGTATTTACTGATTTTCGAATAAAATTATAAAATTGTATGTATCATGAGCTGGCAGCATTTGTGCCTTAATATGTTTCACGTAAAGTTATTTCGAACAGGTATGTACGGGTATTCTGGTTCAGGCACATGTAGCCCTCTAAATATTTTTTAATTGATTTATAACTGGCGGTCATCATGCGCAGGCAGTACTTGTGCGTATTAGGGGTGTATTTACTGATTTGATGCTTTGCAAAGTGAAATTGATAGCGTTGAACAATAAGATATCCGTTTAGTGGAGCGTTAAAACAGATAAACAAAGCTAATCAAGCTACTTTGATAAATCGAAATGGAGCACAAAAACTGGATTATCTATTAATGCCCATGCCTCATTAAGAACGATATTAGATGGAGTGCCATCAAGAGATATACTAATCCTATGAAATAAATAAATCAATACTGGTCCAAGAGCAACAGTATCTTTTAGCAAGCTAGCCATCGCAAAACAAAATACTCTTGCTAGCAAAATCTAGCAAATCTTCTTTATTATCAAATATTTCAGCATGAGAACCATTATTATGCCACATAGATATTGCCCCAGCTGGAGTATCAGGTCCTGCAAGCCCTAAAATGGTACAAGGTTCCTCAAGAATCTGTCTTCTTTCCTTAATTTAAAATTTTCTTCAATTGCATCATTAATTCATGCAATATCTTCTGAAGTAAATTTATCATTGTATACCGAAATTGAAGGCTTTATTCACTTCATTAAAAGATTCTATTAGCAGAGATTCAATCGCAGATCACTAACTCCAAAGGATAATGAAATTGACCATATTTTTTTTGTTTCACATCTATTCTTTTCGTTCATAAATATTTCCTGAAATATATAAAGCATTAACGGGACTATGAGGTTTGCTAACTGACTCTTGTTGAGCATATTCATATGCAACTCAGTCCGTTAAACCAATGATTTCGAATTATGCTACCATTACGTTACACTAAATTCAAATGAGATCTCCATTCTAGTCTCAAAATCACCACAGACACAGCAACGTGTTCGTCGACCAGTAGCTCCGCCCACCAAATATCAAAAAATTTTGATATTTACTGCAACCGTTGCAGAGACTAAAAATGCAACCTGAGACTAGCCCACAGACAGAGATTTTCGTTGCAGATATCGCATATTGCAGATCTAGTTGTCGACGAGATCTCTCGTCTGTGGGCCGTTTAAGAGAGTCATAAATTTATTTTGGCATCACAACGGGCCTCTCTTGTGCTTATGTGTGTTGGTCGGCAGGCCTCTGTAGATCGGCAGCCACTTCAACCTACCTACCTAACCTACCTACCTCTCCCATCGGGAACCACGTTGTCGCGATATAGGTGGCCTGTGCATCGCAAGATATCACACCAAGAGTGTTGGCCAAACTTGATTATGAATTCTAAGGATTTAATCTCTGCAAGTGGCAGTCAGACTGAATCTGGAAACATATACGTGCTGGGCATTTTCAGTACGGCAGGGTCACCTTTGATTACAAGCACGGAATGGTGAGCGCACTGCTCAAAGGCAGATGTTAGATCTGGAGTTGGTGTCAAGCAGCATTCATCGAATGACAGGTGAGGTTTTCTCTCTCGAAGAGCACGTTTTTGTTTTTCAAGCAGAAATAAAAGCTGACTTGAGGGGCGATTGAAGAAAAGAGGGATGTAACATATCGCTATTTGCGGTGACAGTCAGGCTGCGCTGCTAACCCTACTTAGACTCCAAACTACGTCGAAAATTGCCCAAGTCTACAGAGTACAATTGAACTCTATCGCCAGATAGGATAAAGTGCATCTGCTTTGGGTACCGGAGCACTGTGGTGTTGGAGGAAATGAAATTGCGGGCGCTATTGCGAAACAAAGTTCTTCACTTCAACTACAGGGCTCTGAACTAGCCTTGAGTGATTGGACCGCGAAAGGGAGTGGTTGATGCCCAGAGAGATAGATGTAAGGTTCCAATGCTTCGGGTGGAATGAGATGCGTGTGCAGAGGATAGCATATTTTCCCCCATCATCGGTCCTAGATTTCGTTAAGAGATGTGGAAAACTGTAGTAGACTAGGACCTTTTAGTCTGGGTGCTTAAAGGTGCCAGACACCTCCCCCAACACACTCACCACTCACATACATAATAAATAATTGAAAATTGGCCAAACCAGAAAACTGTTAATAAAACGCATGCAACTTAGGTAGCAATAATTCTTCGAAACAATTTCGTTTATTTTTAACCATCATCGTTTGTAGCAGCTTTGATGATCCTGAAGAGTACGATTTATTTTTATAATGCTAATTTTAACCCTTTGGAAATTTCCACTCTACATCAATTGTCAATCAAATTTAATAAAAATCCTCAAACTAATTATCTCCTCCTCCCACACCTTCCCCATGTGATCGAATCTTTGCTGAAAAATCTATCGATCAGATATATTCGTAACTATGTGTAGTAAATATTTTCATACCATTATCACATATTTAGCACCTTCACAGTTGATGGATAAAAAATTATCAGATAAATATCATATGTAAACTTTACGGTCAATTGACGATACCAATTCCCATACAAATTGCGGAGTTTAAAGCAAACTAACTATGATAAAAAATCAACATATCGACATAGATACACAATATATATTGGTCCATATATATTTGACAGATTTGAAAATGGTTCGTTTAAATATTTAACAATTTTTTTAAGTGGGTGTTATAGAGAATAATTTTTTTATGCAGATTTTCAAGATGAAAAAGTGCATAGAAGTCGTGAACTTTTCGTAAACTGGATTATGACAGACCTTACTGATTGTCAGTTTGAACTATTTTCAAAGTTTCGAGCACAGTGACACCGGTGCGTTATGAAACTCATGGATTATATGACATACATCTGCGCACTTGCTCGAATGAATAAATAGCTAAGTTGCACTTGCACTTCGAAAAGTGAATTGAAATGGATAAATATTGTACATTGTGACGAGAAAGTGAACGTACTTTAGAATATGGTATAGTATAATGATGACGATAATATTATCGTTGGCTTGTTTGATTTATTAATGCTCGTAAGGGTGAGAATTAGTTTAGATGATCATAATTAATAATAGATTTCAATGAGATTTTCACGAAGAGATAAGTTAAGGTCTATTCAAGGACAAACTTGTTTTCGAGGGCTGAAATATTCTAGCTGTGAGGTAGTGAGGATATTTAAATCGTAGTTTGTTTTGCATAATATCAAGGTGGCTTTTTAATCTTGGTTTAAATTAGTGTACTCATAGTAACGCCAATAGAAAGCTAGTTATGGAAGATGTTCTTACTAAATATTGATGTTATTTATTGGTTTTTAACCATTTGTTAATATTTGAATAATGGAAAAAATGTATGGCTTTCATGGTAGATGTTTATAACGATGAAAATAAATAATATAAGAGCAGAGAATAAGTAATGTCATGGAATTTAAATTTTTGTGCTTTTCAAATATCTTTTAAATATAGAAAAGTCGAAACGAAAAACGAAGATGATGATTTATGCTTGAGTTACAATCAATGCAACCAACATTCGCTGCCAAGTTTTGTTGGTGGAACGAGTTACAATCAATGCAACACAACATTTACTGTCATCTGTCACTGGCTATATTAACGAAATTGTTGTTCGATAATATGGATCCTTTACAGTCTCGGAAAGTGATATCAGTGAGTATTTGATACTTTAAAAGCTGCAGCGTATATTGCAGAGCAAAAATGAGCAAAAGAAAAACAAATTTTGATTGTCATTTGCATATGACATTTCCCATTTCCCGGACTCTCATAGGAACAGGTGGAATTGGATATTTTCAAAAATGTTGTTGCCATGCCAAGTTTGAGATATGAGCAAACTCTGCTACGCAACAAAGTTGTGTTGCATCATTGTAACTGCTCTCATACGTTCTCATGGGTTCAAACTCATTTTGTTGTGCAACAAATGTTGGTTGCATTGATTGTAACTCCAGCATTAGAGGATATTTTGATTGAACGTAAACTAAACCTAAAACGAAAAGTCGCTACAGTTCCTTACAAATTCATTTTGCAAAAAATTGGTTTTAGTTTGAATGGCGCTAAATTGAAATTAATATTTCCTATTTTTTAAATTTAGATGTTTATAAAAATATTAAACAATATTTAAGCACTAAAATTTCATCAAACCAAGTGTCAATACTAGATGGTTGACAGATAGACAGTCAATAATCATTTTCACCTAAGTTAGCAAATACACTTACCATTAGTATAGAGAATACATTCATAAGCTCAACTTAAAAATTTAAAATAAACATAAAATTTTTGAAAATAATAAACTGATAGCATTTTTTATTATTTTTTTGAAAGGAAAACAATATTGATCAGTTAATCAGTTAATTTATTCAAGAAAAGATACCCTTAATTTCGATGACATTGCTTTTTTATAAGATACCAATCGTTTGCAATCAATTCATGTAAAATTAGGTTTCATCCGATTGGAAAACACTATGAATAATTTCCCGGTTCCCAAATGTTTCTATTCAACCAGATCAATTCAAGTGGGTATTACACTCATTTCGTTCCCAAAAATACACCATTTCTCTGGTCCTTAATCAAACCTTAAAATCGTCGTAAACCTTCAAATCAGGGTCATTCTAGTCCGAAATCACCATTTCATTTGAAATCATCAATTGAAACTCCCACTAAATTATTATTTAATCTAGACTTGTGATGCGGTGAAAATTGTATACGATAAATCGACCACAACAACGAATTCTCGATGCAAACAGCAAATTTCTGGTTGAATCAGGATAGACCAAACGATTACCAAGAAATCCACTTGTTGCGTGTGTATGATAATTCCTATATTCAAGTTCAGTAAAAGACTTGGGGCAATACGGATTTGTGTGTGTGAACAAAGAGCAACAATTTGAATAATTCGATGATGGAACTTTTCTCCTTCGGGTATTATGTTTGTGAATTCATTTGGATTTGTGAAAAGCTAGTAGGATTGAGGTTCGTTGGTAATATAGTGAAGTGGATGGTTCAAGATGGGGGGATAGTAGAAATTTTTTCGAGCTAGTGAGATTTAAAAGTTGGGATTTGACTTGAAATTCATGTTTAGATTATATTTTGAAGTGAACTTTTTAGCGCATATTGTGCTTCGTAAGAAATAAAATGATGCACAACATAATATAAATATCAGTAGTGCATTTCATAGCGGAGATTGTCACTTACGAACAAAACGAAACTAAAAAGATGTACAACAAACCGAATTTAAAGTCAATGACACCGATATCATTAGAACGAGGATCGTCCTGAAAACGAAAATTCATCACGCTAAAGCTAGAGTTACAATCAATGCAACCAACATTTGTTGCACTTCAAAATGAGTTTGAACCCATGAGAACGTATGAGAGCAGTTACAATGATGCAACACAACTTTGTTGCGTAGCAGAGTTTGCTCATATCTCAAACTTGGCATGGCAACAACATTTTTGAAAATATCCAATTCCACCTGTTCCTATGAGAGTCCGGGAAATGGGAAATGTCATATGCAAATGACAATCAAAATTTGTTTTTCTTTTGCTCATTTTTGCTCTGCAATATACGCTGCAGCTTTTAAAGTATCAAATACTCACTGATATCACTTTCCGAGAACGTATGAGAGCAGTTACAATGATGCAACACAACTTTGCTTGGCAGCAGAGTTTGCTCATATCTCAAACTTGGCATACCTCAAACTTGTGTTATCAAAAAAGCAATAACGCGTGAGTAGTTGGTTTCTAAATGCATGATAAAAAATTTTAGTGCAATTTAAAATGTTATTTATTGACATATTTTAAAATGCTGCGCGGAAAATCATTAAGCGAAGAAGAAAAGGACAAAATTAAAACTTATCACGAGCAACGCAGGTCTGATCGTGGAATTGCTAAATGTTTAAAAAGATCTAGCTGTGTAATCGATAATTTCATAAAAATGGGGAAAGATTACGGTGAAATTAAATGACCCGGAAGGCCACATAAGGTGTCGAAAAGAGACAAAAGAGATCAGAAGGGGTAAGTCTTAGTACGAACGAAATAAGAGGGCAAATGAACTTAGAAGTACGTGTACGTAGAGTCCAACAAATAATGAAGCGGGATTTGAACCTCACATATGACAAAAAATATGGGAAATATCCGCTTACAAAAAGACATAAATTGGCTAGTCTACGATTTGCCAAAAAGTACCGGTTTTGGGACGAAGAATGGAACAAAGTAGTATTTACTGATGAAAAAAAGTTTAATTTAGATGGCCCAGATGGTTCAAATAAATATTGGTGGCATAAAGGTTTTGTGAAAGAAAAGCGTCAGCGTCGAAATTTCAGTGGAGGGCAACTCATGATTTGGGCTGGGATATCGTATGAGGGTACCAAAACATATTTGCTTCGTTTTGACAAAAATTGACCTGAAATACTATATTAATTGATTAGATGAAGTGCTTATCGATTCCGGAGAGAAGACTGCCAGCGCAGAGGACATTTTCAGCAAGATAATGCGGCGAACTATCGCTCGAGAAAAACTAAAGACTTTCTAGGGTCTCGTGGCATCCCGAATGTCAACTGGCCCGCACTTAGTCCGCATCTTAATCCAATCGAGAATCTGTGGTCTATCTATTTTCACCATGGGCGCCAATACGCAAGCGTAAAGGAGCTAAGGGACTCAATTAACTAGAAGTGGAAGAACATCGATCCTGAAACCATTTGCACCTTAATAAATTCAATACCAGGCATTTAGAAGAGGTTATAAACAATAACGGTGGTAATACTTTTTACTAAGTTTACGTAATAAATAGTCACTACAAAATAAAACAATAAAAGTATTAAGTGCCGTTATAATTATGATATATTAAATCAATAACAATTGATAAATAACAAACAAATAAAACATTGACATATAGCTTAAGGTAAGGGGTTATGGATGGCTTGGAAAAGGGAGGATTTGAAGGAGAATTTGGAGATCGTTGGGGAATACAGAAAATGTATACTGTTAAATATTCTGCAGCATCTATTTACCGGCTCATTAGCTGCGTAAGTAGTGGAATGTGGTATTCTTTAAGCAAACGAGAGGACCTGGTGTTCCTTGCAGGGTTATTTAATGCCATTTTACTATTCAGGAATTCAACTTTGATAACGTCTCTAATATACTACTAAAAGATTTCGTGCCCTTATAATTATTTCGCGGAGTGTATTGAATAACTTCGTGTGATTGCATAGAGTCGATTTAAACCTTATACCATTTTTTGTTTTAGCTGGGCATCTGCTAATATGTGTACCGATTGCTGATAAAGGCTACAAGTTGAAGTCTTCAAAGTGTCAAAAAAGCAATTAAAAGATACAGTGGCGAGCACATGTGGATACATGTTAATCAAATTTGACTTAAAATACTTGTAAAATCCTTCAAAATACATTAATCGATTTGAAATTTTTGCAGTTGAATCTTTATTAATATTTATGTGAAACAATAAATAAAATTATAACTTATAAGCTCAGTCTAGGTTTTAAAACAAATAATCATAAAACTAGGTCGCAACACTGATCTGTGAATCGAAACAAAACGTAATAACGGAATTCACAGCAATTGGAGTGTTAACGTTGTGCGAAATAGTGTTTTACGCGGCAAAGCATAAAAGTTCGATTTAATCAGTCACTCGTTTTTACCTTTTCTGTGAGTATTCCGATTTTGAAGCAAAAATGAAGAAAATACCAGAATACTCAGAAAATCAAATTGTGGAAATGACGGAAAACAATGAGTTAGCACGTAAAATAGCTAAATCGCTGGGTATTTGCCACCGAACCGTGCTTCAAGTAGGAAAGAGACGCAATGTTAGTGCACCTGAAACTAATAAATCGCGACCACAATTGCTAACTAATAGAGATGCTCGAGCTTTGGAGCGCCTCGTGACCACCAAACCGAAGACAACACCAAAAGAAGCTACAGTTGCCATTAATAAACCCGTAAATGAGTGGACAGCACGCAGAGCGCTTCACAGGATCGGACTAACAGCGGCAGTTAAGCAAAAAAAAACCAGCACTATCAGAGAAAAATGTTGCAGCACGTCTCAAATTTTGCAAGGAGCACAGGAGGATTGGAGCGTAGATGATTGGAAGCGGGTAATTTGGTCCGACGAGACCAAAATAAACCGATTTCAGTCCGATGGTAGGAAGTATTACTCGCACCGCCCAAACGAAAAATTGAAAAATCATCAAGTGAAAGAAACTATGAAGCATGGAGGAGGCGGCTTTATGGTGTGGGGCTGCTTCACTTGGTGGAAGTAGGTCCATTGGTTAAAATCGATGGTGTTATGAAAAAGGAACAATATCTTCATATTTTGGAGTTTAATCTACCAGACTTCGTAGACGAATGTGCTCATCCAGAATATGCAGCATCCAGAATATGCAGCAGGATGGAGACCCAAAACACACGGCGAAAATCGTTAAGGAGTGGCTCATCAGGCAACGTTTTAAAAAAATACAGTGGCCTGCTCAAAGCCCAGACCTTAAGGCTGCTTTCACATTATACGGTTCCGACCGTACGGCAAAAAACCGTACGGTGATATTTAACTTATGACAAAAAAAAACGTACATAAACCGTATAATGTGACCGTGTTGCTCATTCGGATTTATACCGTACGGTGTTTTGCCGTACGGTGAAACCGTATAGTGTGAAAGCAGCCTAACCCGATCGAAAATTTATGGGCTTTGCTGAAAAAACGACTAGCTCGGTACGACACCGCACCGAAGGGATTAGATGAGCTTTGGTGTCGAGTTCACACAGAGTGGAGTAATATTCCATACGAACTAATTGAAAAACTAGTGGAGAGCTTGCCTAAGCGTATGTTTGCCGTTATTAAAGCCAAAGGTCTCTGGACAAAATATAAAAAAAAATTTTTAGCTTCATTTTCGTGAACGTGCAAAAGTGGATACATTGCCCATTTCGATTATTTGTTTTAAAACTTCGCCTAAGCTTATAACTTATAATTTTGTTTATTATTTGTTTCATATAAATATTAACAAAGAATTCAGCTGCAAAAATTTGAAACCAATTAATGTATTTTTAAGGGTTTAACAAGTATTTAATGTCGAATTTGGTTAACATGTATCCACATGTGCTTACCACTGTAGCTGCAATCATTCATCTTCGAAAAGATATTATGAAAAATTTAAAAAAAAGCACGTAATGATTGGAACTTTCAGCACATAACGATGAATGGTTTTAGTTATTGTTAATTATTTAATGAATATTGACATAAAAGCAGTATTATCAACTGATGATTAACCTTCAGTTTAAGTGTGATCTAAAAATCTATTTATTAAAGTTTATGGTGTACATCGCTCATGACAAGGCTGAACCAGATGAAAATGATGATCCATATTTTATTTTTTTCATAGTTTCAATTACAGTTGCGTAGTGAAAACGAAATGGCATACCATAATATGAATAAAAAACTATAAATCAATTAAGATTATTCTAATAAAACATTGAATGAATGTATTATTATTGATCAATGCGCAAAATACTATTGCGACTTTCAATATTCAAGATTAGCGAATAAATCAAATTCATGCATAAATAATTAGATAAGATATTTATATAATTGCATCACAAGATTGCTCAAAACAAAAGATCTTATCAATAAACGAAGTGTCGCAAATTATTTATTGCTGGTGAGGTTCTACATATTTTTCTCTTCTTGTACTGTGGAAACTAGCATTTATATGCATATCTAGAATTTATAACTAGGAAGTAATGCAACCTGTTTTGTAAAATGTATGATATGGAACTACTTATTGTAATAAATTCAATTACAAAATAATCCAGAAAGAGAATAGTTTCTTCTAAACAAGTTACTTTAATTAAAAGTGCATAGTATTTGCATTGATTTAATCATGTACATAAAATAGAGGAAAAATTGGTATGCAATGTGAACACGATTATTTTTAAGGAAATCATCAGAGTCTACAAATTTGTATACTACATAAGATCTTGATACTGATCAATTGCTGTAGTTTCACACAATAGATTTATTGTCTGTTAGGTATTTAGCATTTTTCTTTGTAGATGAAAAATAGCGGGCATGAATTTCTAAGTTTTATTGCATTATACAATTGCATTATGCGATACCTCGAATGCAATAAATAGAAAAAATAAGGTTTCAAATAAGCGTACTTTTATTTCAACTATGCTGATACTGATAAATTACCGTAATGAATCTAAATCTAATTAAATGCATCTTTTCTCCATAAATATTATACAAGCATTTACGAAACAATGTATAAAACACCATATCAAACCCATGAAATATTCATATACTAAGTGAAATTCAATTTTCCTGCTTACGTAAATTAATGCACTCTATTAAGTGTAGCGTATAAAGAATTTATAAAACTATATTCTGATGTAACTCGATATGCAGATTGCAATAACATTTTATGCTAAAATGGTGATTAATTTGTGTATAGTTTTCAAAATCAATTAGTTTTCAAAAGTAAAGAAAATTATGTAGGTTTTTATCAAAATCGAATTGAAGAAAAGGTAAATAAAAAAATTTTAAGAGTTATAAATTTGATTTGAAAATATTGTAAGTAGTGTTGACTTGAAAAATTAATTAAATAGCTCAAAAAATAAATTCCATGATTTTCGATTGTAGAGAAAATCACATGCTTATTATCCATGAGTGTATATACTCTTGAAGTAATTTGAAAATAAAAATTTTCCCATATTGCAATAAATAATTTAATTTAAATTAATTTTTTGATCACTCTGACTACATCAACAGACGAAAAATTAATCATATATGAATAGCGAATTAAAATAGAAAACAAAAAACTCTGAACAAATAGGATACTTCCTTGAATAATCAAGAATAGGATTGAATTTTTTTTTAGGAAATTTAAGAGGACATTTACTACCTAAGGATACTTTATGCCAAACAATATTAGCAAAAACAGAGCCAGAAATTAATTATTTTACTTCAGCAACCCAAAAAAGATGAAAAGAAATATGCACAAAATTTAGAACGGAAAACTGGATGTTAAAATTAGATAGCATCAAACTGTTGCAAAGTATAAATGCGAAGCTTTTATCAAGAATCTCTCTCAGTGACTCAAGAAAAAAATGGGTGTAGTAAAAATGGGAGAAGACTAGAAAATGTGGGAAGGTTAAAGAAACTTCAAGAAGACAAAATTAATGAAAAAGATAAGCCCAGGAACTCGAATTACCCTTTATCCATTATATGCAGAGCAAATTCAATTCAGTCAAACATACAGTCCCTGGCCAAAAAATTATGAACACCTAAAAAAATTCACAATTTTTGGATTTGAGTGCATTTCTCAACGTTTAATCTTTATTTTATCAAAAAATCGTTTACAGAGATTATAGAAAAATATGTTTGAAGTAAATTCACTTTTTTATAACTAACACTTAATTAATATTTAGTGTTGCCACCCTTAGCCGATTTAACCGCTTCGATTCTCCTCGGCATACTTTCTATGCAAGCTTTGATGCACTCTTTGATTTCGGGTGCCTCATGCCATATTTTTTTTATGTTTTCAATTAAAATTGGACGGCTGGTATTCTTTTCTTTATAAACAAGCCGCTTTAGCTCATGCCACACGTTTTCAATTGGGTTCAAGTCCGGTGAGTTTCCTGGCCAAGGTAAAACAGGGATATTTTTGTCGGACATGAACCTTTTTACACTTTTGGCTGTGTGACATGGAGGACCATCTTGCATGAAAGTGTATGGAACTGTCCAAAACCCGATTTCAGCAAAATAAGGCATAGCGACCGTCTCCAAAACCTTTAAATATTGGTCTTGTCGCATCGTTCCCTCGACAAAATACAGGGGTCCCGGTCCGTCGGCTGTTATGGCTCCCCATACCATAACAGAAGGTGGATGTTTTACAGTCTGTGTAATACAGGACGAGTCATATTTCTCTTCGGGACGCCGTCTGACGAATTGACTGGCTTCTGTCAGGCATTGGAAGGCCGATTCGTCAGTGAAGACTATCTGAAAAATATTGCAAAATTAAAAAAATTAAAAAATTGGTTTTAAATTGAAGAAATATTTAAAGAGCAATGAAAAATACCTTTTTCCAGAATTCATCGGACTTTTGTGCATACTCATTAGCAAACAAAAGTCTCTTGTTTTTTTGATTTTCATTTAAACGAGGCTTTTTTGCTGGTCGCCTGCATCGGAAGCTTGCTTCTTTCAACCTTCTTCGTAAAGTTCGCTCCGATATATCCACGCCCGCCTCGGAAATCATTTTATTGAGGTCACGTAAAGGTGCCCTGCGGTGTCCAGCAGCAATGGAAATAATTTTCCGATCACCCCTGGGCGTAGTCTTTTTTTTTCTCCCACAATTTGCTCGATTCGAACCAATGGGAGACAGATTTTCTGTCATTTTATTTTGAATGTGCTTAACAGTACCCGGCGAAACACCCTCCAAGCGAGCTATTTTTCTTAAGGAATGGTTTCCCGATCTCAGGAGTGCAGATATGGCAGATTTTTTCTCTGCAGTGATATCTGCTTTACGTCCCATACTAAATTTTCATAAATAAATAAATATTCGTAAATTTTGTCCCTTTTTGGCTAAACTAAAATTTCAAGTATCACCAATTGCATTACTTACGTAAGTATTTAATGTTTATTTCACTAAAATATGAAATTTCAAACGCAACTAACAAAATATTCACAGAAAACAACACACTCACTGATTCTTGTACACTTGAAAAACTGGCAATTTTCACACCTTTTGCCAGGCATTTATACTTTTTGACCTGAAAAAAGGATCAAACCATGATAAATTCACGGTAAACTAATCAGGTAATCCCGAACATTCAGCAATTAAACGCCACATGCGTTTTAACTAAGAAAGACTTAAGACAATGCAGCAAAATGATGAAATTTGCAAGTGTTCATATTTTTTTGGCCAGGGACTGTATAGCGCTTCCCGACGGTCAGAGTAGCAGAATCAGCAGTGCACAAGTTACAAATGACATATGTACAGTATTTGACAAAACTAAAGCACCCCTTTGCGAAATATCAGTTATCCTTTGATATTATTAGGAAAACTGAATGAAAAAAATGTGTTCTTAGTTTTTATTATTTATCTAAATGTGTATTATTAAAACACACAACAATGACATTTCAATCTTTTCATTAAAAGGGTAGTACCGGTTATAATTTTGAAAAAAAATCATTTTTTTGTTTTTTGCATTTTTCAATTTATTGTACCTTATTAATTTTATTTTTATTGCAAATTTTAAAATTTATGCATAATAAAGGAGGTGAAAAAAATATTGAAAATTAGGCTGTTTTTTAACATTCTAACCGGTACTACCCCCTTAACAAAATATAATAGCAAAATATATCTCGGCATTCAAAATTTGCTTGGACAAAACTAAAGCACCCCCTAGCTTATGACCAGCATTTATACCAAATTTAGGGTAGTTTTAGTAATTAATTGCAAATCCTTTATTTTTAATAACATCAGTAAATCTTTTTCGCATAGCAGATAAATATAATAAATTGTCAATAAACTGTTCGGGAATATTTTCGCACGCTGTCTTAATAGCGTCGAAAAGTAACGTTTTTATCCTGCAGTTTTCCCTGTTGATCCTCTTGTTGGCAATTTTTTATAAGTTCTTAATGGGATTGAGATCGGGAGATTGCGCAGGCCAATCCAAAACTTCTATCCTATTTGGTTGCAGCCAAGTCTTACACAGCTTAGAGGTATGCTTGGGTTCATTGTCCTGTTGAAATCGTCATTTTACAGGCATCACCTCTTCAGCGTACGGCAGCATTATGCTTTGTAATATGTCAACGTATGCGAAACGATCCATAATACCATCAATTCGATGAATTGGCCCAATACCTTGTCCTGAAAAGCAACCCCAGATCATGACATTACCTCCTCCATGTTTGGTAGTTGGAATGCAATACTTAGGGTTAAATCTTTGTCCTTTTGGTGGTCGTACATGTCGTATTCCGTCTGAATATTTTAAATTAAATTTCGATACGTCGGAAATTAATACAGCTCTCCACTTTTGAATACTTCAGCCTAAATGGTTCTCGGCAAATTTTAACCTGGTTCTCCTGTTCTTCCCTGAGATGAAAGGCTTTTTTGCAGGTCAGTAAACCGGCAAACCAGCTTCCTTAGCTCTTCTCCTAATAGTCCTTGCACATACTGATATTTTGAAATCATTTTTAATTTGATTAGAAGTGACCGTAGGTTCAACTAATATCCTTTTTTTAATCAAAGAATTATCTCTTCGTGATGTTTTTTGACCAGAATGCATACGACCCGTCAGCTCAAACTTTTTGTTTAGCCGCGATATAACTAACCGATTGGTCGAATATCTTTTTTTGATTTGATGTAGCGCTAAACCACTTTTATAATCATATATAATTTTATTTTTGATTTAACTGCAATATGTATTTCTTGTCATTTCTAGTCTCTTAACATGTTAACACAAACAACAGAATGCGCGCCTCTATTCAAGGCAACAAATTTGCGCAAATGCTGCATTTATGATGAAATTTCAACGATTCATAGAAGGTAAACGCATTTCTGATGCAATAACTGTTTCCTGCTAACGGTCCGTCAGTAGCGGTACGAAAAAGTGACTATATATAAAAGGGTGCAGGAAAATTTTAAATTTTTTTTTTCTATGATAATGCCAAAGCCCAGGGGATTGCCCTGTGAAGCGAATGCTTATCGATGGCAGTAGGGAGACGCATATGGAAGAGGCCGATATCAACTATTCCATTATTCTTGTAAGTGCCACATTTATTTCTTATTTTCTAAAGCGCTAGTGTTATGCCTAGTCGCTACTAAAGCTTTAATGTGACACTTAATTAACAACACAACACAAGACGAACAAATACAGCCATGGCCACGACGGGACTCGAACCCGCGGGCAGCAGATCGCTGCTTTGGACTGGCGCGTTAGCGAGATAAGACTGAATTGATTAGAAGACTGAATTGTCATTGTTATGTTTTATTATAAAACACATATAGATTCATAATAAAAACTAAGAGCAAATATTTTTCACGTAGTTTTCTTGATAATATCAGAGAATAACTGATATTTCGCAAAGAAGTGCTTTAGTTTTGTCCAATACTGTATGTCATATTTTCAAAATGACTAACCGATTTATCTCTCCGAATACAAGGACCACGTTAAAAAAAAATGAACAATTCACAAAAAATGGTTTAATAACAGCTTTGCTGAAAATTGGCGAGCAGAACGAACAGTAAACGACCAAGAATAAATCTCTGTGAAACTCCTGAAATAGATAATGCGAAAATAATTAATTATTACTGACATAAAATGATTACTGCTTTTTCCCAAGGAAATTAGCATAAGAATCCCTACGTCCAAAAATTCAATTCAATATCAACACAATATTTTAGTGGAGTTATCTTCAGAGCTCGTATTCCGATCGAGCTGAACATTTTAAGAAAAATTGGCGCATTTACGTTTTAATTTTGTTTTTTAACTTGCAAGAAAATATCTTTAGCCCTTTGTCGATAAACAAAGATATTTGGGTAAAAAGCACCAATGGTAATTTTTCATAAAACTTAAGACAAAAATTGATGGAAACTTGTTTGAAAATAATATATTCCTAAGCGAATTATTTTTTTTAAATTTCGTTCGGAAAGTTGAAATTATTTTCATGAAGAAAGTGCATTTATTTTGATAGGTTGCTATGGCGACTAGGGTAAATGTAGTGGTGAATTGTCAAAATTTTACTCAGCGCTATGCTAATAAAAAAATCGATTGCTTGCATGCTTCGACAAATGCTTTTGCCAAAAGCACCTCACTACCTAATTTTGATTTGTGTGGAAAAGCATGTAATTATGAACCTGATTCTAGCCAAAATCAGGAATCGTATCAAAAGCATGTGATTGTGTGCCGATGTGAATAGGCAATTAGCTGGATTTTTTTTTGTTTTGGTTGTTCTTTGAAGTTGTCGAAGCAATTATAACTTTGGCTGATGAGGCTGAAGTAGAAAGTAGCGAGGGGGAGTGCGAAGGAGATGCCGAAGAAATGGACACGAGTATTTTGTGTGATAGTTCAAGAAACTAACGCTTTTGCTCCTTCATCTGAGAATGGCTCGAAAATATCCGGGAAGAAATGTTTCTTGCCCTCAAAGCCAAACTATGAGGCTAATTGCAGAGTTCTGCCATTAGGTTTCCATAAAATAGAGTCTCATGTAGCTGCTCATGCTTGGAAAACTGAAAAAAGTGTCTAATAACAAGGCTGAGTTAACCATTCTAAGAAAACTATCCTACTTCCCCCAAAATATTGAGTTACATTAGTGACTTTTTCAGCCACTTACAGCAGGATTCATACTTCTGTGACACACAGCCTAACAGGATATTTACTTTTATGTCAACAGAATATAGACAGTTGAATATTTTTAACGGTTTTTTCAATATTGCTTATAGTCCGGGAGCCAGCGACAATAAAAATATGCCGATTTCATCGTCAATGAAAGTATATCAGGGTCTTCAATTTGTTTGTGCTTATCACAGAAACTGACCACTTGCATCGCACCTCGACACCTTTTGTTGTCAGAAGCGTACGTAAAAAACTCTTATCATCACCATTGATATTTTGAGTGGCTATCAATTAATATCAGACGATGTCAAAAAATGACCACTTACATTTGTTTGGTGGGACAATCAACCACTTACAAGCGCGCAAACGTGCAAAAGTTTTTTCAAAAATTGACTTATTTCATCGTTGCTCAAATTCTACATGTTTACAGAGGACCATATTGCACATGTAAAAATACTGTGCTTACAATCGACTCGCGGGCTAAACCTACTTCAAGCGATCATCAAAGTCGCCGCTGTAAGAGTCCGCGCGCGATTGTTTGTCATCCACGAGTTCATATTGAAGGAATTTTTATGTTAAAATGCCATGCTTTGTGAAGCAGAGCATCACTTCAATCATAAATTTATACACGAAAACAAAATTGACAAAATGAGCATGAAATTGGGAAAAAAGTATATATTTACCAAATTTATTAGTGACTTAATAAACTTTTCCTATACTAATTTTCATCGCTTTCATCGGAAGAATCTGGATCGTACTCGGAATCTTTATCGCTACTTGCGTGTGCGATCCGTTGTAATCGGCGGATGGCGTTTGTGAATCTGAAAATAAGCTTTTGATTAACGTTTCGTAATCCTCGTAGGTCCGGCAGACAGAAAACTCCTGTTTTCTACCGCTGGCGGATAAAATATTCTGTGCACCTTGAATATTTTACTATTATTGTAATTGCTATTGTGTACCTGGCAAAGTTTCGCCGACTGGATTTTTTTTTACCTGCTTTCTCGAGTACAATGTCTTCGACGATGTTTGGCAACTGTTCGCCCTGAAACCACTTGAAGTCAAATTTGTTCCCGTTTGTTTGCCATTCACAGTTCTCTGGTGCTAAATCCGTTATGTTTTTCGGATATAAGCAGATCTTAGGGTATGCTGAACGATTTCCGATTTGCATGGAAAAAGGCTCGATCCATCGAAGTTTTTAACATTGATGTTGAGTGTTTGCTCGTTTTCTTTGCATGTGTAGGTCTTTAAAAACGTTTTTTCTCTCACTTATTAACTTGCTTTGTTTTTTCTCATCCGTACAAATGATAAACATATTTCTCTACAATCGACAATATCGCCGCAAACTCGCAATCGGGGTACATTGACATATCTGAAAAAGCTCTCAAGTAGTCTTCGTTGCTCCGCAAAATATTTAATGGTTTCGCATTTAAATCACTGAAAATCTCGGCTTTGACAATCGTACCTCACACCGGGACTCGATTAGCAATTTTCTCTGCAATTTCCGATTGCAACGACTGTCAAATTTATGGTATGCCATCTGTGCGTGGGGAATTTCATGGCATGCAATTTCATTTCGAAAATGCCTCTGAGCGGGAAGGTTGTGCGCTGTATCTGAGCGTCAAATGCTCTTAAGGAGTTATTTGAAATGCAAATTCGATTTTTTCGCAATTTCCCACCATTTCATTGCTCAACGACATCTAAAAATCCCTTTAAATTCAAAATAACTACATCTTCTTATAAGAAATAAAGCATTCCCATGGTTCAGCGCCATTTTGAAACCAAGAACTGTCAAAATATTGCAAGGCAGATTGCCGAGCAAATTGCATACCATATTGCCTACCATTTATGGCAGACCATAAAATATTGCATACCATAGGCTGCCTCCACTGGCAATTTCAAATTTCATGCAATGGGAAATTGCTAGTGGAGGCAGCCTGTCACGTACCCTGAATCGCGCGATTTCGATGATCCAGTCAATGGCTCAATGTTTGATGAATCAACGTTCGGAAATCGCGTAAAGTACCTTTTTGGCAAAGCTTTAAAACAACTCAAACACATCGTATGATTTCTGTCGTGTTGAGTAACTGTCGCGGGCAGAGTGACTTCGCCTCATTTGAAACACTTATCCGAGCGAATTTCACGTAATTTCAAACACTGAGCGAGATTTTCTACTGAAAAGATAAGCACTTTATCTGATGCTTTGTTTTTTTTTTTTTACAAAAAAAACGCATTTTAATTTGGACATTTTGCAAGTTTTACATCCAAATATATTTCACAGCACGTGTGCGCATTTGAACGTTCAAACTGCGAGTGAGTGGATGTTCTCCCGCGAATCAATTGTAAGCACGGTTTTTTTACATGTGCAACATTATCCTCTGTAGCCATGTCCAATTTTAACAACGATGAAAGAAGTAAATTTTTGAAAAAAAAAATTTGCACGTTTGCGCGCTTGTAAGTGGTTGATTGTTCCACCAAACAAATGTAAGTGGTCGTTTTTCGACAACATCTGATGTCAATTGACAATTCTTCAAAATATGAACGACGATTATATGAGGTTTTTTTCTATTGTTTATTACATATTGTTGATGCTCCCAGTAAACATTGTCCCGCTAACTGGTTGTAAGTGGTAGATATTCGTTACTTATGAGTTGCCAAAAAATGTCGCTGGCTTCTGGACTATTACGACAATACTGTTTTATTCACGAAATCAAACACTTGGGTACCAATCGGCAACTGGTTCTTTATTGCTCTTCCAAGACTTATCACTATGATTACAATAACTATTCAAATGTATGTGTGAGAGGAAGAGAGTCACAATTATTACATATTCCAACCCATATACATATCAATTCATATACATCATTACAATTCATATACATCAAAGACAAAAGAAAAACACCATGCAGTGTAACAACTCCCAACGTTTCGGACAATTGTGTCGAGTGTTATGTATACTCGTAGTTTACTTTGCCAATTGCAAAACGGCCGGCCACCAAGCCAGCTGCAGGAAAAATTTTGAGCCCATTTTGAGGAGTGTTGAAATGGTCCAAAGCTAGAGCAGGCACTTAAAAGCGGAGAATCTAGTGGCAGGAGCTATTCTAGTCTATAGAAAATATTCAGCCTAGTGTTTTTAACAATAGCCTTTTTGCTGCAAACAACAATCGAAACAAAACAAAAGCCCTCAAACAAACTTATGTTACCATTGACTGAGTAGTCTTCGGAAAATACCAAAACTATTTTAGCTGCAACCTTTTTATTCTGTTCAATAAAATCAAAGATATTATCCTAAATTTTTGGGAAATCTACCTCCTAGGCTAAAAAGAGAGAGAGAGAGAGAGTTTATTTAGTTTTCTCTCAGGCTAGCTAATGTGATATGCTAAGTCGTCCACTTTCGCTATATACACTCTAACGGCCTTGACCCGATTTCAGGCATCCCTCCAAAATCTGTGAAATACGAATATTTATGTGTAGTGCTGTGTGGTGAAATGTGTATTAAATGCATTTTTAGACAACCAGATAGATGAAGCGAATTTCGTTTAGCCAGAGAAAAGATCAGGTTAGTGATTAGTCAATGAATAGGCTGTTGATTTGTGTGGTCCCTGGTTCAAATCCAGCCATGGACAGATAATCATGGAAACATTCCAGCCTTAGCTGGAGTACGTCAATTAACTTAGCTATGAGTACGTCAATGAGTTAAATCAGGGAAAAACTAATTCATGGAATTAATGACTCTACTCTGATATATGTATATTGATTATAAAATAAAGTCTCTGCCAATTTCTTTAAGTCATTCAACTTGAAAGGTTTGGGAAATCACACTTTCACGAGTCTTAGCCCAAATACTCGGAATCAAACACATTCATTATTAAATCAAAATAGTTCAACCCATTCATGTTCAATAACAATAATTTCATCATTTCCAAGCAACTTCATTACATCCTTCCATTCACCAAAGCCAACTCGATGCGCACAACAACATTCTGACCATATCATCATCATCATCACCGTACTATCCATTCTAGCCCTGCCTGGCATCCATCTATATATACCCGCATTCTCATCCAATACATCTTACTGTCCCAGCTAGCCTACACCCTACCAGTCAGTCTCACAGGGATGTTTCCTTCGCCGACACAAACAAACAAAACGAATCGTAATAGCAATGCTCAAACTAATTCTTCATCGCCATATAATATCTAACACCAAGTGCAAATAGTCTTTAAAAACGGACGATAAGATGCGTTTTAACATTATCGTCGTCTGGAGTAAATCGTGTGCAAATTGTCAGTTTAAAAGGTGATAATTTCAACTATTGATATTTCGATACAGATCAACGGAATGATTTTTTATTAGTGCCATTGTTAACGCGAGTGATGTTGATGATGATGAAAAATAAATGAAAATAAATTTCAATAATTCACATATGCTATGGAGTATTTAAGAAAATTACAAGCGGGTTTCGGTAGTTAGTTGGTGAGTTTATTGTTGCGGTTACGGTTGATTGAGGAAACTTGAAAAAAAGAACTGTCCAGTTAGTGTTTTGGGGTGATATTTGTTTTTATTTGTTGGCTTTTTTTTACGATTCAGTGAGTGAATAAGTGAATTTTGATCAAAGCAAGAACAATTTTTATAGTGATTGTGCAGAAATTTCATGGAATATACATATTTGAAAAGCAGATAGCAGGTGAATGCAGTTTATTTATAAAAGTCTACTAATAAAAAAAAAGTTAAAAGAAATGAAATTAAAACAAAACATTAATAGAATGCGAATGCGAATTCGTTCGATCGAGACTGAATAAGATTATCATAAAAATCAGTTTTATGATGTTCAGTTTGATTCTGATCACTTTAAATTTAACTTTAACTTCAAATCATTGCATGACACTACACTAAATTATTACTTGATTCATTCGATGGGAAACACTATTCTTTTACGAAAAATGAATATTTTTCCAACTTTTTAAAATTTAATAACACTTTTTTATGTTTTTAACTTTTGAATATAATTCATCAATCGAGATATCTGAAGTATCTCGATGGGAAATTCTTGATGCGTTTTAAGGCTGGCTGCATGAACGGCGAATTCGCAATGACACCAGGATTTTTTTTAGAATAAGTTCTTTTTATTGTGAATACAATTGAAATGAACTTACACGATGCATTGGGGCTTCAAAGGGCATTGTGTGGATAGGCCAAAGTGTTTTTAAATGTAAGGCTACGGAGGTCATTTTCGTTTCGTTTTTAATATTAATTGGATCTTATAAAATTAAAAATAATTATAAACGAAGCCAGGCATTCAAGTTGCAAATATCTATAAAATAAAACTTTGTGGTTGAGAAAATTACAGTCTGTTACGTAAGAGCGTGGTCACTGTTAAATTATAACAATAGATATTTTAAAAATTCACACATTTATTGGTAGTCAATAATTGGTAGTCAATACTCAATGCAAATACCTTAGTAGCAAGTAGAATCTCTTTCAGCATCAATTATGGCCTGACATCGTCGGACATGCTTTCGACGAGGTTTTTTTTTTTGGAAAATACCTCCAAATTTTCCGAATTTGTCGAGGAAATTTATCTAAATTACATGGCCTGCGTTTGCGAAGTTGCATTTTCATTAGAGCCCATACTTTTTCTATTGGATTTGCATCCGGTGACTGAGATGGACAATCTAGAGTGACAACCCCATTTTGCGCTTTCCACTCGCTACAGGTTCGACTCCGATGTTTTGGGTCGTTGTCCTCTTGATGGATCCAGCTCTCATTTTTTCTAATGAACCATTGCTTGGCAGATGGCAACAAAGTTTTTTAATAGATTTTGTTCATTTTCTCGGCATTCAAATTGTCTGTAAATAAGAACAAAGTTCCGAAACCCTTTTTTGAGAAGCATTCCCAAACATAGACCTTGACCGGATGTTTAATAGTCCGTTTGAGCAGTCTACTAGTGGAGGTTGTCCAGGCGCGTTTGATGCTCGGAAATGCTCGAAAGGAAGATTCATCAGAAAAGATCACGTTACTTCAATCGCGGTCCAAGTTTTTCTTCGCCCATGCCACACGTTTTTCAACTTCACTGAAAAAAATCCACATAGCGCCCAGAGCCATGTAACATAGCGCATTATTTATGGTCCCATACTTCATGTACATAGTACTCTGAGCCATGCAATATGGCTCCCAGCGCCATAATGTCAGAATCTACATAGCGCGCGGTCCCATGTAACATGGCGCAGCATTTATGGTCCCACACGCTATGTACATAGTACCCTGAGCCATGCAATATAGCTCCCAGCGCCATAATTACACGGCGCAGAAATTATGGCCCCACACGCCATATTACATAGTACCATGAGCCATGTAATATGGCTTCAGTTGTTACTGCAATTATAACTCGCAGCCATACTGTGTGAGGGGATGTATAAATGTCAGCAAGTGGCGTTTGAGTATATCCATACATGACAATGTTTGTCAATGATCTCATGAAATCGTATTGATTTTCGCTATGATTTTGCTACCTGCTATTGATTTTAAACGTAATGACAACTGTCCGAATGATAGATTTAACTGATAAATTCAACTTTACAAGCGGATTCAAAATCGTTTAATATATTTGACTAAGGTCACTCACGCCATGTAATATAGTCCCCCACGCCATGTAATATAGTCCTCCACGCCATGTACTATAGTCCTCCACGCCATGTAATATAGTCCTCCACGCCATGCACTATAGCCCTCCACGCCATGTACTATAGCCCTCCCCGCCATCTGTATGGCGTTGAGGACTATAGTACATGGCGTGGAGGGCTATAAGCATAGCGCCTGCTCCTATGTACTTTTCGCCATGTATTATGGCGTGTGGCGCTATATTTTATCACAATCCCCAAATCGACAATGCACATGGCGCCAGAAGTCCATAAATTATGGCGTCTGGCGCCATGAGTTTTTTCAGTGTTGTTTTCCACTTAACATTGGCTATTCCAAAGTACTCCGATATTTCACTTTATTCGCAAGCAAGTGCCTGCGAATCGTTCTGTATGATATTTCGACACCTCTTACTTTCAATTTTACAGCACTGTCACGTAGAGTCAAAGTTGAATCCTTCGAAAACACTGCGAGAATCTTTTTTTCGTCTTTTTTTGTTACTTTGCTTGCACTCCCGCGGTTAGGAAAATTATCGACATTACTGACCTTTTTATAGCGATTCACCCATTGCTTACAAACTGCTTCGACTTTCGCATGTATTTCGCAACAGCTGCTTGCGTTAATTTAGGTCCTTTTTCATGAGAACATAAAAAAATGCCTCGAAGCGCGACGCGTAGCCAGCACACATTTCGAAAAACGATTCGAAGAACGACTGAATTCGACTAACAGCTGATTCCTATCATAAAGCATGTACGACTGTACCCTCTATGTCATAGAAAAAGAAATAGATCGCTCCAATTTTTTTCCTACATGTAACAGTGACCACGCTCTTACGTAACAGACTGTAGCTGTTTTTAGCAATAGTCCTGCCTTCCAGTTCATTACAAAAATGCTTTGAAAAGTACCTTGACCTATCTTCAAATCAATTTTACGCCAGCAAAATATTTCCCAGTAAAAAAATAATAGATACATATTTACTTTCCTAAATATTTTCTCTTCATGAACAGTCAGATCAACTAATGAGAAATAATTTACATACAGATCCTTTCTCAGTTGATATATATAATGAAGCCATAGAATCCTCTTCGATAGTATTTCGAGAAATAAATTGAATGATGGCTAGAGGGGGAGGGGAAAATTAGAAGTTACAAGAAATTTCGGTAGGAAATGTCAGATCTAGACTCACAACGTGCTTCTTATATACTAACACAATCATTTATATTTTGTCTTGCGGCTTAATGAGTCTTTTCAATTAGTTTTGGCATTTCATTAGTGCTGTGTCATTCGTTCGCATTATGTGAATATGAAAACTGTTCACATAACGACAGTGGCTATTTCTGGTACATAAAGAAACCAAAGTATTGAAGAAATATCAATTGAACCACCAAACGTATACATCACAAAAACCCATTCAGACCAAAAGACCCATTGTACTCTTACTCTCAGCCCATTATAGTTTCCCAGATCTCTTAACGAAATCCAGGAGCAATGATGGAGAAAAGACGCTATCGTCTGCATGCGTGCCACATCCCAGCCAAAGCATTGATGTCTGAGACGTTTCACAGAGATAATGTTCCGCAGAATCAGTTTCAGTAGGATGGAGAAAGGTCGTTTCGGTACAGACATCAAGGGCGCGCAGTTAAAGGCACCTTCAATGTCCACAAATACTCCCATGTTATGCTCACCATTAGAGACCGTTCCTTCAACTCTGAAAACAAAAGAATAAAACCGCCAATTCGCATGATTTTCCTCGCTGGTGTGCATGTTGCCTGTTATTTAAGGAGTTAGACTTATGCGCTCTAATGAGCATAGGTCGTTCAACAATCTCCTCCAGGTATATCAGCATAAACGCTGTTAGCCTGACTTTCCTGAAGTTCCTTGGATCTGAATGATCATCTCTCCCCAGTTTATGTATGAAGACTACCTTAACCTGACACCGAGGTGACATAATATACCCCAACGTTAGGCATGTCAAAAAGATTTCCTTTAGATCTGCCTTCAGTTGGTCAATTCCCTCCCTTAGCATAACCAGATGGAAGCCATCCAAGTCCGGCGATCAGAAATTTTCAAAGGACATGACTGCTTCCCTTACCTTTTAAGTGGTAACCAAAGATCTAGCTGTGTAGCAGTATTTCCTACTGCTGCAAAGAGCAGGAGGTTTGGTGAGAGGTACAGAGCCCTCTGCGTTTGAATCACCAGAACGCCTGGAAAATCAGTTCCAAGAAGACTGTAAAGACTTCTTTTTAGACTTGGTAAAATCACCATCTTCGCGTTTTAAAGAGTCCAGCTTAGATGATTGATATTTCTCTAGTACCTTGCACAGCCCCGACGTCTCTCCTGCATCTTTCAGTCGCCCATAGAACGATCTGAATGGTTGCGTCTTGGAAGTTATAATCCTTTTTCTTTTCTTCTCGACCTAGGCGATCAAGTCATCTTTAATGTTGCTTTTATAAGCTCGATTGAGGAGTTTTCTGCTATTTTTCCTGAGCCTCGCCAGTTTTTGGTTCCATCGGGGAACCGTCCTGCGTGCATCTACTCTTTCTGATCGAACAGACCTTTTCATAGCTACCTATTATGTCTCTAAGAGTGCATGGTTCCTATTGACTTTCATGCCTTTACCCTAGCGTTAGGATCCGCGCTGCCTGCAAGAAGTCGATTGAACTTAGCATAATCAGTATTTCTCGGGTTTCTTCCACCCAACAACAAGTAATTTCTTCTGTCCAACAATATTAGTCTAACTATTCCAAATGAACAGGATGCTTCGGCTAGGGGTGACAAAGGTGGGAGAAAACAAAATGTTAAAAGCCGTTGGACCCACAGAAGTTATAAAATCGAAGACTCTGTCTCATCTGGAGGGACATTTGTTACTCCCTCAGTTGATGTGCTGGGAGTTAGCAACGCAGCCTACCAGAAGTTCCAGTCTCTCCAATTTAGCGTACTAGATCAGGTCCTTCAGCATCTGTGTTGGCGGCGGGAATAAGTCGTCATAAGGAAATTAAGCTGAGGCGACAATTGCGTGTTTCAACCTGCCATTTTCCTGGTATTCCATGACAACTGCTTACAGGTCCCAGCTTGTGAATTGTCTGAGCGTGGAGACATCAAGCAGATTGGACACCAAAACACAAGTTCTGGGCTTTGTTAATATTTGATCATAAAAGGTCTTTCCTTGATTGAACTGAGTCGGTAGTTCTTGCTGCTTCGAATGCACGGCCCCTGTACAAGATGATGTAACAATTTTTTGCTCAAAAAATTGATCGAAGCCTCAGCAGGCTGCAAGTTGATCTGAACAAATGTTAAACCTTCAGGCATAGAAGTGTCCAAAAATGATGTCTGAGGATACTTTTCCAAGAGTCATTAGACAAAGTCCGCGTGACAACAGTGAAAGCAACTGCGAAGTACCACTGGATTTTTGCGTTTCAGTCTGGAGACATATCCATAGATAGGCATAGAGAATAGATGCTTGACATTCTTCTTGATTTCGGTAAATTTAACCGCATTCAAGAAGTAGGTGAGCATCATGCGGCATCTGATTGATGTTACTGTTTGAACAGGGTAGCCTTAAAAATCTCCCCACAGAATTTTCGTTACAAAAAAAAACAAACCAATAAACATTTTTTGGAAATTCATTTTTTTTACGAAGCAAACATAATACTGATTCTTATTCTTTTAGCTAGTAATGCGCATATTTACCGTTACTACCTACAAAATTATGTTATAGGTCCTAATTTTACATTGCACAGCTAAAGCCTCAAAACAAACAAGCAGATACACATGTCTAGATATTTATGCTCGCATTCTGATTCTAAGCAAATTTGTTTACCTAAAAAGCATTCATAAATACTATACGCCGGACATATACAGTGGCTCACAGCTTATTTCAAGCAATTACACATTCAAAATTTGTTACGCTGTTATTACAAAACTATGTAAAATATTGAAAAGATTTCATTCCCAGTTCATAAACAAATATTAGCCGTGTTTAATGAGCTGCTCTAGGTTGAGCTAGGTTGAGATATCTCAGCAAAATAACTTGCCCGAGGTCGCTCTGATTTGTTTCATAAGCCTGCTCTAATTTGAACTAGAGCAATTTAGAGCACGATATCTGCTCTATCTTTTTGGCAGAGCAAGTTTGGGTAAGCAACCAGCTGTTTGTCAACTGTCAAATTGTCACTGAAGTAGAGTTATTTATTAATGAATTGACAAATTGAACTTGTGACAACCAACCAATTTTGAGAATTGTCTCTCAATTGTTTTAACTTGCTCGACTTTTTTGCCTCTCATTTGCTCAAATTGCTCGACTTTTTTGACGGTTGTTCGGTTTTAACTTCACTTGAGATGCTCTGCTCTTTTTTTGGTCATGCAACGCAGCTATTTATTGTTTAAGTTAGGTACTTCAAAAATAACACCATTGTTTTATTCGTAATAATTTTTCAACAAAAATTATGAAAATGCTGCTTAATTTTATGTCACAGCTTATTTCATGCACTTAAACTTAGGCCTTAATTTACAAAAAAAAAAAGTAAATTTTATGCAAAATTCAGTACTTGGTATGGTAGCCCTTTGCATTTAGTACATCTTTAAGTCTGTTTAGCATAGAATCCACAAGTTTTTGGGTAGTTTCTGGGGTAATTTTCGTCCTCTCCTCCAAAATTGCTTCTTTTTAATTGTTGGAAATACTATGTTTCCGAATATTATTTTTCAAAATTGCCCATAAATTTTCTATTACATTCATATCGGAGCTCTGCGCCGGCGGGGACATAACATGCAGGCAGTTCCAAATCAGCCAAGATTCCACAATATCAGACTTATGCTCAGGGTCTTGCTTGGTAGAAAAGGAATATGTTTGGAATTTCAAGATTCACAGCACTCTGAAGCAAATTTTTTTCTTTTTCAAAATGCTGAGGTACCTGGTTTTGTCCATGTTACCCTCAATGAACTCCGAGTTTCCAACCCCGGCTGCCGACATACAGGCCCAAAACATTACGCTTCCGCCGCCATTTTTTACTGTAGCTTTTGACTTTTTTTTGCAGCTAAGTATTAGGTTTCCACCATACGTATGTCATGCTATCAAGCCAAATATACAGTGAGTCACAGCCAAAATCGTAAAAGCCATACAAACATTTAAATCATGGCATATTGCATTTTTAATTCCTTTTTTTTATTGAAAATCAGCTAATAGGAAAATTTTTGATGTTTGCAATAATCGCACCTTTTATTCTAGACAGCACAACAACACTTCGCTTTAAGAATTTTGGCCTCACAGCTAAAATCGTAATACGCGGTCCGTAGACAGTTCATCATCAATTGTGAACGTAGAGTTGGAAAAGCTTGCGTTTTAGCGAAGATTCGTTCGTTGTTTCTAGTAATTTTGGATCAAGTTACATATCGCCGTGAGTGATTTTGAATTATATACAAATATGAAGCAAACTAGTATCGAATTTAGAAACATAATAATTAATAATTTCGTGAAGGGGAAAAAGTATCGCGAAATCGCCGATATTGTTAAAAGATCGATTAGTACTTGTAGTACGTTATTGAACGTTATGTATGTGAATTAAGGATTACAAATAAGCCCCGAAAAGCACCTAATAAAATTTTCGGTGAACGGGACGAACGATGGATCGTTCGAAAAATCAAAGAGAATCATTTTCTTAAGCGCTCCAAAGCTAACTACAGATGTGTCAAAAGTACTGGAGAAAACATGCAGTGTAGAAACCGTTCGAAGAGTTCTTCGAAAAGGAAATTTACATGGCCGCACAACTCGAAATTAAATACAAATAATAGAAAGAATCGATTAGTTTTTGCCAAAGAGCATTTGAAATGTGATTTTGAGTTTTGGAAACAGGTTATTTACACTGATGAAAGTAAATTTAATCTCTTTATGGCGTGGTCCCAACACTGAACATAAACCAAAAAATTTACGACCAACTGTGGGTCGTAAATTTTTTGGTTAACCATAACCGATCCTCCCCCATTAAACATGGGGGAGGATCGGTTATGGTTTGGGGGTGTGTTTCTGCATCTGGTGTTGGAACGTTAGAGTTTATAGATACCACAATGGACAAATGAGTATATCTTAATATTTTGAGAAAATTTTGAAGGCGTATTCTACGCTGACAATGACCCTAAACACACTGCACAAATAATCCAAGAATGGCTTTTGTGTAACTGTCGAAAAGTTATTAAAACTCCCGCACAGTCTCCTGACTTAAACATTATTGAACATGTTTAGAATTTACTTGGCCAAAAAATCAAATCACATAACATTATAAATAAAAATGATTTAACGCGTGCATTGCTGGAGGAGTGGGGAAAAATTGACCAAAACTATTTAGAAGAGCACGTGAAATCGATGCAGCGCAGATTGGAAACAGTCATTGAAAAGGGAGAATATCCTACAAAATATTGACTGCAGCAATTGATATGAATTATAATGTTAAAATAAATTTTTACGATTTTGGCTGTAAGACAGCATTTTATTTTTCAAGGGTAATCTATTATTTTTAGCAATAAATTTTTGTGGAAAAACATTAAAAAACCGTTTTTTCATAAATTTAAACAATGTCCTCGCCATATGGTTTACTTTGAATAATTTATAGCAGTTTATCGGATAATGAGAAACGTTTTATCATATATTTTCACGTCGTACGATTTTGGCTGTGACTCACTGTATTAAATTTAGGCTCGTCTGAGAATATGACGCTGTTCCATCGTGCTCTCTACCAAAGGCAAGGCGACGCCGCTGGTTTTTCCGCTTATGAATGGCTTTTTTTCTAGCTACTCGAACATTGAAGTTGTGGTCTCGGAGCATGCAGCGGACAGTTTCTGCACTGCATGACTTATCTAGTCCTTGCTGTAACTCCGCGAATAGTTTTGGAGCCTTTGACTTTGGGTTCACCTTAACAATAAATCATTCGTTAGACGAGTTGAAAATTTTGTTTGGCGCACTTCTGCCCTTATCTTGAATATGATTTTCATGAAGGAAGCGTTCAATGATACTCTGTACTAGACATGGGTAACGCAGCGCTGCGCCGCGCAATTGCGTTGAAGCACTAGCCATGATACCACTGCGCTGATACCGATTGTCGGTATCAGTAGCGCAATAACCCACTTCGGTATTAGTAGCTCACTAACGCACTTCGGTATCAATGGTGTTGGCGCTGCCGCTTTGCAATGCCAACACCATTTGGTTTGGCGCTATGCTACGGCGCGGCGCAAAGATATGAGTTGAGTATACTTATGTCAAGTCTGTTTGATGCAAAGCAATATACCTACGCGTACGCACGTTTGGAAAGATACCTGAATGGGTACATACTATAGCCTGGGTATTTTAGGGTATTTTATATCGGAAAATGAGTAAGTTCAAACGTGGGTCGCTCTCGTCCCATACAAGCTTTTTCAATCATTCTTTTTTGAGTGAATCATAGCGTCATGGTATCAGCGCAGTGCTACCAGCGCCGTATGTGAGTCACAGAAACGCAGTGAGTATCACACATAGGCGAATGAGATCATGGTATCATAGCGCAATGGTATCAGCGCAGTGCGCTGATAACACTGCTGGCGCCGGTATCAGTGTATCAGCGCTTCAAAATTTGCTGCGTTACCCATGTCTACTCTGTACTGTGGCGGGACTCAAATTAACAAATTGAGTAATGCCCGTTCTTGAAATGACTTATCACTAAATCTCGCTGCTCACTTGTCGTGCGGCGACCCATTTTTTCAAAAAGCGCTTCTTGTCTTTTACCCGTACAATATCACACAAAATATTGACTACAGCTAGTTGAAAATTCTTCAAAAAAAAACAATGTTAAATGACAGATGTGGAGAAAATTTCATGATTTTCTAATTAGTTTTTAATATATGTTCTATAACATCACGGCATCAAAGAAGCTGTAAGTCACTGTATATATAATACAATTACAGTGATGTAAACAACAGTTTTCTACAATGCTCGAAATCAGAGGATCTAACTAGAATGCTCATAATCTTAATAAATAATATAATATGCTTAGCAGCCAAATAACTTCATTTGAATTATAGCTTAGATTTAACGAAATAATTTAGCATTAATCCATGTTAAGAAAGAATCATTAAAATTATCATACCTCTTTAGCACAGAAACATCAAATCAGGATCAATCTGAAAAAGAAAGAATCATCATGAAATAACAAATACTCATCATGTATTCATTCAATTTTAAATAAAATATTCGCCACATGTTTTAAACTGATAATTAACACTTTCGCTTGCATACTCAAATTTATGAGATTGCAAAAATACGAAAATTTCGACAACAAATGAATTATTTGACATTAAAGTGCTATTGCGTCACAGCTTTTCAAATTGTAGGAATCTTTTTCAGGACAATTAAATTTTCAGAATTTTATGCATGCAGAATTAGATGATTTTATAGGCTTTTTTAAAAAATATTGCATTAAAATGCAAGTTAAGGCAAAGTTTAGGAATTAAAATATTTTGAAGAGAATAATTATATAAGAACTGAAATTGAAATACGAATTAAAATAGTAAGGAATTTTATTAATAACAAAATTCATTACTAATGATAGGTAAGTGATTCGATCACTGGCTTAACATTTTTGTACAACTGAATTTTGGTAGAGCTGATAGGACAATATGATTTGAATTTTGTAAAAAGTGAGACCTACAGACAATGAAGAAATTACCTTCATAACATCAATATACATCAAAAACTTGTAGAACTCACTGTACATTTTTATAAAAATTCTCTGCAATATAATTAAAAATTCTCTTTGAACGTTAACTTTTTAATGCTGAAAAATGGCACAGGAAAAATTATTTTAAATGAAACTTTTTACTATTATGTATATAGCATAAAACTCTACCTAACCAATTTCGAACAGAGCTCTTTCACCTACATAGTTAATAAGACTCATTTATCTGTTCAATTTTATTTTATTGCTTGATATATATACATTTTATTAGTCTGCCTATTCAACCAAATATTTATTCAGCCCACTTTCTACCAGACTATTCTCCACAATCAAAACACGTCCCGTATCACCCACGTCATCGACCCAAAACATTACACCGGAAACCTCATCCCTTTTTGAAACTAACTTCAAATGGACAGCAGTGACGGAACCGTTACACCTGAATATCCCGAGCTCGTACATATTATTCTACCACCGGGCCGTTGTACTAAACGCCTGCTTCATGCCACCGATATATTTCTTTCGTTGTTTGTCATCACGCCACTAGTCGTGGCACATTGGAAAGGAACATGGGCTATTATGGACGATAATCCCGAACAATTTCCACCTTGGCTATGTTTCCTTTTCGGCTGGACGGTGAACACATCATTTCTATTGATCAAAGATCTTTTGCATTCCGAATTTACGACTCCGTATAACGGTTATAAATCGGTTAAAAAAATATTGACACAAAGTATCGCTGTCAAGATTTCTACGTATGTATTCAGTTTGGGCTGTAATATGGGCTGGAGAGGTGGATTTGCTGTATTCGATGCACTTTTTGGTAAGATTTGTTTTTTTTTTTTGGAAATTAAAAGGATATTTTGGAAATTACTAGCATATTTATAATACTTCTTTGCAGGATTCAATGTAGTTGGCGTTGTAGTTCCAACAATTATTGCATCTGTCCTTTTGATACCGTTGAGATGTTTCCGTAATATGTTAGCGCCACCCGTTGTTATTGCTTTGGACAATAAAGATTTGGCATTTTCGTTTCCGACGCGATTTCGTGTTGAGGTGAGTAGGAAATGAAAAATTACATTATGAAGAGTAAATTTGTGTTGATTGAATCAATTCATATTTCATATCTTATGTTGTTTATATGTATGTATTGTCTCCGACTTCTAAATTATTCTGGAAATTAGAACTGGAAATATTCATGCCACCGGTTTGAGTTGACTTCCTTTCAAAGAACTTGCCGTTTGATGGATACCTTGGTAAATACTTCTTCTTTACCGCTATGTGAATAGCAGAGAATTTGGCTGACCCCGGCTTATTCCTCGCTTGCTCTGACCTGCCACTGCAGGCCCAAAACTTGCGTAACAGTTCGGTGACTTCAATGTTTCTCCACTAACCATATTGCCTCCCACGAAAGGGTTTTTGTTTCTGCATTGAAACTTCACACGCCTTGCAAATCCATCTCTTGGTGCTGACAGTAGTGGCCTTTACTGCTACCTGAGTTACTTGGGTCCCAGGTGCTAGACACTCCTTTTTCAATCTTGAAACGACCGATGTCCCTATCAAGGTTACCGTCATTTCAACCTAGACACTTACCTTAAGACTGGTGTTGCCAGCTCTAGACGATTTGGAAGATGACGTGATTGTGATCACTCGCTGTATAATCAATCTTCCATCATCCTCGAATCACTCACGAGTGTTGGGAATGGATTTGCCGAATTCGGGATTTTGGAATGTTAGTCTCTTTACCAACAAACCCTACCTCGATGCCATCTCAATTATGCGCCGTATGATTTATACATTTGCTAATATTATAATTGAAGCTAATAATCAAAAAAATTTTACATAAAATCATTTTTATATAAATAAGATTGTACGATAATAAATTATAATATAAAGTAAAATAATCACACGACAACCCTCGTACGAGTCTAGAGGTTGAAGCTGGTAGAGAGCTCCATCACTAATTTACAATTAGTGTGAATACGAGTGTGAAGTGATTAGTTACATGACTCACTTTACCCCTGATTGATTCTATACCTATCAGAGTTAAGGCCGGCGATAAATGTAAAATTTTCAAAAATTCGAGTTTCTTTTTTTTACATAAAAACATCTTAAAAATAAACGTACTGAAGGACTTTTTTATGGGCCTGGAATCGCTGATTAGTTGGTAAGTCGCTGTAATCATAGACTTTCTGTGTGTCAAAACTACGCGTTTTTCTCGAAACGATTTTTTGTAAATTGGCGGGCAAGATAACTCAAAAAGTTCAAAACCAATTTTTAAGAAGTATGGTATAAGTATAAGCTTTTAGTTGAACTTCAATAATGTCAAAAAGTTTTTCAAAACTGTCGAAAAAAAGGGTGAAAAATCGTACTTTTTTTATGAGGCGTGCAAATTCACGATTTGTTTACTTTTTTTTTCTTTTTCCTTGGTTCAACTAGAAGATATATGTTTAATAAACACACTCCAACCCATTTGTTGATTTCAAATTGCTGTAACTGATGCTCAAATTCCCGCCGATTGATGCCTTTCGTCGCGAGGGTTTCAAGAGATTGGTTAATACGGCGGCCATTTTGAAAAAAAAATTTAATTTAAATCATATTCTTGTATTTCAATATGTGGTGAATAAACATGATCACTTTCAAAACGATTCATTTATTTCTTCTATTTTAAATAAGCCTCTGAAAATCGGTCTAAATTCAGGCGTTTACATGTATCGCCAGCCTTAAGTGAACTCAAAGCTTGGCGCGCGGACCTTCGTCCGAACGCGGATTCGAACCAGGAACTCCACACACAAGAAGCCAGTGCTCTACCCACTAGACTACTCGAGCTTAGATAATGTTTTTTTTTCAATTTTAATGTTTTCTCACTTTTTTTGAATTAATTTTTAATATTTTATTTAATTTTTTATTTCTGTCATTTAATTTTTTCATACATTTTATTAATTTAAATTAATATTTTATTAATTTTTTTTAATTCAAATTAGTTTTTCATTTTATATCAATCCTTTACTATTTTTCATGTAAATTATAATTACGTTTCTTATGAAAACAGTAACAAACTGGTAGCATAAATGCCGATTATTTTTATTTAATTTGTTTATTTCTTTGCTTTATTTAATTTTTTATTTTACTTTTAATTTGGTGTTTCAATTTACGTCACTTTTTTACTTAATTTTGTAGTCAACTTTACAAAAGAACTTAGGACTAACTGAAAATTGTTCGCGAAGTGGGCTACGAATGGGCAGCCGGAGTTCGAACCGTTTCAAGAGTTGCGGCCCGAATGAAATCGGTTCAGTAAAGCGGCTGGATTTAATACTATTTTCCTTTATTTCTTTTCTCATATTCTCTTTTTTCCCTTAAATTTTTTCTTAACGAATTCCGGGTTCAGCTATTGCATAATTTCAATCGCCTAACAAACCAGCAAACCAGTTTTCAATTACCAACCAAATCTTTCTTCCGTTTCACGTTTTAATTTTAAATATGATAGCACTGGCACCAAATGACAAATTATTTTTGAGGAGGCACATTAATTTTCGTCTACCAAACGAGGTCACTTTTAAACTTATAGCCAAGACCATTTCAGTATTTCATTTCTCTTTTGCTCTCTAATACGATATTTTCTTCAACACACTGCAATACAAAATAAGATTTTATAAAATAAGATTGTTTAAGAAGAATTGTTGACGACAAACAAATTAATTTTTCCAACAGAAACCTCAAACACAAAATTGAAACTATATCACCAGAATCCATGAAACCATTCAACGAAATATAATCTATCTTTCAATTCAGTTGAACCCAAATATCAAAACAATCAAACCCCTCTTTAATTCTATTCTCTTAAATTCGCTCTGATTTAATCTCATCCACTTGATCGAAAATCCAGGTTGCATTTATTCTCTGCAAAATTTTGCGCAAATTGAGACTGTAGGCGTAAAGGTCATATAATTTCATTGAAATACAAAAACACTTCATCCTACAGACAATTTTACCCTCATTTTATCTTTGTATCGCCCACACAACATTGGACACTCTCAGAGATCTGCATCAAAATATGCAGATAGGTTATGATCAGTTTGATTTGTAAGTGTTGATCCCCGGATTTATTATTATTATTACAGTCACAGGCATCGTGAAAGGTGCGTGAGGAATTTCGTTTGTGGGGTTTATTTTGAATATTGTATATATTTTTTGAAGATTGGTTCTACATAAAAGTTGACGATAAACATAGATTTTAGGTAAAGAAGGTTTTGTGGTTTAAAAATTATTTTTAATTTATTTTATTTATTTTTTGTTTGGGGGCCCGGTAGCTCTGCTGGCTAAGGCATCAGGCCTGCGGGTTCGAATCCCGCCAGTGCTATGGCTGTAAGTGTGAATGCGTGTGATTGTCCATGAGGGTGGCAAATTGGCCCAAACTGGTGGCCTAATGCTGGCCGCGTTCCCGGCAGCCCTCTTCACTAGCCTAACCTAACCTATTTTTGATTTTCTTTGATTAATTTATTTTTTTGTTTATTTTGTAAATTTTGTATTTTGAATGTTACAAATATTTTGATACTTTGCTTTTTTTATTTGAAGTGTAAATATTTTTTAATGGAGTTCTTTTAAAAATATTTTTGATTTGAGGATTTATAATTTAATATTTTACGAACTCAATTGATTTTTCATTCTATTTTTTATTTTTTTGTTGTCATTCACTTGCTTTTTTATCATTTCTTTTAATTTGAATAATGGTCATTTATAATTTCGCTAAGGAGCGATATTTCATTAAAATAATTATATGCGTTTTACAACACTAGAGTAATTATATACCACCCTGTACATCTTATTGCAATTAAAAAATTGTCACATGACCTTTGTAAATCTGATATTTTACCATTTTTTTCTTAAATAGAATTGAATAGAACTATAAATTTACGTCTGTCAGTGTTCTAGCGAATTAGACGACACTATAGGAACAGATTTGTGCGTATTACTATTCTGATGAATGAAATATTCATGCGTTACACACTCATCTTCTCCGCTGACAACATAGATTTTCGCAATTTCACCAACAACATCAACAATCACAAAAACTATCAACATCATCAATTCGTACGTGTAAAAGGTAGATATGTAGTAGATACGGAAATCAACAAACAACTGACGATAGCATACTAAATACAATAACTAGAAGAGAAAGAGAAACTATATTCGCCGACACAATCATGGTCCAGCTAAGCGCAATTCAGTCAGTACCCGTGAGCTTAGCTTAGTTCTTAATATTTAGAATGGCAGCAACACCGTCAATTGATGATAAGAAGGCAAAAGTCGGATTGTGGGTTGTATTGTGGAAAAAATACATTAATGATAATAATGCGAGTAGACCACTGTATAGAGTGTACAATCCAGAGCTCGAAGCCTGATCGCAGCTTCCTCCGTGAAGATCAGCGCTTCAACTGCATAATGCAGATCGGTCTGTAGTCAGTCATTAGATACAGGTTCCGAATTGAAGATCACAACTGCGAAAAAAAACGCAGATCGAATTAGAGAGTGTTTTAATATCGGCAAGTGAATAGAGAGTTTCGCGATTTTTGTTAAAATTCACCTGACTTCCTTAGTGACTCCTAAATTTTTAATATCCTAATTTTTTCACTAACAACTCTGCAATTATAGTGCGAATCGCGATTTTCGATAAAAAAAAATCCCGCCGCAGGGATCGAAACAAAAGTTATAGTTCTCCTGGGAACACCTATACACCTGTCTGAAATGCGAAAAATAACTTCATCAATATCATTTCTCCCTTTATCTTTACCAGTGCGAATCCCTACTAAATCTATGATCCTAAATGCAAAGATATAGTGCAATATAATCGATTTGATTCTTACGACAAAAATGTGCGGGTTTCATATTTTACATACATTTCGAAGAATAGAATAAATAAAAAACGAATTACAAGAGTTTAGGAGAAGACCAAACAAGTGTAATACGCTTCTGCCTCGCTCTTTTTCTCTTTGTATGTTAACAAAAACCAACAACAAAAAATTCGAACGAGTTGTGTTTTTCAAGTGCCTTCAAAATAAAGTGCCATGCTCATATGTGTTACAGGCAGTTTTGTGCAAGTTAATCTCATGGATAGATGGATGCACTCAGTGTATTATTGATTCTAGTACCGGAAGATTGAGGTGCAAGAATCTGATCGAAGTTTAATTGTGACATTCGGATAATAATCAGTGCTGTGTTTTGTGTAGTAATTATTTGGGAGAATTCATAATTTATTTTTAGACTTTTATTTTAAAAAAGAATTAATATTTTTTTTTAAATATAGTCAGATATATTTAATTTGCTAGTACAAAGATATGCGGAGCTAGATCGTTTCGAAGCACTGTGAATTTAAACACTGAGATATTCCAATTCTTATAAGCAGGAGCTAAACAGTTTTTTTAAAGACCGATAAGGTCGCCACCATCTTTGGATTTCATCAAATTACCATAACTATACTACCATAGATTTCGTCTGGTTCTCTACTATATATTTCACTTTACTTTAGCCACTTCACAAGGTTCCATTCCTGGTCCTTTGGTGTTTCTGATTTTTGTCAACAATTTTTTATCCTCTCAATCTCAAAGTACTTTTTGTGGTGATGACTTGCCAATTTTTCGAAGAAAATAATCATATAAGATCTTCCAGTTATGAAATGATATTGGTTTGAATTTAATTGATTCTTAACTTACACCAGAAAACAACTGGGCACAAATTAATCTCTTTAAAAAAGATTTTATGCTCAACGTACTTAATTATGCAGTTTGTTCTATTGCCAAAAGAGGTTAGCTTTTTTCAACCAAAAATGATTCAATCTTAATCTTACTCTATACAATTGTATACTTTGAAGTTATTTCCATTCCTAACCCCAACTAAGGACTTTAAATATTTATAGTTAAATAGAATAGAATATCTTTTTTCAAAAGAGTTAACCGTTTTAAGAGAATGATCGCCCGACTTTTCCTTTAGAAGGTATACTTATTTCAAATTTCTTGACAGATATCAACATTTCAAGGATCATGTGCCCTATTTTTCAATGTTTATCGGTCTCAACTCTAATCTACTTGAGCTTCTTATTTGTACCCTGTATCAAGACAGATACTTTCAGAGCTTTTAATTGAACATTTAAATTATGGTGTCTCTATTTTTGTTGATTCTCTTCATTAATAATGATAATTTATTTAATAATAGCAAAAATAATCATAACGAAAATAATAATAATAATTATAATAATAATAATAATAAATTTTAACAATAAAACTAATTTTATGGATATGCATAGCTGGGATAGTACGATAGTAGAATCTATATTAAAAAATTTGTGAAGAGTTTTGCTGATCTGAATTCAACGAATACATGAAATACATTTCAAATATATTCAAAACGGATGAAAAATCTATTGATTTAAAGTGGAATTCAAATACGAATGCAAAAAGAAAATTAATTAATTTCGAAAAAAAAACCATTTGAAAGAATTGATCGTAATAAAAAATGGCAATTCAAGCGAAAAATTGTTGAAATTCGATCTAGCATAGGAAATAAAACAAAAAATATAATAATTTATATAGAACAACCGATGTAAGGCAAAGATAATAAAAAATAAAAAAAAAACAAAAGAAATAGATAATATAAAATAAAAAAAAACTCTAGCGCACCTGAACCCGCTAGAAATACTATTGATCGATGAACAGTAGAAGAATCGTGCAAATTTTGAGTGCATATTCTACCACACGGGTTCCAACCTGTTTCGAGTGCAAAATCACTTTGATCTTAACAATGCATTTAAACACTTAGGGTGGAAAGGATTTCAGGGATTTCAAGCTTTGAAAGCAGCATAACACAACATAAGCAAAGAAAATGCTTAGTGCTTGCAATACTTTGCCAACACTGCAACTAAAAGTCCCCCACAATTGCCTCACGTCAAAATCAAATAACTCAATCCATTTCGATTTCATCCGATGATTTCGTCGAAAGTTACAGGGATAGGATGTTTTAAGTTCCATCATATGAAATTCGTTTTGATTCCGTGAATGCACTGAAAGTTATAAGGCAAAAAGCTTTATTTTCCTGAGCGAACTTTCAAAACCCAAGACACCAAAATTACCATAGTTGGCAGCACCAGCCGAATTTTTCAACAAAATTTCACGGCTTAAAGAAAGGTTCAGTTAAGGTTCCAGAATTCATTTGACAAAAAGCAGTTTTTTTTCTTTATAAATTTTCAAGATGGCACCACTGGCACAAAGTTGCCCACATATCCAAATCGCTTCTATCAGACCTGGTCCTACTCGATACCAATACATTCTGTGAATTTCAGTTGTATCTGATAGTTGGGTCGTGAGTTCTCGTGAACATAAATTTTTGATGCTTAAAATATAGGTAAATCGGAAGAGGGTTACCGTTCTTGTCCGATGTGAAATTTCAAATTTTTTTTCCTCTGCTTGTATAGACAAAGCATAGGATTTTTTTATGAGTTGGCTTTTATCGTAAAAGACGAAAATATTTCTGGAGAGTCGATGATTTGAAGGTTTTCACTTTCAATGCCTGCCGTAGCTGCAGGGTTGCCAGCACGTTCATAATACGAGTCTACAACTTAGTAACAACAATTGTCCTGTATGTTTCGTAATGATCTGATAATCTGATCAAATGTTCTTCTTCGAACATGAGTAAAAAGGTAGAGTTAAACCAAAATAATAGACTAATAATAAGGCTTTACTAGTTCAAGTATTTAGAACTGAATCTAAAAAAACTGGTTTCTAATTAGAACAAATCGTTACAAAACTGACTTGAAATTTAGTGAAGCTAGTTTTATAGTCTAGATCTTAAAGCACTTAAGGAGAGGGCTGGTTGAAAAATGGAAACAGAACTAGATTTTCAGATTTTAACAGTTTATTATATATTGATATGTTGTAAACATTTTAAGCCGTTCCGTATGATTATTATATGAGTAAAGGTGCAAAAAAAAATTTAATTTGAATTTAAAAGGTACCTGCAATTTAATTAGCTACTACCTTGTACGCTGTACCCTCTGCCACGGCTGCCTTATCTTCCAACTTTCTATTTGCCTTTTTTCTCATTCACAAATTTACAATCAATGTGTATAAGACTGATTAGCTCCACGGCTCCCAATGTAAAATAAAATACGAAAAATATTAATAATTCGGCAATTTAATTAGTGAAAACAGATATAATTGGTTGGTACTATCCAATGCAAAGGTATGGTAAATGACAAAATAAATAAATTAATTAATAAATAAGTGTCGGTAAATGCATGAAAAATGATTTTTTTTTAGCTTTCTAACTACATTTAACCAGAACAGGTATGACCCTAACTTTCAATCCTCCAGTCCAATTTGTCAATGCACGCTACAGTTGTTTAGAATACTTTTTTTTAGATTTTCTAGAGCCGTCAGATCTAGAGACCAAGGGAATCACTTCGTTGGGCCGTTGTGACCTATTCATCTCTAGGCGCCACAATTAGTTATTTCATGCCGAAAATGGCCTATAAATCTATCGAGGTTAGAGAACAATTAATCAAAGCTGAAGATGACATTGATTTTTAATTTTAACTATTTTATTTTTAATATAATTATCTAATTTTATTTGATAGCTTTTAACTTTAGTTAGAGAGCATAGAATTCTTTTTCGCTTTCTCTTTTTTTCGCTATGTGGCTTATCATGCTTCCAAATATACTTACTGTCTGAAATTTGGATACAAAGCATTGGAATTGGAATTAAATCCAGGGTAATATTCGAATGACCATCTGGTCGGTCAACCAGAGCTAGTTCTCTTTCTTCAAAGAATTTGTCGATTGTCTTTGTATTTCCTTACCATAGAGCTCAAAAATGTTTTTTGGTTGTCTTTGTCATCTGGCAGAAAATAACCGGATTGCTAACATCTGGCTCCAACAACAAGGGATGGTCTAGTCTGGCTGCTCGTTTTTGGACTGGCATTGGAGAAGGTAGCTCGAAATACTAATATGCCAAGGAGAGTGACTATCGTCACTAACCACAGGCAAATTATTTAAATGGCAATGGTATCACTGGCAGATCCGAACTATATGCATCAGAATCCTTCATACAAATCGAGCGGGTGGCACTAAAGCTGGGACTGCACATAAATGAAAGAATGATTTAGAACACTGTGCACATCATATGCGAAAAAAACCGCAAGAAACTTTTAAGATAAAATTTGATTTTGATTTTCAAGGTTCTAACCCGAAAAGAAGATCGAAGAAGTTGATTAAACGATAACGAAATTTGAAAACCCGACAATTTGTAGCTAAAAATTAGCAGCTAAGGTTCTGATGATAGGTTTGATCACATCGAACAATACCTGCTTATTCAACTTCGATTGAATGAGTTCTGTTCTGATGTGTTGTACAGCTCTGGAAATTTGAACTTCTGTGGAGTGTTGTGATTTGAAACCAAACATTTTCTTCAGAATAACGCTTTTCTTCACTACTATCAAAATTTTTCTATAGAGAAAAATATGCTCAGCGCTTTTTCTCACGCTTATGGGTCTAGTTTTGTGGCAATTTGATATCTTTAGCCAATCGCTGACAATCGCTGACTTCCAGGTTTCACAGAACACGAAGAAACTTTGCCTGTTATCAAAAATCGTCCCGCTAAAACTCAATTTCTCTGGGATTGAAGGTAGTAAAGACTCGATTTTTAATATCGTGGAAATAAAAAATGTGGAATTAGTTTCATGCCTCATTTTGCCTATGATTTGACTCTGATAGGTTAACTAGGTTAATTCAAAGTTCGGTCCGTACTTCCCGTTCGTGCTATATTCTAAGGAGAGGCCACATATAGAAAAGCTATAAAATTTACCCTTGTCTCTAACGCTATGCCCCCCAAAAAATCGGGGTTCTTGTAAAGGCAGTTCAGTAAGTTTCGTTAAACCTCTGCTTTACTATCGTCGTTGAATTTTATTCTGTTTTTAGACTTTGCATTGATACAGTGACAATTTAATTTATCTGAAAGTATTTTTTGATGCGAATTGTTCGGCCACACTCAACAGAACCAACACTTCTAGTCCCTTCTAAATGCATATTGTTGGCTTAAATTCATGCATATTTTTTGGCATAGCTGTGGTTTGATCTCTTGAAATTAGATGATTAAAATCACTATTATATTTTCAATCATATGTAGAGCACCATTTAAAACGTTTTGTTTTCAAAAAAAAAGCATCACAAATTAATTGTTAAAATAAAGCCCCAAAAAATGTTCATTAAAACACATTACATGATAGTATATATAGTGAGTAAAAAAAGCTAAGACACGAAAACTTAGTAAGAACAAAAAACCTATTTTTAATGTGACTTTAATAATAAATGATTATGTTTTTGCATTTAATTAAAAGTTTTGCATGTTTACTTTAAGAACAATATAAAAAAAACCGGCAACAAAGCAAATTTCACAGCATTAACGTAACATTTTTCAGTGAAGTATCAAAATAGCGCAAAAAAAAGTTAAGACACAACGCAGTTTTATCTGAAATTATTTCAATTGTTTTAAAGTGATCGATTTCAAAAAAATTAACTTACATAGCGTTAATACTTTGTGGCTATTCCACGCATTTTTATCACTTCTCGCAGTCGTTTCGGCATCTTTTTCGCAAATTTTTTACAAAAAGTGGGTGAAATTTTGGTCCTTTCATCAATAATAACATCTTGGAACCCTTTGTTATACTTTGCCTTTCGCAATGCTACTCTGGTTTTGAGATGATGCCATAAGTGCTCGATCGGGTGTAAGTTCGTTGACTGAGGAGGGTTTAATAGCATTTGGACAGTTACAAATAGCCCATAGCCGACATTGCTCCGAATTGTACCTCGGATAGTTGTCCTGATGCAGGCCAAAATTCTATAAAATGCCTAATTTTTCAAAAATTTTGTTTAATATTTCTTTTAAGAATACCCAGGCAACAGGTTTGATCCATCATACCGTTTACAAAATCAATATTTTCAGGACCAGATGGTCCCATACAGTTCCATAGCATAATGTTCTCTCCGCTGTGTTTTACAGTGGGAGTAGTATGATTCCTCCTAAGCTCTGTATTAGGTTTTCGCCGAACATATCGACGCCCATCAGATCCAAAAACATTAATTTTTACTTCAGCAACAAAAATTATGGACTTCCAGAGTGATTTTGGCTTTTTTACATACTCTTAAGCAAAACGTAATTTAACAATTTCAGTTATTTTACTAATATAAGGTTTGCTTCGGCACATTCGGCCCTTCAAATCCGCTTCCTTTTTTTACATTTTGAATAATCTGAGTAGAGACTTTCTTTTCAACTCGTATTTTCACATTAATTCGTAACAATGGGGCACTTAATTTCACGCTCAGATCAGATTTTAGGCCTTTCTGACCGATGCTTTGTTTCAAACAATTTGGGTAATTTATATTTTGTTATTACATTTCTCCCTGTACATCTTGATTTTCCCATTAGTGTTCCAATCTCAGAATACGCCATTCATGTTTGCTAGCGTCGCTAAATATATTCACGGATTTCCGCACCTACCAATTTCCTTTTCACACTCATTTTTAACAACACGCTCACTAAAAATACTTTTACAAAACATATTTCAAGCTAGACTGAATATAAATATCAAATTTTTATGACTTTAAGTACATTTAACGGTATTTTTTCCAGGAATTACAAATAATTTTTGATAAAACTACGCTGTGCCTTAATTTTTTGCGTTATTTTGGTACTTCCCTGAAAAATGTTACGTTAATATTGTGAAATTTGCTTCGTTACCGGTTTTTTTGATATTTTTTTTTGTTTTTTTTTTGTTTTTATTGTTCTTAAAGTAAACTTTTAATTAAATGCAAAAACACAATCATTTATGATTAAAGCCGCATTAAAAATGGATTCTTGTTCTTACTAAGTGTTCGAGCCTTAACTTTTTTTACCCACTGTATTAATATTTTTTTTTTTTAATAAAAAGAAACTTTACAGAAAATAAACATGTTTTCGGGCTCAGACACAACGTACAATAGTCTTACAATAGTTTTAAACCTGTGCGTCATTTCTCAAACAAACTTTTGGCGAAAATAGGCTCAAAATATGTTTTCACTAAACATAGAACACTATCAGTTGAGATTAAATAAATTATGCTGAAATTGATTATGCACATATTTAAAATCAAAATAATATCCGGAGTTTAGTCAATGATCAGAAAAACATAAATATGTAAATGCAAATTTTGCACGTTTTAAAACGATTTTTTTTTCTTTGTATTGGTATTTGCTTACAACGATGACGCGAAGAATAATCGATTAAGCAAGTCAACAGAAAATTAACATATTTGCTTATTTAATATTAATTAATCATGTCTTGTAAAAATGTTGAAAAACTACTTTACAGTGGCATGATTGTCAACACTTATAAGAACATAAAAACCGATAATCGATGATAGAACATTTATTGCAACATCTAGCGGAATGTGAAAATCATTGGCAGCGATCCGATAAGAACGTTTTTTTAAATATGCTGCTCATAAAACTAGATTTATTTTGCTTTTTTTATTAATTTTACGTGTTTGAGGGTTGCTCAGCTAATTATCAACATTTACTAGTTAATTACCAACAGTTACTAGTTAATTACCAACAGTTACTAGCTCATTTATTACCAACACTGAGAGTATCTTAAATCTTGAATGTATCTGACTTGCGGTAAATTCGACTTTAAGCAAAGTGAACGAGACCAAATCAGTGATTTTGCATAAATCAAACAATAATCTCAATGAATGGAATGCTACCACAATTTATTTACAACAATTACTACACAAACACGTGCTGATAGCATTGTTTACATGAAAAAAAATTCCAAAAACTTATGAAAATTCTTCAGATAAACAGACCAGTTCTAATAGATGCAAAGCCCAACTCATATATAAATTAATCTCTAATCCTTAAAACAGTCGCAGTAGTAGTAGTTGTAGTGTGAAGTGTTAGACAAAATGACAAGTGAGCGAAACGTAATACCATCAGTGCGACGACAGTGTGTTCCTGGTCACAAACCCGAACGGAAACACGATCTGCTCGATTACAAGTGCCATTAATCGATAAGTGTACCTAGTAAATTCGATCAACGAAACAAATCCGCGTAAGCATGTTACCATTCATCAAGTGGCGAAAGTTCAAGTCAAAGTTCCAGTAAACACATATTTTTGTCGCCGTCAAAGGACTCATTATGCGTAAATGTGCCGCGGACGTATCAGACCGCAGTAGACCAACGGCACTATACACTAGCAGCAGGAATCCGTGTCATGCAGCCCTTCTTAGCTTACTCGATATCATCATATCATCCGTTATCGTAGGACCCAGTGTCATAACGTATTGGCGTGGAACGTGGAATCTATGCGATCAATATCTGTTGCCCAATGACGATATCTATTCGGCCGCTGCGTCGTTCGGGATCGGTGTCGGTGGAAATTTATTTTTCACATTATTTCAACGATTTTTTCGGCAGAATTTCGATCCTAACAAATATCGATTGACATTCTATGTGGTCTCGCGATCATATACGTATATTTTTGCGGCAGTTTGTGTAAATGGATGGCGTGGACCGTGGATATTAACGGATATGTTCACGGGTTTTAATGTTTATGTTGTGGTATTATTGACGTCTATGGCGATTTGCTTTTTGACTGTTATAAAAGGATCACGAAATTTAGGCGCAGCACCGTTCTTAATATCGAGCGATGGACATGTGGATTATTTTCAAATAACGACTATGTTTAAGACGTCGGTAAGGTGATTTGAGATGATACTTTTTTAAATATAGCTGGTATATTTTTTTAGACTCATTAATTCTAATATTATATATATACATATATATCTGTTATATATATATATATATATATATATATATATATATATATATATATATATATATATACATATATATATATATATATATATATATATATATATATATATATATATATATATATATATATATATATATATATATATATATATATATAGCTCTAAGAACTACAATGTCTCTAAGAACTACATTTTTAATTTAAATTTGTCTCGAATTTCAAAAACTATATAAAAAACCTTTTCTTTAAATATTTTTTACAAACTTATATTTCAACCCTTAATTTTTCTCTATACGTCAGGGTCATTGAAAAAGTAAAACATATAATAGCCTACCTAAACCCTTATCGGGTCTAGGGGTAAGTTCAACGATGCAATTTATCCCTGATTTGACTCAGGTACTTAGAGCTACACTAACTCAAAGCCCGGTATGTGATCGTAACTGGATTTGAACCATGGACCACAGAAGCTAGCCGCCGCTGCTCTACAAAAGCTCGGCTATTGGTATTCCACACTACACAATTTAAAATGAATTTTTCTACAACAGCACAAAACTGAATAGTAATCTATTGGAATACCAAAAATACTTATCCTTAAGATGTCCATATTGAACAAAGTACATACCTATGTTTTATTAGGTTAAATCATATTACAACAATGAATGGTTAGAAAAAGATAATAAGTCGTCTTAAAATCTACTTGCGTGGTGCAGATCACCAATATAGAAATCATTGTAAAAACACTCTTTTCTATTCATCCCAGACCAGAGCAGAAGTGTTTGAAGGACACATCGGGGACTTTCCATAGAAAAACTGGAGGAAGTTGCACTTTCAATTAAAGATTCTGCACTGAAAAAAATCGACATAGCGCATAGTTCTATGTAGCATAGCGCATCATTTATGGTGGCATACACAATGTATTATAGATAGCCCTCTGAGCTATAAAATATAGCTAAAGCTATATAACACAGTCCTAACTACTATGAACATAATATTGGCACATATCATTATAGCGTGTTAAATAACAATAGCTCTCCAATAAGTTCGTGTAGCGCAGTGGAAAGAGCGTCGGTTTTTAAAGTATAGGATCATGGTTTTAAACCCGGAATCGAACAGGAATAATTTGAAAATTGAGAAGTAAAATTTCCAACACCTACAATTGTCAAAATTCCGAAATCGTCTAAAGCGTAGACGATTAGACATTTAAATTGCTTTTGATCGGTGCTATAGTGTATAGCGTTAAGGACTGTAATGCATGGGGTTTGAGGCTAGATCACATGGTTTTGCAAGCTTTTATACATAGCGCCTACTCGTATCAATTTTTCCTTATGGTGTCAGACGCTATGTTTTACCACGGTCTCGAAATCAACTATGTGTATAGCGCCAGATATATATGTATATCTTTAAGCTTTTTCTCTGTAAGAAGCTCCTTTTTCAACACAGGTCAAAATTGGTCGCGATTTAAGAGCGGTTATTGGGGTCCATGCATGGTTTCGAGGGAGGATCTTCATTTACTATCGATCCTCCGCTGGAACATGACGTTCCATTACTTAAGTCCATGGCACTGATCGCAAGGTTTTTTTTGCCTCCTTCACTCCACTCTCTACATCACTCAATATGCACGGCCCGTGTGCATCACAAAATCATCACTAAGTAATTCTTCCTAGTATTTCCCAGACAATTGGGGTATTGGTATACGGGATAGTACCATCCTGTTTATTATAGTTAGTACATTAGGTCATGTTATGACCTAATGTACTAACTATAATAAGTTATCAAAAGTGCTAAAGATGAAGGCGTCTACCTCAAAAATTATTTCCTCTTCTATCACGTTGAAAGCGACTCAAACATCAAACATAGGCCCAAACTTCTGGTCTGCCAGTCCGGTGCAAACAAGTGGTTATGTATGCGATACCGCTATTGACAAATTACACCAGGCGCAACTCGAGCTGAATCAAACAATATGAACTGCCAGCAAGAGGATAACACGCACTGTCATCAGACTTCAATAAAACGGAAGTCATCATTCTAACCAAAAAGAAAATCACAACTATTACTTTCGTGCGGGTCGATTAAGAGGTCAGAGTAAGAGTGGTGATTAGCTTCAATCGTCAGCGTCTAGCGTATACAGGTCCATGGTTCAAATACAGCCACGATCGCATACCAATCTTTGAGTTAAACTAGCTGCGAGTAGATTCCTGAGTCAAATCAAAGTGGGTTTAGTTTTGTCTCTCTTAAATTATTTTTGGATCAATCTAATTTTTAATTTGTGACTGTGTTGTTAATAGGTCAACGTGAGGCCCGATATGGTTATGTCTGATCGTTCATAGCTGATTTTGAATCAGAGACCAACAGCTACACAGGCTCTGCTTACCTGGCTAAACAACCTTCGATCATGTATAGAGTGTCCAAATTGCTGGTTTCGTTCTTAGTTGCTGTTCTTTTCGATGAGAGCCTCAATTACTGTTTGACTGTTTCTGTATTACGAACTCAAAAACTCTTTACATTTCTACAAAAGATCAAATCATTTTCCTTTTTGTTTAGTAGCTCATGAAATGTTTACCTCAATGAATGTTTTTTGTTGAAATTCTCTTTTTTTTTTCTTCGAGTATTTTCTGGTGACAATGATGAACGCCGAATCTCAGGTCAAAGTCAACCGTGACCTAATCAACAGCTTCCACACTGACTCAGGCTTAAAGCAAGGAGATGGACTTGCCCCGATGCTATTCAACCTTGCTCTGGAACACGTAATCAGAAAAATACCAGCTGATACAACAGGCACATTACTGTTCAAGTCCACGCAAATAGTAGCATTCGCCGATGACGTCAACATTATGGCATAGACCATACCAGAAGCAAAGGAAGCTTTCCTAAGTTTGGAGTATGAAGCTAAGAAAATAAATCTATGGGTCAACGAAGATAAAACCAAACTAATGACCCAACCAAAAAAAATGGCGCCAATCAGACAAAACCTGACCTTAGGAGACTACAACGTCGAGAATGTAGATAACTTCATCTACTACCTTGATAAATCATGCAGTGAAAAGGACGAAATTTTACGGCGAATAAATGCAGCAAACAAGGCGTACTACTCCATACTCTCCATAATCAACTCTACGAACGTGCACAGGAATAATAAGCTTCGCATGTACAAAACACTAATTAAACCTGCGCTTCTGTATGGAAGCGAAGCCTGGACTTTGACTACAGACTCCGAAAAATGCTCTGGACGTATTCGAGCGCAAAATACTACGACGAATTTTTGGCCCCATACAAGAAGGGACAGAGCGGAGAATGCGATACAACAATGAGTTGCACCATATATATGACGACCCACCTGTATTCACATGCATTAAATTACGAAAATTACAATGGGCCGGCCACGTCAAAAGGATGGACGCCAATAGACTACCTAAAAGAACGTTGAAAGGTAGAGCACAAGGGAAGTGTCTAGCTGGTAAGCCGAGGAAACGTTTGGGAAGACACGATAGACGCAGACAGCAGGTCAATATTGGGGTTCAATAATTGGAGAACCAGGTCGCAGGATCGAGACGATTGGAGGCGGACTTTACTGGAGGCCAAGGCCCGACTTGGGCTGTTGCGCCATCGATGATGATGATGAGTTTCTTTGAGCTGCCTTTTTGTTAACTACGAAACTGACTAAATAACTTCGAAACGACTCTGAATATTGATAAACTCTTTATTCGACGGATCATAGAATGAATTTATCAAACAAAATGCTGATTTCTATTTTTTAGTTCTTTCACATGGTACAACCCGCCAAACAAGTAACCATACACTTAGGTAGGCCTGCCCTGAGGTAACCTTCCCTGTGGCTACGCCTAGCTCAAGGCTCTATAAGTTTAATTAGGTTAACTGTCCAGCATCTGTTGCTTCTTTCTCTCCTACATTGTTGCTTCTTTCTCTCCTACATTGTTGCTTCTTTCTCTCCTACATTGTTGCCAAAGCTTGAGGGTTAGTCCGGCTCCGGGCGAGACAGGTACCCTTCTGTGCGTTCTCGTACTAGTAGATATATCAGTAACCATCACCGAAATGGTGCAGTAGCTAGAGACTATACGCAGGGCACCTTTGCACTGGCGACACACATTCGAAACTGCTTAGTTCGCAACGCATCTCCCCACAAAGCAAGACAGAGTTGGCTGTCGGCATTAGCAGTGGACCCATTGATGTTGGCCATTAGCCTAAGCAGCGAGGTGATGACTCTGAAAGCCTTATTATGTGTCCTGCGGGTAAAATCTCAATAGATCAGCTTGGTTCCGACGATGCTGACCAACTTGCTGATCTGGATCTCGACGGAGCCAAGTGTCATGGGTATACCAATATATATCCTGCGCTTCACTAGCCTGACTGTCTCTGCCTGTCTTTCTGAGATCGCCAGCTGGAGGCCGAGCTGGTCATCTATTGCTTCATCCTCCTCACGACTTGGTCAAATCAAACAAGTCTAAATTGGGCGAAATAAACAGATCTCGTAATAATTACCGCTGCGGCGTCATCGGCGTTACCTACCAAAAGCGCACCCGCAGGCATTCTCAGGCGCATCAGATCATCGTATGTGATATTCCTTAGGCTATGTACTGTGTGTGTGTGTGTGTGTGTGTGTGGGTTGGGGGAGAGGCGCATTGCCACCTCTACGCACTCAGGCTAAAGGACCCATTGCACTCATTTCCCCCTGCCTACCACAGTTTCGCAGACTTCTTGATAAAGTCCAGGATCACTGATAGGGGAAAAGAGGCTATCGTCTGCACGCGTGCAACATCCCAACCAAAGCATTTATATCTGAGACGCGCAAACACTGGGCATTCACAGAGCAAATGCTCCGCAGAGTCAGCTTCTTTTAGGCAGGATGAACAGAGGTCATTCTGTACAACACCTACTCGGTACATATGTCCTCCTAGGCAGTTGTGTCCAGTCAGAATGCCTATCATGGCCCTGCAAATTTTCCTGCTCTTATTGAGCAAGAATCCTGCAGTCACCTGGTTGGGTTCTGAAAGGTAGACCTTCGTGTGCCTGGCCTCACCAGCAGTCGTTCATCTATCTTTGTGAACATCATCTACCCACTTTCGAAGAATGGCACGTGCAGATGCGGTCGGCACACCCAAGGCGGGTTCAGGGCCCCGTAGTGGAAGTCCCGAATCTTGCTTCGCAATGAAGTCAGCAATTTCATTTCCCTCAACACCACAGTGCCCCGGTACCCAGAGCAGATGCACCCTATTGAATCTGGCAACAGAGTTCAATCGTGCTCTGCACTCTTGGACAATTTTCGAGTTTGTCAGGAGTCTACGCAGCGCCATCAGTGCAGCTTGACTGTCACTGCAAATAGCAATGCCTTTTCCCCTCCATCTTTCTTCAATTGCCCAACAGACAACTCTCAGGATAGCAAATATTTCTGCTTGAATAACCGAAACGAGCTCTCCAAGAAAAAAAGCCCACCTGCCATTCGATGAATGTAGATTGACACCAGCTCCAGATCTACCATCTGACCTCGAGCCGTCCGTGAAGATCGTACACAGATCTGGATCTTCCCAGTTAATTCTGCTCAAGAGGATTACTTCGTACCTTCTTCCGAAGTCGAGGAAGGGCACCCGAGCGTCCGAAGGCATCGTGAGAACTGGAGAGATCTCACACATCGAACCCCTAATAGAGCAGTGCCCCACATCGTCTTCACCTACCCATAAGCCAAGCTGAGCTAATCTATGGGCAAAGCTCATCGCCACTCTCTGAGCTTGAATGTCGAGAGGAGGCAGATTGAGGAGCGCATCAAGGGCCGCAGCCGGAGTAGTGCTCATGGCACCACAGATACCCAGGCACACCGTCCTTTGCAGCGTGGCTAACTTTTTTCGAGCATACAATAGCCTCACGATAGTCCACCACACTACGGATGCGTACGTGAACATCGGCCCAATTATTGCTGTGTAGATCCACATGACTGCACGAGGCTTTAGACCTCATGTGGTAGCAAAAGCTTTCCTGCACTGCCCGAAAGCTTTTAAAGCACGAGTAAGCTTCACTTCCACATGTTTCTTCCAGAGAAGTTTTTTGTCCAAGATTACTCCAAGATATTTGACTTCATTTGAAAGTTGAAGTGTTACACCTTTCATGTTTGGAAGCACTTTTCCTTCCAGTTTTCTTTTCCTGATAAACAAAACAATTTTCGTCTTACCAGGATTCACTGTTAGGTCGTGCCTCGAACACCATTAGCCAATCAGATCCAATGCACGCTGTGTAATTTCTACATACCACATTGAGATCTTTACCGACAGCCAGTGCGGCCACGTCATCAGCATAAGCCTGCGCGTGCAGCCTTTCTTGTTGCAGTTCGTTTAGCAGGGAGTCGACAAGCATACTCCACAGGAGCTGGGATGGGACGCCCCCTTGAGGGCATTCATTTGTCGCCTCTGTTCTTAAGTAGCAGTCGGATCCAGCTTCCGCCAGCAACCATCTCTGCGTCAGCATGGCATGAATCCACTTAACTAAGCCATCATCCACGCCATGAAGGCTATGTACTAAGATCGACCTTAGACAGATTGTTAGCAATGGCTGGACTCCGAGTGATTCTTATCAGCTTTCCTAACATGTTTGGGAATGACATTCATCATTTTGGCCTGTGCCTCACCGAGTCAGAAGCTTTGGTGGCCATTCTTTGTAGTTTTGTTCTACGCAATATCTATTATACAGGTAGCGATAGCTAAACGCCGTGCTCAGGATCTATCAGGCTCATTGCCACGCATGGAATTCGCACTATTTCTCATTGCTGGAATTGTACTGAGTACATTTGCATTCCCGATCGTTCTTGACAAAATTCAAGTGAGTATATGTACAGCATGTAATTTGACATTGGCAGAAAATGTAATAATCTACATGACAATGACGATATCCGCATTCTGCGAGAATGGCGAGAGTAGTACGTGCGGAGGTATGTTCTAAATTGGAGTCTTATGATGAGCCTAATGCTGCTACTTGTCACGGACCATGATTCAAATCCAGCACCAATAAAGTGAGGCCAGATGTTCTTTGTTCTATACCACAGATATAAAAGAAAATGGATACGATATGGCTATCCGTGTACCCATATGTGAGTTAGCCTTCTTTAATACACGCACAACACTGCTCTCTCACAAAAATTCCGCTCGAGAAGCCCTAATGCTGTTTCTTATTTACGAAAAATGTGAGCAATGTCAGATCCGGGTAAAAGTGTACAACGGGCAACACGAAAAGAAAGGTCAATGTCAGTTTAATTAGTGTCGGTGAATCAAAACATTGACTTTAAGTCAACATTTCTCGCCGAAAATTTTCAAATTGTTCGGCGTGTACCGTAGAATCATAAATCTACGTGAGTGCGTGATAATCTGCGTCGGTTTTCCGAATAAATTAGCGGTCGGAAATTCCAATATAATGCGAGAATGAAGCTGCAATAGTAGCCACGGAAGTGCTTCGCGGGGGATATCGTATTTCGGGTAAGTGAAAGTAGCCTTTGGCATCAATTTCGTCGTCTTTTTGAATGAAATTATAGTTAATTTCATTTACAAAAAACATTTTAATTTTCACTCGCCGGTTGCAGAAAAAGAAATGTCAAACGACGTTCAAAATGGCGATCTCTCGTGGTTTTTATATTGGCGTTACCGTATGAACTGTGTAGGGTACACACCCGTACCTCATTCTCACACTAATAAGCAGAAAGTCGAAAATTGGACCATTTCTCTCATTCTATTTCTAATCCATTCTCTCTTATACCTGTGTTCTATACCTATGATTGCTCGCGAGTGACCTGAAACAATTTGTAAGTATCACTACATTTGCATTCGACAGTAACCTGGTTTCAACTTCACTTTGATGTTGAAGATAGATTGGCGGTGTATACACTCGCGGTTCGTCGAAATATTGCAAGCTGACAATTGATTCGTAACCAAGATAATACTGTGACTACCTCAGTCGCGCCTATCCATTTTCGGGTATTGTAGAGCTTACAGCCGAGTTGTTCAAGAATTCAAGAATTCTTTTCAAGAATTTATTCATAACTGCGTGGTGATGAAGAATGAATTATACAAACCTGTACATCGAAACCTTGCCCCCAAGCAGCCTCAACCATTTTCTTTGCAGCCGCGAAATACTGAGCATAACCGTTCTTGAAAGATTGTGTGTTCCCCAAGCGGAGTAGAGTGCTTCGATAGTGACAGGATTGTCAGCAACAGATGAGTAAAGCAAAAAAATATATATATAGATTTTAAACGAAAATTAAGTTTCCAAAATAGTAGATAATGAATAAATATTACAGTTGAAAACAAAAGATAGATATTACAATTGAGAGATTTAATTGATAATTCGAATTTAAAGTTAACTACTTCATTTTTAAATGGACTTTGTTCTATATTGTGGAATTCTAACCGAGAATTAAGCAACTAGGGTGTATGCGATAGTTGTAATTTGGTACATTTTATTTTATCATCGTTTTATTTGATATCATCTTCATACTATATCATTGAATTACATTTCTAGTTTCACTGATTTAATCGACTCATTGTTATGATCAGTGTTAACTATCCCCGGCTAGGATTAGGGTAAACTTTATATGCACATGTAAGTCCTAGTAAGTTTTAGAGCACCCTTTCGAACTAAAGACAGTTAATTTCGTATAAATTCCCACCGAAGAGAGTTAATTTTTTGTTAATCATTAATTATTTTTGTATAAATAATTTGGATCATCAATAATAAAAATGTTCATGGGTTAATAGATCCCATTTGATTCATTTGTTTGTGTGAATTGTGTTGAGGGTGTTGAGGGTGAGCCAGGCTGAGCTAGCTGGCTGAGTAAAGCACGCTGGGTTTCAGCAAGATATTCCTCTAAATGCATGCTGCACTGGCGACTGTTTGATAGAGCTGAAGCTAGGTCGCAACAACCTCCTTATCACTCCGTCCTCGGTGTCGAAGTAGTATGACCAGTAAGTAACCATGAAAACGAAACTTGTGCTCAATAACCCAAAGGATGTCCACTCACCTCGTCAAGTTGAAGGCGTTTTACGATTGATTCATATATTTTTACGATATGTATAATAAATGAAAATATGACTAAAATATAAAAAAAATTATTATAACATTATTAAATTGAAATTTAATTAATTCAATTTAATTTACATCATTTAATTTTTTTTAAGTTTTAATCAAAATATATATCTTTTTTTATTCCAGGGATCTCGTGAACCTGGCCTGTATGTTCTAGATTGTGTATTTTCTGTTCTAGTCGTAGGCACATTAGTAGTAATTGCGTGGCGTGGAGCTTGGGTATTTTTAGATTTATTTTTATATCCAGAAAATCCAATTTATTCAGCATGGTGGTCACTGGTACGTATTTGAAATGTTTATTTTTAAATCTCCTTTTTTCATTTTGAATAATTAATTAATTATTAATTGCTATCTTTAAAAAGCTTAAAATTTTTTATTATAAATGACTTAAAATAGTTTTTTTTAAATAAAATAAAGTTTTCTGAGAAAACATTTAAAATATTAAATAAATAATATCTTCAATATATAAAATCGGAGTGAAAAATTTTTCAAAATATTTAAAATTTTGAACCAAAAAGGATATTGAAAACAATATTAAAACTAAAAAAAAAAATATGTAAATACTAAAATAAAAATAAAATAATATTAAAATTAAAGAAGAATACTAGAGTAATAAAAAATTAAAATAATTATCCGGGAAGACTTCAATTAAAATATTGTTTTTATGATAGAACATTTTCATTTATTTCATTTGTATCTACAGGCAATAGGCTATGGTGTTGTAGCAATTACGTTTGCCATACAACCGATTATGAGATGGACATGTGATCGAATCACGGGTTTCTGGCGAATTGCAATGGCTGATGCATTTTTGCTTCTTAGTTTCGTAGGAACAATTAATGTGTGGCGAGGAGTGTGGCAACTTTTAGATATTTATTTCCTTCCCGGTAAGACAACAAACATTTATTTAAGGATTTATTTTATTTATATATTATTTCTGATTGTATTTATTTGAATGTAGTTTCACTGAATTTATGGTTGTTGTATTTATTTAATTATTACATCGTAGTTATTAGTATTTTTATTTTTTATTTTATTTTCAGCCAAGCAAGGCGTACAAAAAAATACTTACAATGAATATTTAACAATTTATATAAATTTTTACAATACACAATAATGAAAGAACTTTAAAAATATAACCATCTTTGGTAGGGCATTGGATAGGGCATTCATAAAGTCAGCACCTTAGTCAGAGCAGTTTTAAACCTAGGTCGGGAAATGGTTGGGGATTAGTGTTTTGAGAAGCTATTGAATATTTTGCTACATCTATTGATTGGCTCATTGTTGGCGTAAACTGTGTGGTGTCGGTATTCATTCAGTAAATTCGTAAGGATTATATAGATCTCTCAACGTAAATAGCAAGAACTGCTTTTGCACCGATTCGAGCCTATCGCTATGGACATCAAAGGTAGGGTGCCAGACAATACATGCTTATTCGAGCAATGGCCGAACTAGAGCTATGTATAAAGACTTCGTGACCCATAGGTTTTTGAATTCCTTCGCACGTCTTTTGATGAATCCAAGCTGCTTATTAGCCTTGCTTAAGACTTTGCCATAGTGTAAATTAAAACGCAGCTTTTTATCCAAAGTAACCCCGAGGTCGATGACATTGTCAACATTATTGATTATTGAGGCGGTAATCAAAATTTATATTACTGGTTTTGCGGGAAAAACTAATAACTTGACATTTACTGACATTAATGTCGAGATTATTTTGTTTGCACCACTGCTCAAGAGAAAGCAGTTTCGATTGAAGGAAAACTGAATTTGATTTCGATTTAATCGTGTGGTACATTTTCAGATCATCTGCATAAAAAAGGTGAGGGATGTCTGATAAAACTTCAGAAAGATCCGATACGAAAATATTGAAGAAAAGAGGCCAAGAGAGTGGTACACTTGATAAAACTTCGATTTTTTTTGGATAGGATACCCTGAAACTTAACGTACTGCATCCTATTTCGAAGATAAGAGTCTAATCAGTTTAATAAGAGACCCGAGATAACAAATTTCTGTAGTTTGATTCGAAGAATATCATGATCAACACGATCAAAGGCCTAGCTGAAGTCTGTGTAGATGATGTCAATTTGATACCCTTTTTCCATGCTACAGAGAACATCTGAGACGAGAATCACGAGGTTGGTAGAAGTTGACCTGCCTTTTCTAAAACCATGTGGTTGTTCATTTAGAAGAGGTTCTATTAGAGTAGTGAGCTTATCACAGATAACTTTTTTTTGTGTATAATAATTAGCTTTTAAATTTATTTAATTATATATTTATTATATTTCATATTTTTTCTCCTTCTTTCTTTATTTATTTTTACTTGAATTGACATCGAAAATACTTTTTATTCCATTTCAAACACATTTCAATCGACTGATAACTAATTAAAAAAAAATTACTCTTTCACAGAAAATCGAACTCTTAGCAACTGGCTAACGCATGGCCTATCATTCATACTACTCGCTCTACTAAATTGTTCGAATTCAGTTCTAGTCCGTGGTGTGTATATCGATGCCGAAGAACCAGCTGGTGAATGTGTTATTTTCCCCATACACTATATACGATTGTTCTTTCAAAAAGAACGTACCAAGAAACAAAGACGTCTGCTCGACGCTTTGGAACGACAAGATCAAAACAATACGGCATTTTTGCTCGATAAATCACAAATTAATAATATCAAAATCATTAAAAGTAATAATAATCCAAGTAACATTTTAATTGATCCAGCAACAAGACCAATGCTGAATTTAACAAACGATCGAACAAAGAATGGTTCCGAGCAAACGGTAACGAGAGAATAGTCAAGTATTTTAAAAAAAAATTTTATTTGATTTAATCTGAAGCAAAATAGATAAAAGATACAAGATTAGAAATTATGTTTAAAAATGATACGAAAGAAGTCAAAGTGTAGCGATGAACGAAGTGATTATATTACTCATTTTGGTTTGTAGTTAAATTTGAAAACGATTAAATTACAAAGAACAAAAGAAGAAAGAAAAAAAAAATTCAATTTAAAAAATCGTTAAATGAAACGGATTATTTTTTAACTTATTTCTATCGACTATTATGTAGTTCTGTATTTTTACTAATTTATTATGTTAATAAGTTCACACATCTAGTTCAATGTACTGTACATACATAGCATATACTGTTGAGAATATGTAGCGTGATGAATTGTCGAATGTACTACGAAAACTAAATCGCAAACAAAAAACTTCAAATCAATTGTAAATAGTATTTCAAGTTTGAATAAAAATGAACGTTATTAAATGTTATTGTAAAAGCGATAAAAATATCGTTGTTTTTTTTACTAACAGTTTTGATTGAGATATCATCGAATGGATTTTATTCAAATTTTATTTGTTCGAACCGTAAGTTATAGACCAATTATGTCGCAGGCGATGTGTAGGAAGCAGATAGCCTCGCTCGAGAATCGCTATGAATGTATAATTGGAAAACATATTATTGTTAAATTTTCCATGGTTATTCGAGCAGCTTGGTAATTTTTATGTGTCTTTGGGCCACGAAACTGTGTGTGAAAATTTATTTCAGAGGAGAGGGGGGGAGCCACTTAGGTTATGTAAATTTCAAAGTTTAACTAGCGGAAAATAAAGTGAAATCTACATGAATTTAGTTTTGTCTGCTACGATCATAAAAAGTCCCCATGACGCATCAATTCCACATTTTATTGACAGAAAATTAAAATTATTTCGAACAATCTATTATACGCGAAATCGAAGCCTCGTGCCATAGACATTATATCGTCGGATGAAATCATCAGTATCAATCTTTTACTGCCCGAAGTCGAGTTCGATACTTTGAACCAGGAGCTCTAATCAATCGGTTTATATAAACAATAACAGTGTGATAATAAGAGTCTTGCGGCCGCGAGAATAAATAATTATTCGCTGATACTACTACCGATAAGAAATCAGTTAATGCATTCAAAACTCCCCGACAAGATTTTAAATGGTTCAGTCGAGTGCCGATAAGAGCTCTAAATATACGCGAATTTCGATAATTTCGGTTCTCGGTGCGAATTTCAAACGCTTGTATCACGGAAATAAAGTTGTTCGGATTGTGTGATTAGAAAAAGTGAATGGAATTTTACAGTTTGAGTGACCAGAAATTGTTTTTTAAATTTTCATAGCTGGGCGACTGGTGCTTTTAAAATGCCCTAGCATCTACATAACAGTGAAAAGTGTTTCGATTCAAGTGGTCTAAATCAAAGTAAAATTCAAAATGTCCTAGCATCGATTAAAATTTGTATAGTTTATGCTTTTGGTGACACTTTGAAAATGTCCTGACACGACACGTGATCACACTCCGTGCTCATAGTCAACCAGTGAACGAACTACAAATCCCCACAAAGGATCCAGTCAGTATGTACCAAAGTCCCATCGTAGTCGTCGATTGTGATAAAGAGCCCAACCCGTACTATAAACAGTTCCTTCATTTCCTGGACATCCTAGTCTCATTATTTGTGATAGCACCGCTTGTGATAACTTACTGGCGCGGAACATGGAATCTCTTGGATATTTACCTACTACCCGACTCACCTTTACACTCTGCCATTGCATCTGTTGCGATTGGCCTTATTGGCTATATGATTTTTATGCTTCCGCAAAAATTGCTCTGTGAAAAGTTCGATCGTGAGCGAAATCGGGTAACTTTTTACGTGTCATCGCGACTTTATACTTTTGTTTTTGCCGTCATTAGTGTACTCGGTTGTCGGGGGCCATGGCTGCTGGCCGATTTGCTCACTCCTTTGAACTTGACTTCTGTGAATTTATTGACGCTCTGCGCTGTATTCTTACTTGTGATAACACGATCTCTGGCCAATATCATTGCACCGCCATTCTTAATAGTGGCCGATGAACGAGAGGATTATTTCTATATAAATACGAGATTCAAAACATCGGTAAGTTTGATGCAGGTTGTTATTGTATTTTATTGACGTAGGTTTATCATATCGCGCAATGATTGAGTTCTAATCAAATGGCAGCAGGTGTAGGCTGTCTCATGTGTTAACCATTGATAAGCATTTGTTTGTGAGAAATATTTCAATTATTTTGATAAATGTAAGTAGATCAGATGGCTGGTGAGTTCTGTTTTCACCTGCTGAAAAGTTTCATTCAGTTTATTTTGTGGCAATCAGGGGCGGATTTTCCACTAGACCCGGTAGGCCCGGGCCTAGGGCGGCATATTTCGGGGGCGGCAAATTTTCGATTTTCTTGGGGCGGCTACTATTCGATTTTTTAAAAAGTTTGACTTGTATCGAAATGCGATCACGGTAAAGGACCAAAGAAACTCAAAAATACCTAAAAAAAAGTACCTAGAAAGTATCTGAAAATACCTAAAAAGAGCCTAAAAAGACCTAAAAATATCCTAAAAAGAACCCAAATAATACCTCTTCAATTTAGGAAAAGCTTATCAGAGGTAAATATTTGCGTGCATTGATTTTTGAGAGATTTTTTTTATTATTATTATGGTAAAGGGTATATCAACTACATGCGAATCTCTTTATTTTTGACGTGTATTTACTAATGTTCGATGAACATAGGTAAAATATATATATATATATATATATATATATATATATATATATATATATATATATATATATATATATATATATATATATATATATATATATAAATAAATATAAATATAAATATAAATGGTTAAGGGAGATCTCTGGAGTGGCCGATCCGATTGAGCTGAAATTTTTGGAGGGCATAGATGTATATAAAAGGTACGTCCATGACTTGCTAGAATTCAGATATCTTAAACATTTTGGCGGCAGCGGGCATTTTAGTGAATTTTCAGGTACTCCTATATTTCCAAGCAGTGTAAATTTTTGTTAAAAAAGTACTAGGAATGAAAACTTATTATGTTTTTAGTTTGCTTATCATAAAGAAGTGGAAATTTTGAGCCTTGTGTAGGCGCTGAGTGCCTAAAAGTAGGCAAGGATTTTTTTTCAAATTTCGATTTGTCATAACTTCTAAGAAAAACAATGGATCATCGTGAAATTTTCAGAGCGTATTGATGTAGACTAAAATTTAACACACATGGACTTTGAAGACTATGCGGGCAACTTTGTAGCTACAGCAGGCTCCTAAAAAAATCCTTCAAATTATCGACCTTCCTGAAAAATTTTTGATTTTTGAAAATGAATTCAAATTATTGATAAATTTTGACTTTTGTCCACCAAGTCAAATAAAATATTTCAAAAACCCGCGGTAAAAAAGAATGGCAGCCCGTGATCAAATTACCTCTATTTTTAGCACTCAAAACTTCTGTTCACGAGAACTGACGATCGGATAATGCGATCAATATGAAATTTACAGGACATGTTGAAATTAGCTAGGACCAGGTCTGATAGAAGTGATTTTTAAATACGGGCCACACTGTGGCAGTGGTGCCATTTCGAAAAATCGCTGAGAAAAAAAACTGGTTTTTGTCCTATAGCTTCCGATTTAGCCACCAGATTTTAACAAAATTTACGCAGTAGGTGAACCTTGAAATTTGGTTGGAAAATTAGTGTAGGGACGCCAGCTACGGCAATTTGTATCTCCTAAATATTGTAAATTTGCTCAGGAAAATAAGATTTTTTCCCTATAACTTCCGATGCAGTGACGAAATCAAAATGAAATTCATGTGATAAGCATATCTTGTTGCGTTTCTAATTCTGTAGGAAATTCGTTGAAAAACCGTGAGAGGGTTGCCACCTATGATGAATTTCGCAATTTATTGACATTTCTTTGTCATTCGATGTTGTCATTAAATTTCCAAATGGGAATGATCCTGCAATGACAATTAACAACAAATATTTACATTTCAAAAGTTTCAAAAGTTTGGACGATGGTAACCATAAAATTAAATTCACTCCTATAACTTACAGCGCAGCCATTCAATCGAAACGAAATTCATAGGGTGGGTTTAACACAACGTGAAGCAGCTACGGTGCTAACGCATGATTGCCAGCACCAGACAATTTCATAAATATTTCACCAACAGATGCATCAATTTTGTATTCAAAAGCAAAGCATTTACAATAAAATAAGCAACCGATATTGAAATTTTTCGAGTTTTGGAAATTTTTCGGATGGCAACCCCAGACATAGTTTAATCGCTGAAACTTTCGATGACATCCTCGGATGAAAACGAAATTCAAAGAATAGGTTGATTAAGCACGAGCATGTTATGGTAGATTTATTGCTGCTGTGTTGGACAAATGTTGCCAGCACTGAACATTTTCATCATTTGTGTTATAGAATGTATAACGTCTTCACACATTTTTAAATCCCTCAAAGATAGCTTCTTCGAAAATTAGTTTTCTAGCGGTTCTGATGCGCTAGACTTTTTTTTCTTCGCCTCTTCTATTAAACGAAAAGAAGCCTCAGGGAGCGAGGATAGATGAATAAAACTGCTTATCAAGAGCACACAACAAAACATCGACCGAACTTTATCTGTTTTCAGGATTACGGCTAAGTCTTATTAGTTCGCTTCCGTAGCAAATTGATATAAAAAAAAAATACATAGCGCTAAAAACTATTGATAGTCAGTTTTGGATCGTCTGCCCCGTTGTAAAAAGCAGTCTTTGCAATAAAAGCTTTTTGCAACGCAGAAAATACACTTGTTTGCCGCGGTTGAACTTAATCGATACTGAGTTTAAGAGTTTTGAAGCAAGATATTTATTCTTTTACCAAAAACTAAAGCAATGAAATGACCGTGACAACTGTCGTGATGAAAAAACCAAACCTCCACTTACTAATAACTAGGACTTTCCCTTGTTCCTTAATTTCTTCAGAACCTGTTTACATAAATCGACCAAAGATAGCTCTCCCATGGGACGCCACTTGATGCACTGAGCACTGATAGAGTTTCTCTAAAAAAAAGCTACAAATGCTTCATCCGCGGCACCACTATCTGATTTTCCAGCCTTATTTTTAATAAGCTTATTGGTGGACTAAATAGGTAACGGAACTGAGGCGAAGAGATCTAGCGTGCAGGCGTAGGACTCAATAATTTATCGGTAGACAAAACAAAAGCTGAGAAAGGCTATAAAGAGGAGAAAAAACAAATGTGGCAAACGCTTTTAAAAAATCATTATAAAAACAACAGCTTATAAAATCCTTCAAAGGGCGATTTAAAAATCATTGAACAGTCATATTTTGACGAGATATTTACGAAATTTGACACTTATACTTGTACTTACAGTGAGCATGGTGTTTTCATGAGAAACCCTCATGATGAGCTATGACCGTGATGGGCTTAGCATGGTATATTATAGTGATGGGCGTTTCTGTTGTTTTCAAAAAACGAAAACGAATACTTTTTTTTGAAAAAAAATAACTGTTTTTAAGCCTGTTAAAAAAACAGTTTGTTAACGACAAGAAAATATTTTATGCTGAGCGACAAAATAAATATTTGAAATGTTGAATTCAGAAACGTCGTTCATAGTTTGAATAATCTTCACTTAATTCAGTACAATGAATTTTTACGTATTATGTTTTTCTTATATATATTTTATGTATTATGCCTTCCACCATTGTTGTCTTTTACATTCATTGCTAGTACTAAGCGCTTCCAAACTGAATTAATACTTGTATTGTCCCAATTTTCCAATATATGATCTACTTGATCAACCATATAATCATACATAAATCAGTACGCCTGGTCGCAAAGAATCAACATACATGGTCGTATGCAGTGCTGCCATTTATTTTTTTGAAATAATGCTAGATTCAATTTTATTTAATGCTAGATAATGCTAGATCTTGTAAAATTATAATGCTAAATAATGCTTTCCTATTTAATTGAAATAAAATTGGTTTAATATGAAAACAATTTGCATATTTATAAGGGTTGATCAATAAGTAATGATAATGGGTTATTTCTAGTTCGCATAAAATTAAAAAAAAAAATTTTTCCTCATACTTATACTCACTACGTCAGCATGCAAAAACATATAAATAGGCGCCGATTCCAGGGAGCTACATTCATTTGAATACGAACAGTCGAAGAGAGAACATGAAAATGGGGAAAAACGAAATTAAAGCTGTCATTAAGTACCTCTGTTTGAAAAAACTGTCTACCAGAGGCATACACAGCGACAAGGAGTTTAAGCTGGGAAGAACATCCACCGAAAATGAACACCGCGAAGGACGTCGATCCACATCCCTCACTGAACACAACGTAAAAAAAAAGTCGAAGATGTCTTGTTGGCAGATCAAAGAGTGACCATCAGGCATGTAGCTGAGTTCACAGGGATCTCATATAGTAGTATTCGAAAAATCTTTGCCAACAAATTACATATGAAGAGAGTCTCTGCGCGTTGGGTACCGACAATGTTAACGGACGGGCATAAGAAGCAACGAGTCGACATTTCAAGGATGAATCTCGAAAAATTCCAGGCAGATCATGAGAATTATTTGTCACATTTCGTGACCATGGACGAGACCTGGATCCACCATTTTGATCCAGAAACCAAAATGCAATCGATGACCTGGAAGCGAGCCTCTTCATCGACGCCGAAGAAATTCAAAGTGTCAAGTTCGGCAGGAAAGGATATGGCATCAGTTTTTTGGGACACTGAAAAAATTATTCTGGTGGAATATTTGGAAAAAGGAGCCACTATATCAGGCTCTTACTAAGCTGACCAAATAAGAAGATTGCGAGAGGCGATGAAGGAGAAAAGACACGGCAAACTGCGAGCTGGAGTTCTGTTTCTTCAAAGTAACGCATCGGCTCACAAGGCTTTAATTGCGATGGATGCAATTAAAGAAACAGGATTCGAACTGCTTCAACACCAACCCTATTCACTAGATCTAGCTCTCAGTGGCTTCTACCTCTTTCCTTGGCTCAAACAACACATTCGGAGTAAGAAATATGAAGATTATAGGGAAGTGATGGCCGCTGTTGAGACATTTTGGGAGAGTCCAGATGCAGAATTTTTTTTCTAAGGGTATCCTGGGTTTGGAAAAAAGATGGACTAAATGTATTTACTTGTTAGAAGACTATGTTGAAAAATAAATATATCTTTTAAGTTTAATCACCTTGGTTTATATTCATTATCATTACTTATTGATCAACCCTCGTATGTATAACAAAAACAAATTAGAAGTTTAAAATTTACATCTCAAAATGATTTTATATCTATTACAGACATATCAGTTATGTCAAAATCTTCTTCTTTTGTGTAAAGCTCATTTCTACTAGTATTTTTCAAAGCGTCGTTTGGAATCGAAGATTTTTCTCTAGCGTTATCCGTGCGATCGCTTGCATTTGAAGCTCTAACAAAACAATTGATTCACATTATTCGGGAAAAATATCTAACTAGAATGCACATACTTTGGTAAACTTGAACTTGTAGATGCCCGAGGCTCCTGGGAGTCTAAAGTGGATGGGACCACATCACTGATTTTTAGCATCACCACGATTTAATTGAAGGTTACCATATTTAAAGCAAAATAGATGACTTTATAGTCTTTGTATTTTAGACTTTACAATCACTATCATTATTTCAAAATCAGATAACTGTCACTTCTGGTTGGCACTTCTAAGAAAATGCCATGATCGCGTTTTTGTATTTTTCATTAATTTCCGCCACAACATGATTCAGGAACATTGTAAATAGATGAGTGCCAGATTATTCCGAAATCTAAATTTAAATGCTACAAATAATGCTAGATGCTAACTCCGAATTTTGAATGCCGTTTTGGAAAAAATTATGCCAGATCTAGCATTCAAAATGCTAAAATGGCAGCACTGGTCGTATGCCATCGAGAGCTGGTTCTGGTAAGCAGCATTCAAAACAACAGCAATTGTTGTTGTTTTCAATGCTACCTATAATAAGTCTGACAACCTCGTATTATATAGGGTTATTCATTTCATGCTTTGCTTCTGAACATATATTTCCCGCAGCTAAACAGTTTTCCATAGCCAAACAGTTTGTCGTTAAAAACCAGTCTGCCGATACGAAACAGTGTTTCTCTACGAAACAGTTGCCGCTGACAAACAGTTTTTCATTCGCAAACTGTTTTCACCTACCAAACAGTTCCTTTTAATCAACGAAAAACGGTTCGTTTTAGAAAAACGAAAAACGATTCGATTTAGAAAAAGTATTCGTTTCTATTCGTTCTAGAAAACCGATTGGCTTTAGAAATACTATTCGTTTTACAAAAATTGTTCGTTTTAGAAAAACGGTTCGTTTTACAAATGTTGTTCGTTTTAAAAAAAAATTGTTTGTCGTTATTTGGAAAAACTATTCGTTCGTTTTTTGCAGCCAAACGTTTTGTGCAAACTGTTTGGCGTTTTTGAGCCTATCACTAGTATATTACGCCAAAATGGATGCACCGATATCAATAAATTTGTATTAAAGCTTTTGCCATAGTTGCGAGATAAAGTAACACTTGCTCAATGAAAATTGTAATACTTCCCCAAAATATGTTTACTCATAATTACAATTTGTGATAAGCAATGAACATGATCATTTATGTATAAGTCGAGATGACCTTAGTGCTACAAAGCTCGTAAAAGACGAAATTGGGATTATTAGTTATGTGAAGCTTTGGATAGATTCTCCAAACAAAAATAATTTTGATAAATAAACTAAAAATTTCTAAAATAACAACAATATTTGAGACAGTTGTTTCACTTTTGTAAAATGAACAAAACTGAAATAAGAGGAAAAACATATAAGTGAGTGCGAAAGTAAAATGTTTTCGAAACTAAATATTTGCAAGTGCTCCATAAATAAAATATTCCCATATTTTTACATAAACTTTATTACATAGGCCTTATTTTTCTAAACCGGGAAAGAAGGCTTCGATAATTCAAAAAATGATTTCTTATATATCAGGAAAATTTCGCTCAATTTTTTACCTTTCGTTGTTAAGTAATATCACATTATTTATTCACACTTTTACTTGGCACTATAAATTTACACTATTAATCCAAAACTGTTACTCCACACTTTTACTTCTCACGGTGACCGGAAGAATGTCTGGAGATGACTAATAACTGGGTTATTATACTAAGTCGGAAGTTAATACAATTGAGTGTGTAATAGACGCACTGCATTTACAAACAGTCCTAGGTACACTTAATCCCAGAGTTGATAAAAAACGGGAGAACCCTTCTTGCATAAAACTTTTCATATATTCACACCCGAAGACCTTCGGTGTTTTATGACAAAATTAAGTGCCCAGACTATCTCTGCACAATCTAACCTGCCAATAAATTCAAATGTATTTAGTTTTATAGCTCTAATCCTCATAAAAGGCCAGGAATTATAGGCGACATAAGAAATTAAACGCTCAAAGCATTACCAAGCATTTGCTTTCTTCCAAGGATAATCTTCTAAAATACTGATTACATTTTACTAGTATTTTACAGTGAATATTTCAGAAAATTTGTGTACACCTACCATGAATTAAATTCCAAATGTGTTTCGAAATCATACAGACACAAATAAAGGCAATCGCTAAAATTATCCCTAATAGTTATAATAATCCATATAAAACGCTCGAAACGGCAGCACGAATCAGCGAAGGAACTGACCACCGACAATAATGTCTAAATGCATCAAATTGGTTGTTGACCGCACATTCTGAGTGTGAACCCCCTGCTAGTACTTGATACGATTGTGCCTTTAATATTTAGGGCTCCTATTTCGATTTTTCTTTCTTTTTCTTTTTCTTTCTGATGATTAATAGATAGATCCTCTTTTTCGCAACATTGGGTTGTTTCATTTAAGGCTTTTTGCATTCTGGACCTCACGGTATCAATAGGCGCGTTTTTTTGCTCCCCTTATCCATAACAGAACAAAGCAGACGCATTGGAAACAACAATAACTCCAGTTACGGAAAGGGGGAGTTATTGTTGTTCCCAATGCGTCTGCATTGTTCTGTTATAGACAGGGGGAGCAAAAAAAACGCCTAATGTCTAAGGTGATCAATTCTTTAGATTCTTTGGCAGCAGACAACCTCTCGATAAAGTGAGTAACTCGGAATAATTGATGGTTTGCTGAGTAACCCTCTCGAAAGCCGAACTGAAGTTGGGGTAAGATATTCCCACACTCCAAATAATATTTGATACGTTTTAAGATAACTCTCTTAAATAGTTTTCCAAGCGAACCTAACAAGCTCATGGCTTTCTCTCTCAGATATAGCGGAGTTCTTAATTGGCTTAGGTAGCGGAATAACCGATGCTTGTTTCCACACAGCCGAGAAGAATTCATTTTTTTTTCAATCGAATCAGACAGATTTTTTTTTGTTTAAGCTTCTGATGCTCTTTTGGTTTCTCCGAATTTGACGGGGAAAAACCAACTTAGTCAAATACTGTTTCGACTCAAGCATAGGCGGGCCGTGGCCTAAAATCTGGCAGGGGCCAGGGACTGAAAGGTTCAAGACATCCGATGATTTTGTTTTTGTATGTACACGTACTGTTCATACAACTTATATAATTCACTAATATATTATATATTTGTTGATTTATTCTTTGTTATTTGCTAATGCATAATGCATTATCAAATAAACTTCTTGTCTGTGAATACGTCTGTGAATACCACATGCCTATAATGTGAATGGTAGGTATGAGCTACACATGAATTTATCAATGACCACTAAGAAAGAAAGCTTGTATGAATTATACGGGAATAGAATGGAAATAATTATAAATATAATACTATTTTTTTGTTTAGAAACTAAATATATTTCAATTCATACTTGAAGAAGGGGATAGCTTACTTTCAAAATATCTTTGAACAAATTGGAATGTATTAAGCCTACATGGAAGAAATTGATATCTTGCTTCAAACTTAAAAACAGCATAAATAATTTGCCAAGATGAAGAGTGCTGTAACTTACTCTTTTCGAGCCATTTGGTTTGCAGATATTTCTTTGTAGCCCTAACAGCGTGTCCGAGGCTATATGAAATATCAAATCCTTTCAAACTAGTGCTTTTCGCTGTTTTCCGTTTTCGTGATCCACTGGAAAATGTGAGATCCACACAGTGTTTCTCTCCGAATGATTTAATTTTGTCCCAAACTACATAAATGTTTTCTCGCTCACTTAGTAGTGTTTCAACTGTTCAATTCACAAGATTTATCCCATCCCTAAGAGTTGCATTTTTAGTTTGGAAATATTTGCTTAACATGTTCGTTATAAAAAGAACATCAAAGATGAAAAGCTTTACTACAAATTTAGGATTACTGATTGAATGAAAGATCCCCAATGAATAAACTGAGTGGTTGTACTTTCCCTCATTCATTTCTTTCTCTAAAGCCTCTTTCATAGTCCCATAGCTATCGATCACATATTTGCAAATGTGAAATCTCATTGACTAACAAGTTGAGCTTAAACTACTCATTCCACGCCTTGTGTTTAGACTAACTGCCTCTTCAAGCTGCTTATACAATTCGTGTTGTGATGGCTTCGGAAAGTGTAGGCAAAGGAATTCGATGGCATTGAAAAAGGATGTAAACGTTTCGATTGTGAAAAATGTGTCCATCACAACCAAGATAATTTTATGAGCTAGACAATGTACAAATGTGGCTGCAGGGTGTTTCATCTTAGATTTGTACACCACTTTTTTGTCCTGACATGACACTAGCACCATCATAAGACTGTCCAACAACAGGCAATTCACTAAGTCCGTAGCTGTCTAACAGGCTCAAAATTATATCTGCTAAATGCGAGGCATTTCTAGCTCCTGAACAGTCTACAAAGCTTGAGAACGTTCCTTCGCAAAGCTCTTTAGCAAATCTGACAACCGCGGAGCGTTGTTTCTTCTTTGGATCCTTACTGCGTTTGCCATAATGGATATCAATCCGCAATCTTTTATTTCAGCTGTATTGTCCTCGCGAACAATTTCAGCGATTATTTTCACTAATTTATTTTGTGTTTTGCCATACAGTAGTTCGCAGCCTTGTTTTTAAAATTATTTTCAAAAGTTGAATCATGCTTCGCGAATAATGCACAAAATTCCAAAAAAAAATCACGGTTATCACTAGCATCACTTTCATCGTGTCCTCTAAAAGCACGTCTTTGGCGAATGAGACACGTCGTAAGGTCGATAACCTTTTCCAAATAATTTCGGTTCATCTTGACAATATTCCAAGGCTGTTCAGGCACCACATCATTTATTGTCTTCCAAGTACTATTAGAGTTTTCTCATTGTGTATGAATTTTACTATCCGGATAATTTATCCGGATCGCGAAGTTTGGTCGAGCTGAAATTTTGGTGTATTTTTGGCGACAATGGAAATTCTATGGAAAATTTCGCATTGTGCTAACTTCACACCGAGTCATCAGATTTTAAATAATGTCTGGGCAACCTTGTAGCTACCATAAGTACGTAAAGACAAATCTTTCACACGGCTGTTAGAATAAAATGCAAATGATTGATGAGTTTGATACTATATTTATACATTCAAATCTAAACTTGTAAAATTCCCAATCGTACCAAAAACGCATCGAATTTTTTATATTCTTAGCACCTGGAACTTGCGTTTACGGTATCTCGCGACCGGATAAAATTCATAGGATATACTGGTCTTGAGAACTGGTCTGACAAAAGTTTAATGAATATGATAAGAACCATGTGGCGGCTGTGTCACTATGAAAAAACGCTCGGTGAAATTCAAAATTTACACACATTTAACCTGAGTGTAAACCAAGTAGGTCATAGATAGCATAAAAGTGGCAGGGATGCCATTTTTATTCTCCAAATGACTTCAAAAATTGTATTTTACGTTAATTACCTTATTGCCTACCATTTTAATACTTAAGCTATGTTTTGTGAAAAACATAATTGCATAAAACGCCAGTTTATTAAAGTGTTTTTATCTAAATACCTGAATATTGCCTAGTAGGAATGAACAGACAATCTTAATAAAAAAAGGATGATTGGAGTGGTACTTTTCGTCTTTTTCTTAACGTTCAACTTGTCGAAATTAAATATCGCCGTTCATTTTTCGAAATAAGTCCCATAACATCGTAATTAATACCGCAAATAACACAGTCTCTATGCTATAAGTAGTGTGTATGCTTTGGTATAGGCTTACACTACTCCACTACTCAACTCTTGCTGTAACCACAAAAACCTAAGAGGCGAAAACTTAAGTGTCTGCTGTTTTTATTTATTTTTTATTTTTCTGGGAGGGGCCAACCGAGGGTCTGGGGGGGTCCCGGCCCCCCCTGGCCCCCCCTACGGCGCGCCTATGGACTCAAGGAACAACTTTGTTAAAGAGCAGGGAAGCAAAACAATTAATTCTTCAAACATACATAATCATATCATAATATTTTGGAGCGCCTTACGTTTAAGTATTTTTTTTTTATATTTAAGATCAAAATAAGAATCGATTGCATATAAAAAGTGTTGGAAATTTGGTTTTGGAAAAAAAAATTATTGATTTAAGTCAAACTGTGTTTGAACCCCCGTCATCATTAGTAAAACATTTCGACTTTTTCAAGTTGATTGACGAGTGCTATCAAAAAGTAATGATGCAGCGCCGTAAAGAAATGATAAAAACTGTGGATATAATTGTGTTTCGCTTGTCTCATTTATATTTTGGCTTAGTTTTTTTTTAAACTTTTTCAATTAAATTCGTTGATTTTGTTTTATTCAATAAGTTTTACCATTGTGCTAAAAATAATATTTTCACCTATTTTTATGAAAAATAAATGAATGCTTTAAATACATTGACCGCAATTTGCAATCAACTTCACTTTTTATCAATCTACTCCTTTTTTCAAACAACTTCTATTTCAAATGTTATTCAAAAAGTGTGAACCCTGCTCACAGGACGTGGCAATTCCAGAGCAAACTCTATGGTGACGAAAGGGTATTTTTTTCAACAGAGTTTGTACGACCAAATTGACGAAAATGATAATAGAAAACATAGGGTTAAAACTCTAGAAATATAGCAAGTCAAAATAAAATTGATTCTTTCGAGAGCTATAGTAACGATTTAAAATTTAGTCACGGACATTTTCAAGAAATCTTTAAAACTTTGGGTATTTTAGGAAATTGAGAGTATTCAAAATTTCAACCGATATTTGCTTCAATTCGAACATTAAATCTATTTTTCTTCAAGTGTAAAATTTCAAAGTAACACTTTGTAACAAAAACAAATCATGAAAATATTTATTTTTCATATAGACAGAACATAGAGATTATATCAACTATATTATAATATTAAAATTTTTTTGAATTATATCCCGCGTCTGCACCATTCCTATTCCAAGAAAACTGACTACCAAAGTGATTTCAATTATACATATCACTACTTAGTTACATACGAAGCGCATGGTTGTTTCCCGTTAATCAGGAAAACTATAATTAGTCGATTATTCAATTATGACTTTTGTACTTGAACTGAATAGATGCAGTTGGATGTCGGTTATTGGATCAAAAAAGAAATTAAATGACGCGCGTTCGTATGATAGATAAATGAGTATTTAGTACCTGCATCCAGACGATATATTTTTAGGTGATAATCAGTTAGAAGGGAAAATTTGTTGCAAATTATAATAAAATGATAATGTCGTATAAATGTTGGATTAGTTGTGTTTAATGATTCAAAAAAAAAAAAAAGAGCAGAGCATCTCAAGGCAAGTTATAATAGAGCAGCTGTCAAAAAAAGTCGTGCAAGTTAGAGCAATCGAGAGGCAAAAAAAGTCAAGCAAGTTAGAGCATTTGAGATGCAATTTTCAAATTTAGTTGCTTGCCATAAGTTCAATCTGTCAATTCACTAATAAAAAACTCTACTTCCGCTACAATTTTTTGTTCACCTGACAGTTGACAACTAACAAAATGGCTTGCTCTAATAAAAAAAAGAGCACAAATCGTGCTCTAAATTGCTCTAGTTAAACTTAGAGTAGGCTCATGAAACACAAATCACAGCAGCTTCGGGGAAGGTAGAGCAGCCGAATTGCTCATTAAACACATTTTGCTGAGATATCTTAGTCTAGCTCAACTTAGAGCAGTTCATGAAACACAGCTGTAAAATTTAATTTGTGACAACTGTGACAGGTAGGATGAGACAGTAGACTTTGAAGTTTAATATCAATTTTTCAAATCAAATATACAGCTGCTCACGAAAGTCAGCATACACCGCTTAAAAACGCGGAATTGGCAATATATAGATAGAAAGAAAATGAAAAGACGGGTGAAAAACGAACTTAAAAGGAATATCAGTAACATTGTAATCTATTTTACACAGAATCAATGAGAACATACATAAACATACACATATACATAGTAAATAATAAGAAATTCCGCTGAAAGTGAGGAAACAAAAGTCAGCATACACCACAGAAAATTCATAAGAATCAGTCTAAGCGATGAGTCATACTGCGATAAAGATTGCTACCGTGTTAATATGCAAAGATAAACATTAGTACATTGCAAGTCGATCAAACTAAAGTGATTTGGGTGCCTTTAATACTTAAAAATGAGTACACTGAAGGAAACGAGTTTGGAAGTGCGAAAAATCATCCTAAGTGAACGAGTGGAAGGGAAGTCGTATGGCGAAATTGCTAAAATAGTTGGAAAAAGTCGGGCAACGGTGCAAACGATCATACGGAAAGCCGAAACGGAAGGAAGAATACAAAATAAACAACGAACAGGTAGACCGAAATCCTTTAGTAAGAGAGATGAGAGAGACTTGTTACGGAAAATAAGTAAGGAGCCACAAAAAAGTGTTCCGGCAATGGCCACTGCACTTGCAAAGCCAACAGGGAAGCAAGTGAGTCCAGAAACAATACGTAGAGTTTTGCGTAATCAGGGTTATAATGGTACAGTTCCGCGCAGAAAACCTTTCATTTCTCCAGTTAATGAAAAGAATAGGTTTGACTTCGCTCGCCTGCATCTTAATAAGGACGACAGTTTTTGGAACCAAGTTATGTTTAGTGACGAGAGCAAGTATAATATTAATGGCTCTGACGGGCGCGTATACGTGTGGAGGAAGCGGAACGAAGCATGGGCAAAGAAGAATTTGCATCTAAAGTGAAACACGGTGGAGGGTCAGTCCTTGTATGGGGTTGTATGTCGGCCGCTGGTGTGGGGTAATTACATTTTATTGATGGTACTATGGATCAATACATGTATTTGAACATATTGCGATGCGATTTGATACCTTCTGTGCAGAAATTCTTTCAGCACGACAATGATCCAAAACATACAGCTAGAAGTGTCAAGGAATGGTTGCTGTATAACGTCCCTCATCAGCTTCACAGTCCGCCTCAGTCTCCCGATTTAACCCCTATAGAGCATTTATGGGAGGAATTGGATCGCAGAATTCGTGAGCCAGCCGTAGGGGCAACTATTACTAGCAAAGAGACCCTGAAATTTGCTGTGCTCTGTGGCCTGGATGAATATTCCACCCGAAATTACCGGAAATCTCGTTCGTTCGATGCGAAGGCGTTTAGAAGCTGTTATTAAGGCTGGTGGAGGGCCTACGAAGTATTGAGCTCACGTTTTTTGGTCATTCTCGTTCTTTTCGAAACATGGCTCGTAGTGTATGCTGACTTTCGATTGTTGGATTTTTTTAGTTTTCATGGCTTATTTCTTTCTGTGTTTGGATTTTCTTTATTGTTTGTTGCATCGAACTATACTCTGTCGAGCAGCCGTCAATGCAGCATGTTTTTGTTTTAAGGTTTCCTCATCAAATTGCCCAGCGTGCCTTCTTTTTGCCGACTAGCTCAGTCTGGCGTGGGTGTTTAGGGCAGAGGAGTTCCTTCGTGTTACGGCACGCGAGAAATACAACAGCATTTACATTCCACACAATAAGGAGAGGAAAGGAAGACTACATGTAGGAATCAATATTTTAAAGGCGTTATTTACTGAGTCATTATGCAAATCTATATATTTCAGACTTCATTACACTAACACTATATTCAATGATTCAAATTATAATGTAATGATAAATTACACAAATTTATAATATACGGATTTTTATGTATTAAATGCATACTACTCTAGTGTGGGTAAATTTTTATACCCAAACCCGGCCGGGGTTGGTTAACACAAATCTTAACATGTATTAATGTGATTCCGCACAAGTGACAGAAAAGATAAGTGGAATAATATATAAAATATAAATACTAAAAATACTATAAATAATAATAATATAAAATATAAATACTAAAGTTTAACAACGAGAAAAAAAAATAATCATAAAACAAACGTAATGAAATGAAAAATACAGCAAACCCACACCACTCACGTTTGATGTAATATATTAAAACTGTCCACAAAAAAAAAAAATCGTGTTTCTCTGTTAACTCTGTACAGTTTTTAAATTACTTATTTGGTAAATTCAATTCTAATTTAACAAAAAAAACATTGCCAATAATTTGTTTTGTTTTTCTTCAGTTATCGAAAATTATAAATTTTATACTAATTTGCACTTAGCTATTGTTTGGTTTACAAGTCCTCGTTCTTCTTCTCCAATTTCGGGAATATTTTTATGGCACTCAACGTTCAGCGTATCTGAGACTCCACCAAAGTTTAGTTTTCTTCTTTCCGTTATTTCCTTGCTTCTTTCTCCACTTAAATAGCCTGCTGGTCCGCCCTTGCTATTGGTATTTGCTCGTTTTATGCTTCACTGTCCCACTTTCAGATTTACTCAATTTATGAGTTCAATTTTAAATTCAATTTGTATCGCTTTTCAGATTTATGAAACTGGTGACCACTTTTAGTTTTTAAATTCTTCAACTGTCCCACTTTCAAATGTACTCAACTCATGAATTCACTTTTAGATATTAAATTCTTTAACTGTCCCACTTTCAAATTTTCATCAAAACTTGCGATCACTTTTATTTTCTTTAAATTCTTCAACAAATCAGCTTTTCACCTTTTTAACCAAAAAAATCTCTTTCGCTTATTCAACCACTCTACTTGCTAGCGAACAAAAGAATGCCCTTATCCCCATACTGAAAAAATTTTCCAAAAAGAAATACCGAAATTTTCAAAGTACCGATAAATTTCGGCACTTTTCCTTCTTAGATATTTTCAATACGTTTAGGGCATTACCATTTCCAGCTGTACAGTCACCGTTCACAACCATCAGCTGATAAATCAATTTATCAGCCATATTGTGGAACGTCTGATTTGTCAGTGGTTGGAGAAGTGTCACCAGCCGCATCGTAGCGACGCGAACTCCTCAGGTTCGAAATATTTTTATTTATTTTTATTTGCATATAAATTTGTATTTCTTTTTCAGTATCGCAACATGTTATGTTATGAAACTTATTTTCAATGCCAATAAAGCTACTTTTACGTTTTCATTGCATTCTTTCTTTTTCCACTGTACCATATTCGTGTTTTTACATGCTGTATATTGACTTTTGTGAGCCACTGTATACAAACGAAAAGCATACAATTCAAATGCAAAACCTCTTTTTACTGAAAACGAATTATATCAAACAAAATATTTTAGTTTTCTTGAAATTGTGAAAACTATAAATTTGAAATCAAGCTAGAAAAAATAATTCCATACAACTATCGCTTATCGATGAATCTGCTACCACTCCGGAATAAAATGAGTCATTGCCCAGTGAAATTCAGTCGAAAAATGCACTAATATGTAATTAGTAAAAACAGAAAAGTAAAATCTTACGCGAGCAAATTATCAAGCTTAGCGCATCAATTAATCCCGTGTCCGTGTACACTTGGTATATATTTTACGGAATTTCTTATCAATTCGTTAAATTGCGTACATTCGAGGTCATTCAGATTCAAAACTGAAGCTTATCTGTTATTTTGTCAATCAAATACGTGTGCACAGTCTGAATGTTATTGTTCTACCAGTTCTTGCGAATATAACGAGTAGATTCAGTGCAGTAATGATCATTTCAGCTGAAAACTAATCAAATCTAGTATTTCTGGGTTTGATTAAATTGGTTATTTTTACTTCCTTATTTGTAATATTAGTAGTTTCCTTTGAAATTTATGAAACTGAAAGTAGGTAGGAGATATATTTTAATACTAAACAAATTTTGTTTTATTTTCATGTTTCATTAAAAATACATTCGAAAAATTGAAGAACATTTCAAATTGTATTTTCTATCTTTATTTTCAGGTTAATCATCAGCCCATATTCTACATCCTTGATTGCATATTTTCAACTTTAATTGTAGCATCGCTAGCAGCTGTTGTTTGGCGTGGTGTGTGGGCTTATTTCGATATTGTTCTTTATCCTGAAGATGAAGTCTATTCGGCATGGGGATCAATGGTAAGTAAACAGAAGAGCCAAATATTTTAGAAGAAATTTCAAAAACTTTACAAATACCATGAAAATACGAAACATTCGTGAATCAGCATACAATACATGTGCTATTTTATTGCAAAAGTATATCAATAACAAGTAGTCAAAAATAATAATTATACAATAAGGAATATTTGACATGCTTAAACCATTCTGGGAATGTGTTTGTCTTTTAAGCTTAAGTGAACGAACTGAGTTAATGTTTTCATTATCAGTTTGGAGCTAACGAGCACAATCAGAGCAAACACAAAAGAATTTTGTGGAAAGCGGCTATACAGTAGCTCAAAAAAGAATTCGAACATATACCTACTTACACATTCCAATGAAATTATAAGACAAACTGGGGTCTGCTATAAACAGCAAAAAGCCAGTTCAGGGTCTCTACCAATGGAGAATTACGCGAGCTGATGTGAAGGAATTAGAATGGCAGCGCGTGAGGACCAAAGCTTGGTCGATTTCTATATGGCTTTGATTGGATTTCTATTGGTCAATCTTTGAACTGGGCGAACTCTGGCCAGGCGTCAAAGTAAAAGTGATGTGACGATGGTTTAATAGTTTCATTGACTAAGGGAGAATATTCATAGCATAAGTACGAGGGTTGATCAATAAGTCATGATAATCTGTTATTTCCAGTTCACATAAAATTCAAAAAAAAAAAATTTTACTACCACATATAAAAAAACATATAAATAGGCCACGATTCCAGAGAGGTACATTCTGAGGAATGGGATCCCAAAGCTGGTCAAGACGCTTCTCCCGAGGGTGGAAACTAATATTTATAACATCAAAGCAGTATGTCACCTCATCTGCAAAGTTGAAGCTCAGCGACCAATGGGAGGGCAATCGCAGTGCCACAATTTGTCAGAAGTTTGGTCATGCGGCCAATAATTGCCACATACAGGCGAAATGTGTCAAATGCGAAGGGAAACACCACTTCTCCCAATGCACGAAACAACGCGAAGAAATTGCCAAGTGTGTGAACTGTGGAGGTGACTATTCGGCCAGCTATGGGGGATGTCCTAGGAATCCCAAGAACCTGAGGAAGACGTTTGCACAGGTGGCAAAAACGAACCTCCCATCCTCATTACCTTCACCGACAACCCAGCCCCCCAAAACAAAAATTTAACAAGCCAACGTCCCACAACCGGCTATAATGGCTCAAATGTGTTGCAATATGCAAGAACAGTTTCAAGCTAGGATGAAGGACATGATGGAGAAATTTGTGCAAGGAATGCTCGCGACATTCCCAGCTCCAAAATCTAACAAAAAATATTACTGTAATTCCCCAACCACATGACCACTCTCACCTGGAATGCAAATTCCATCATTAGCAAGACTGGAGAGCTGAGGCAATTTCTATACAATTATAGAGTTGATATCATGCTCATCCAGGAAACTTTTCTAAAACCAGCTGATCGCCTCCACATCTCTAACTACAATCTATATCGTAATGATAGATTGACAAGTAGAGGTGGAGGAACTGCAATCCTGGTGAGAAGGGGCATAAACCACCTCCACCTTCAAATTCCAACCCTTCAACAAATGGAAGCGACTGCCATCAAAGTGCAAACGGATTCCTTTGAATTCGTGATGACTTCTGTGTACATCCCTCCTAGAAACACCAACTTTGGCTTGGACTCAAACAAACTGTTCGAGGGCGAAGGTCCTGTCTTTGTGGCAGGAGACTTAAACGCTTATCCCGCCACTGGGGAGACGTGAGAAGCAATCAAGCTGGAATCGGGCTACAAAGATTCATCACGGATAACTGCATAAGCCTGCATGTCCCCGACGAACCCACACACTTTGGTACAGTTCATATTCATGTCCTAGATATAGGACTCTCGCAAAATTTTAACCATAACTTGCGACTGACTGTCCTCGATGAACTGTCGTCTGACCACAAGCCGGTACTATTCATCATAGATGATGTGTTCATTGACGAGCCTCTTCAAATGATGAAGAGAACAAATTGGAGCACTCGAAACCGCCAGCGATATTAACAGAGCTATAAACACACTGTCTGAAAAAATGAAACAGGCAAAAGAGGACAACATGATTCAAACTCCGACAAAGGGGCATAGCCCTTAAGAGCTCCCAAGAGACATAACAGATCTTATAAGGAGGAGGAACAGAGTTCGGAGAAGAGGTGATCGTACGGGTGACCCTAGTATAAGAACGGAAGCAAATCGGCTCACAAATACCATCAGTTGTCAGATCGCGTTGTTTTGCAACGAGAGATGGGGTTACTTTTTGCATAGCATGGAACCTGGTCATAACAACTACTGGTGCATGGCCAAATATTTTCGGCACAAAAACGAAATAGCGGTGCCCCCAATCCATGGGCCAAATGGACTGAAATTTGACGGCATTGGCAAGACGGAGGCCTTCACTGAGGTACTGGAGCTTCAATTTCAGGAAAACCGCTCCCCCGAAGGATGATATTGACGAGGAAGAAGAGGTTTCTGAATCTGTAGACAAAATTATTGCCACTGCGCCAACAGAAGACTATCGAATCAGACCAACAAACTTCGACGAGGTCAAACAACTCATAAGCGGACTTAATAAGCGGAAATCAGCTGGACCTCATTCAATAGGGAACTTATGGCTGGCACAACTACCTGATAATACAAAGACAACAGTTACTGATATTATAAACGCTTACTTTCGAACGAAGAGCTTCCCTACCTAAACCAGGCAAAGACCTCCACTTTCCACAAAATTGGAGACCAATAAGTCTCCAATCCTCCATAGGAAAAATCGCTGAGCGTCTTCTTCTCGACCGGCTTAATGAAATCATACAGGAAAAATCCATTATCCCGGAGGTACAATTTGGCTTTAAGCCACTACATTCTACTGAGGTCCAGCTTGCAAGAGTGGTGCAAAATATACGTACAGGGTTCAACAAAAAAAAAATCAACGGGCCTGGTCATGTTTGATGTGGCCAAGGCATTTGACAAAGTCTGGCATGCAGGACTAATCTTCAAAATGCATAGATTTCAAATTCTATTGCCATTCATACAGCTTATTGCCTCCTTTCTCCAGGGCAGAACTTTCTGTGTCAGAATTGACAACCACCTGTCCACAATGCGGTCAATAGAAGCTGGAGTACCACAAGGTTCACCACTCTCCCTGATATTGTATAGCTTATACGCCTCAGACATCCCCAACATGCCCAGCAAAAAAGTAGCCCTGTACGCAGACGACACATGTATTTTTCATACCTTGAAGCATGCAGAAGCTACATCTTCAAAGCTGCAATCTTACATAGACATGCTATTGGAATATTTCCAGAAATGAAAAAGTCAAATAAACGCCGAGAAGACGCAAGCCATCCTCGTAACGCGACGACGAAGACAACAACCACCTCAACAACAGTCGACAATAAAATTGCAACGGACAGCCAAATACTTGGGACTTACATTTGACAACAGATTAACGTAGACTACACACATAAAAAACAAGAGACAAGCCATCAACGGTGTACTGAGCAGACTGCAACCAATGACCAGACCAGACAAACTGAATATGACCAACAAAACGCTCCTCTACAAACAAATCATACGACCCATACTGACGTATGGTAGCACTGCCTTCTACCAGACGTGCAAGACTAACAAACAACAACTGCAGATATGCCAAAACCTCGCTCTTAGGAAAATATTCAGAATTCCATGGTATATTAGGAATACGGACATACACAGAGAACTAAGGGTTGAGACAATAGACATATACATACGCGACAAAACATCCTAACAGTACCATGGAACATCTAAAAAAACACCATAGCGCATCCTAACGAGAGATATCCAAGCCTCAGATAGCTAACGGAATAGTGCGGAACAACTGCACTAAGTGACATAATTTGCTTTGAGTGAGAAGTGAGTTGGGCCGGGAGTCGCCCACTCAGAAGAGGGGAGTTAAAGTGCCGGAAGCACTAGCTCCAGTATAACACAGTTCTAAGAGAGGTACGTACATTCATTTGAAAACGAACAGTCGAAGAAAAAACATCAAAATGGAGAAAAACGAAAATAGAGCTGTCATTAAGTACCTCTGTTTGAAAAAATTGTCTACCAGAGACATACACGGGACATGGTGGAAAGATTATGGGACTCTGCTCCTCCATATTCCACCGTTGCACGCTGGGCCAAGGAGTTTAATCTGGGAAGAAAATTCACTGAAGATGAAGACCACGAAGGACGTCCATCCACATCCCTCACTGAAGACAACGTAGAAAACGTCGAAGATGTCGTGTTGGCAGATCGAAGGCATGTAGCTGAGGTCTCATATGGTAGTGTTCGAAAAATCTTTCCCAACAAATTACATATGAAGAAAGTCTCTGCGCGTTGGGTACCAAGAAGGTTAACGGACGAGCATAAGAAGAAACGAGTCGACATTTCAAGGATGAATCTCGAAAAGTTTCAGACAGATCAGGTGAATTTTTTATCATTTTTCGTGACCATAGGACCTGGATTCACCATTTTGATCCAGAAACCAAAATGCAATCGATGACCTCGAAGCGACCCTCTTCACCGACGCCGAAGAAATTCAATGTGTCGAGGTCGGCAGGAAACGTTATGGCATCAGTTTTTTTGGGACGCTGAAGGAATTATTATGGTGGAATATTTGGAAAACGGAGCCACTATATCAGGCTCGTACTACGCAGACCAAATAAGAAGATTGCGAGAGGCAATGAAATAAAAAAAGACGCGGCAAACTGCGAGCCGAAGTTCTGTTTTATCAAGGTAACGCACCGGCTCACAATACTGCAGTTGCGATGGATGCAATTAAATAAACAGGATTCGAACTGCTTGTGCACCCGCCTTATTCGCCAGGTCTAGCTCTCAGTGACTTCTACCTCTTTCCTCGGCTCAAACAACACCTTCGGGGTAAGAAATTTGAAGATGATAGCGAAGTGATGGCCGCTGTTGAGGCATTTTGGGAGAATCAAGATAAAGAATTTTTTTCTAAGGGTATCCTGGGTTTAGAAAAAAGACGGACTAAATGTATTAGCTTGTTGGGAGACTATGTTGGAAAATAAATATATGTTTTAAGTTTAATCACCTTGGTTTATATTCATCACCATTACTTATTGAACAACCCTCGTACAATGCCTATCCATGCCGCTTGGAAAGTAGCCAGTTGACCTAACCTAAACATGCTTTACGGAGCTCTACTTGTAAAAAATACTCTTGACGTTTTCTAAACGTCAGTTTCGATAGACGTTTTGGTAGCACCTTAAAAAAACTTCTACAGAAAAGGAATCAATGTATCGCTTCATAGATTAGCAAAATATGCAGCTTGAAATGGTGCACACTTTGGTGCACACTATTGAATTGGAACACACTATTCAATTCTATGAGCAAACAAAAATATTTTATGTATCTAATAAAAAAGACAGCATCATATTTTTGCGTCAAATATTTAAATTTAAAAAAAAAAGAAAATTAGTAATAAAATCCATCCATTAAAAATTACTTGAAACAACTGCTATAAATTATCCTTCAATAATAATGCTTTCATTTATTCTCTGTAGCAGGTAGCTTGATTGACTATTTCACAGTTATTTAATAATTATTTACTCTTTTACTTGATAAGCAACAAAATAAATAAAAAAGATTCTAAGTATATTCGCACCGAAACTACATCTCGATCAACTTAAACTGCATACAGCAGCTTTAAGCTAAACCCAGATTTTCTCCTACATTCATCTCAATTATTAATACACAATAGAGCATTAAATATTGTGTCTAATTTTATAACACCAAGTCACCCGATTATAATACCGCGACATCACAAACGTATGTACGTTAGTTCGAAACGAATTAACAATCATTCACACTACTTTCAGTAACCGCCCAAGCTCTAAGCCAACATACTTGCAAATTGTTGTATTCTACCATACATTCAAAGAAAAAGTGTTTAGCTAACGAAATCGTGAATTGAAATATTTGTATTATACGTGTGTCGTCGTCTCCCAAAAGAACATTGCTTAAAATCCGTAAATTAAGCTATCTGATATGATGTATCCATATAAATAAAAGCGAGGACAGTGGCAAGATGTGATTTTTTTAAAATTTCCATTGTGCGGCATGGCATTTGTCCGTTCGCTTGCGAATGGAGTTGATTAAGATAAATCGATTTCATACAAACAGACAGTTTTCATTTATTTTTATTATCAATAGGTGACCTCGAACAAATTGTTTTTGTCATGAAAAAAGGTTATTAAATGATCCGTCACTTTATGGAAATTATTAATACTGGAAATTATTAATACTTAATGGAAATTATTGTCACAAATTATATCATTAAAAAAGTTAAATTTAATTTTCAAAACTAAATAATTTGATGAGTTCATTCAGAAAATATCAAGTTAGATGCAACATTACTTATTTTATGAGAAAAGTAGCCAGCAAAACAATAGAAACATACAAAAACCAAAATTGAAAAAATTTAAACTAGCCGACTTATGTTTTCCATATTCATAGCCTACTCAATATAATAGCTGTGTTTAAGGCCGGCGATACATGTAAACGCCTGAATTTAAACCGTTTTTTAGAGGCTTATTTAAAATAGAAGGAATAAATGAATCATTTTGAAAGTGAGCATCGTTATTTATTACATATTAAAATACAAGAATCTGATTTTATTTAATCTTTTTTTAGTAACCAATCGCCTGAGACCCTCGCGGCGAAAGGCATCAATCGGCGGGATTTTTAGCATCAGTTACAGCAATCTTAAATCAAAAAATGGGTTGGAGTGTGTTTATTACACATGTATCTTCTAGTTGAACTAAGAAAAAAAAACAAAGTAAAAAAATCGTGAATTAGCACGCCTCATAAAAAAAGTACGATTTTTGACCCTTTTTTCGATATTTTTCGGGTCAAAAATGCTAAATTGTGAAATTTTTGCTGGCATTATTGAGATTCAACTAAAAGCTTATACTATAGAAAAAACGTGTGTCAAATTTCATAAGAATCGGTTGAGAACTTTTCGAGTTATCTTGCCCACCAATTTTAAAAAAAGTCGTTTCGAGAAAATCGCTTATTTTTGACACACAGGAACTCTATGATTACAGCGACTTACCAACTAATCAGCGATTCCAGGCCCATACAGAAGTTCTTCAGTACGTTTATTTTTTTAGATGTTAATTTAACTATTTATGCAAAAAAAATAAACTCGAATTTTTGAAAATTTTACATGTATCGCCGGCCTTAATGAGCTGGTCTAAGTTGAGCAATTCGACTGCTCTAATTTGCCCGAAGCTTGCTCTGATTTGTATTTCGAGAGGCTGCTCTAAGTTGAACTATAGCAATTTAGAGCACGATGTCTGCTCTACCTTTTTTGGTAGAGCGAGTTCGGGCAAGCAACCAGCTGTTTGTCAACTGTCACGGAACTGACTTTCAACAGAAAATTGTAACTGAAGTAGAGTTTTTTGTTAGTGAATTAGCAAGTTGAACTTCTGACAAGTAATCAATTTCGAGTATTGGCTCTCAATTGCTTTAACTTGCTCGAATTTTTTTTTTTACAACTGCTCCATTCTAACTTGCCTTGTGATGCTCTGCTCTTTTTTCGGTGTTATTAAACACAGTTAATGATGAATCATTTGAATGATTTTTTGTCATAACGCCTTTTGTCAATTCTGAAATAAATAACAAACGCCTATGGGAGAATCTCATGAAAAACAGAACATTAACTAACAGTCTAACTTGCTCCTTGGTTTGAATTTATCCCACGCTGGGCGCGAAAATGCCCTAATGGTTTTCAACAGATTTAGGTCGTAATCGCATTTATAAAATGATTTTGAAAGAATTCATTGGATATGTTATTCATTTTTATGCAAAAGATAGACAGAACTCAAGCATACATAAAGGTTTGAATAAAACTTTATCACAATTACATATAGTTACAACAGAAAACAAACCATCTACCGAATCGAAAATGACTTAAAACTGCTTAAATATTTCATCACGTAGAGGGGCAATGGTTTTTAGTGGCTGATGGTGGTGGTTAAGAATGAGGATGTTGATTGCGAAGAATGGCTTTGGAAGGGATTTTTCTCCTTACGTCAAAGAGGGCCAGCATACGCAACCACATAATAAGGTTTTATCAATCTAGTGCCCAATCAGTGAACAACTTGGCGATTGTGACTAAAGCCTGGTACTGAGTTTATCGTGAAGCTAAATTTTGACAAGTTCTCCATTATCTGGTCATTCTTTCGAGCTAAAATTTTGACAATGGAGAAAACCAGAGACACTGTCATTTTTGACGGATAAAATGTCAAGAATTTTTCAATTTTCGATCGATTTTGTTATTGAAAAGAAATTTCCACAATTCAATTTTCAAATTTAACCACCAACTGGCACATTTTAGCTCGAACGAATGAATTGCACATAATAAATAGGCGTGCAATTAGTGGAAGCATGTGTCAATGCCATCTGCATTTTCAAAGCGAAAACTACTTCCAAGCAATTTTTCATGCTCAGAAGTCAGTACAACTCCTGCTTATTTTCAAGCTAAATTTTCACCGAAACCAATTTCACGTGGAAATTTTGGGTGAAAATTTCGCGTGAAATCGAACACAGTACTAAGCTTAACATGGTAAATATTACACTGACCTATTGCGTAGAGGTTAGGTTGCGAGATCAAGGACAAGAAATCGCACAAAATTTTTACAAGCGGCAAATCATCGGGCCGCAAAGAGTTTGGACTAGCATTCATAAGTCACGCGTTACCGACTTCAAACCGCATCGCATCAAGGCGCGGTTTTTCAACCTCTGGCTCATCAATGTGCACGCTCCCACCTGTACTTTGGTGTACAAGTACAAGAAGACTCTGTAAGACTCTGTCTCTATGCCTGCCTTGAAACTCTCTTTGACTCACTTCCATCAAATGATGTAAAAATGTTACTGGGAGTTTTCAATGCAAAAGTCGGGAATGAAAGTTGGCATCGGGGGACCACTGGAGGACACAGCCTCCACGAAGAATGCAATGATAACGGCCATTGTCTAATTGACTTCGCTTGTAGCAGGAACCTTGTTGTAAGCTCAAGTTGCTTTCCACAGCGTCGCATTCATAAGCAGACCTGAAAATCTCCAGATGCACATACCGTCAACCAAATCGACCACGTCTTTATTAGCAGGCGATGGGCGTCAAGTGTGATGGATGATCGGTCGTACCGCGGAGCTAACTGTGACTCCGATCATCACCTGGTGAAAACAACATACCGCTACAGAATTTCCTCAGTGCATCAATCGAGATTCAGCCCTCCCAAAATCTTCGCGTTTGAGAATTTGCTGAACCATTATACGGCTCAGGCATGTACGACCGCGCTTGAAGAAAGAATTCCACCAATGCTGCGCGACTCCAGCAACGTAGGTATCCACGAGTTCTGGGAAGAGCTCAAAAATACAATCAAGAATATGGCAGAAAACGTTGTGGTATACAAAACCCGACGAGCGCGAAATGAATGGTTTGACGAAGAATGCAGAAACTCACTTGACGCAAAGAACGAGGCCTACAGACAATGGGTCCAACGTGCAACCAGTGCCAAAATGGAAAAATATGTCGAGCTACGGCGAGTATCCAATAGAATAACTATGCGTAAGAAACGGAAATACTTTGACGAACAGTTGCTGAACATTAATGTAAACCTAGTTAGTAAGAACACCAGACGAGCGTACAGACTAGTGAACACTATCGAAAATGGCTACCAACCCAGGACTAGCCTCTGTAAGGACAAAGATGGAAGCGACACTGAAAGTATTAGCAAACGATGGGCGTCCTACTTCGAAGAGCTTCTGAATCCGCCATCAAACATCCTGGCAGCAGAAGCTGAGCTCCATGATGATACCATTAGTCAACCACCATCCACACAACCCACGACAGTAGAAGAAGTTGATCTCGCTTTGCGTTCACTGAAAAGGAACAAAGCGCCGGGCGCTGACGAGATACCAACTGAGCTACTCAAGTCTGGTTGGGCGGGTTTATTAAGTGCGCTACATGATTTACTGGCGCAGAAGCATCATCTATCCCATACATAAAAAGGGAGATAAACTGCGGTGTGAGAATTACAGAGGCATCTCCTTAGTCTGTACGGCCTACAAAATCCTGTCAAAAATCCTGGAGCATAGGATTAAACCGTTCGTGGAAGAAATCATTGGCGAGTGTCATGGCGGTTTCAGATCTGGTCGCTCCACAATCGACCAGCTCTTCACGGTCAAGCTAATTTTGCAAAAGTGCTGGGAATACGACGTCGACGTATACCAAATCTTTGAGGACTTTAAACAAGCATATGACAGCATCAACCGAGGCGCTCTATATAGCATCATGCTGCTATTTGGTACACCGGCCAAATTAGTGAGACTTATAAAGATGACGATGACCAACTCCATCTCGCAAGTCCGGATCCAGAACAGATTGACGGATCCTTTTGAAACTCTGGGTGGCCTGAAGCAAGGCGATGGAATAGCGCCCACGCTCTTCAATCTCGCACTTGAGTTCGCTATTCGGGCAATGAACCTGAATACCAGCGGCACGCAACTTTTTAAGTCGACACAATTGGCAGCGTACGTGGATGACATTAACATCATGGCTCGAAAACTGACCGATGCAGAAGAACTTCTGCTTAGACTTGACACCGCAGCAAAGGAAGTTGGACTACGAAACAATGAGGACAAAACGAAAGTTATGATGCAATCTAGGACAAGGACGCCAGCGCACTCGACCATCAACGTAGGGGACCTTAGCATCAAATTCGTAGACAACTTCGTTTACCTGGGTAGCAACCTATCGAATGACGCCAACGAAACTGACGAAATCAAACGACGGATACAACTAGCAAATAAGACATTCTTCTCGGTCCTCTCCATTATGAAATCGAAATATGTGCACAGAAAGTTTAAGCTTCGAGTTTTAACCGAGATGGATGGTGCATCCGGTACAACAATGAGTTGTAAGAACTGTAAGTCTCCAAAATCGTCAAATTACAATGGATACAGTGGACTGGGCACGTGCAACGCATGGATGACGATCGCATGCCAAAACGTGTCATGAACGCAAGATGAGTCGACGGAGCGAGGCCAAGAGAAAGACCAAGAGCTCGTTGCGAGAGCTTAGTATATGCGAACGCGGAGCAACTATTGGGGTTCTAAGACTGGAGGACGCGGTCACGTGACCAAGACAATTGGAGGAGATCGATCCAGGCGGCCAAGGCCCGACGTCGGACTGTTGTGCCACGTTGATGATGTATTATAAAAGCAATACCACAATACCAAAGCCAAAAAATACCCTATTAAGTCACTAATCAGAACCGAAATTGACATAAACATATCAGTGACTTGATGTACACAAAGAATCCGGTCGACCTAGTATTTTGGAAGGGTCCAAACTAACTAATTGAACGACTTGGTTGTGATTCAGTCATTTCAATCACAGTAACTGACTCGGTCAATTTGCACGATTCGTTCATTACCGACTTATCAATAGTTCTAAGTCATTTCAAAAACGTCTATCCTATTTGCCCCTCCTGTATATCTTGACTTACTACCTCTACAATTCTCGGCCTGTACACTGGCTAGAGCTTTTTTGTAACTTTCAGATCAATATTTGCAAATGCAAATACAATATCCAAAAGACAGAATGCGCAAACTGTAGAACATTTCATACAACCAGTGATTAACGTTGCTTTGCGCATCGCGGGGAAAAAATAGAAACACATAACCTATCGTAGGTTTATCTTTTGAAATCACATTAAATTGTTTGACCCCGGACCACTAAAAATGATTTTTTATCGATAGATTCCATATTAAAATCTGATTTGAAATATTTCTTTTAACTGACATGTATAATTTCTAAACATTTCAGATAGTTGGTTACACAATTGCAGCAGTAGGATTCGCTCTGCAGCCTCTAATGCGAACTCTTTGTAATCAAATCGATGGATATTTGCGCTTAGCCGTAGCAGATGCATTTTTATTTTTCTGTTTCATTGGCACTATGAGTATTTGGCGAGGAATATGGCTATTATTGGATATTTATTTCATTCCAGGTAAAATATTTTTGTTCAAAAAGTTTTCATTTTGAAAATCTTTTCATAAATTTTATTGCTCGAAAATTGTAATTATTACTATTGTTTTTTATGCCAATCAATATATATTTTTTTCTTTTCCTAGAAAATCAACTGCTAAGCAACTATTTGTGCTTCTTTGGATCATTTTTCATTCTCGTCCTACTGAACTGTTCGAATTCGAATCTAGTTCGCGGTGTTTTTATTGATTGCGAAGAGCCAGCTGGTCGATGTGTTGTCTTTCCCATCTACTATATACGATCGGTTCTACAGAAACAGAGATGTAAGACACATCGATACTTATTGGATCTTTTAGGTAGTCACAATCCAAATGGAAATGTTTTAGTAGTTTTAGAGAAAGGACAGAATTCAACGATCAATGTTATAAGAATAGATACGTCAGCGGAGAATGTGTCAAATGGTCGTGAAAAATCAGAAAGTTCAGTAGATAGTAAAGATTATACGATAGTTACATGCATTGGAGAGGATACAAGTCTTTTGGGTAAAGATATTAAATAAAATAAGATACGTGTAACTGTAGTTGGAGTAGTGAAGATATGAAATTGCGCAAATGTAAAGAAACGCATGAGTTAGATTTAAGAAAATTTTTTACCAATAAATCGTATGGATTGCTAAGTAGATTTGTGCCTTTTTATTTGCCATTTTGTAAAGTTATTTTTTCAAATAAATAGCTCTTTACTGCATGGATAAAGACTATATTTATTGGAGAGCACAAAAACTCTGACATTACATGGTGGATAAAATTTAATCTCATTTGAACACAATTCAAAGGCATAAATGCGTTCTAAGTTCTCTCAAACGGTTACAATTTCAATTCATTTAAACACTTAAAACTCGAACGCCTTTTATCATGAACAAGCTTGCTTGCTAACCAGTCACAGCCTACTCAAACACATACAAGCATGAAATTGTAAAAAAAAAAAAATGCATTTAAAACCTCTAACTAAATAATAAATTAATGCACCGAGAAACCCTGCTGAGCCTTAAATTGGTAACTGCAAGCTTTGTTGGTCACTATATAGATGATTTACGTTAGATATTCAGATAAGCAACACATCCATACTCTGGAGCTGGCGAACGAGATAGTCCATGGCTACCACCACCAATCCTCCTCTGTTGACGTCCGTTGGCAATGAACATTATTAGTTTCAAAAGTACTGTTGGACTTCTGTTCCTAATTCGAATGTTAGTCCAGTTACGACAACTGTCCTCAATTTCTTGGTGGCTCGTCATTTTTTTCCATAGGTACGCATTCATTCATGTTTATTCGGCGTTTCAGAATTGTTTCTATTACGTATGTACCTATGTTGAATTGAAAGCAGCATGTAATCCGCATTAGTACCCTGCGGTTTCTAACGTACAATACACTGAAAATAATTGCATAATTTCCTATTTAGATGTAAGCTAAAGAGCAGGGTCTGATGCATTTTAAATTCACTAATGAAATCACCATCGTCATCGTCATCAGGCAAATCGTGATTAATTAATTGGCATAATTTTCAAATCACTTCGACCATTCTCACCATAAATCATTGGGATAGTAGCTGCCGTTGAGGTAGTAGTAGTAGTACTTGCAATTGAACATATAAAACTCTGGCCTTACGAATAATTAAAAAGATTTCCTAGCGCGCGTGGAAATTGAAACATCAAAGCACGCACTTTTTTGCAAGAATTAATTGAAGCTATGGAGATAATTATACAACAAGATTAAGCACGTGTGTCGGAAAAATTAATGAAAGCCGTGTCAACTATCTTACGACTAGCGACTAAATTGTCTTCTAAGTGCATTTTTATAGCAACATGACAAAGAAAAAACCCTAGCGTATCAGAACCGCTGGAAGCACTAATTTTCGAAGAACAGTAGAGGATTTGTGCAGATTTTGAGTGTGTATGCTACCACTAGCTACTTAAGGACACCCTAAGTAATAGTATACCCTAAGCCAATTTAATTTCGATGACCTCATAGAAAGTTACAGCGATAGAAAGGTGTTTGGAGTTGCCATCCAGACCTTTACAGCGTTTACAGCGGTTGGAGCAAATGTGACCTGGGGGCCTATTATGAATCAAAATCCGAAATTGGAATTCATACGATATCGTATTTTCGTATTACGATTTGCTGTTTGCGCGGGAATCCGCCAACTTCGGATTGTAAATTCCGAAGGCGAGTCGTAAATAGGTATTTTGATACTTGATTGGAAATATATTGGAAATCTGGAATCGATTCAGCTCATTCGAGTGAAGCTGTCTGCAGTTTAAAATGGGAATTAAATTCCGATTTCGGAATAGATCATAATACGAAATTCCGACCATTGGCGAGTCGGAAAATTTTACGAATTCCGACTTCGGAATTTGAATCATAATAGGGCCCCTGAACTATAGCGCGGACTAAGTGAATTTAGTCCTAAGGTGTTTACATTGACCTGACTTAAAATTAGAATTTAGTCCTCGTTTGTACATAAGTACGTGGCAGCTGTCATTTAGTTTGATTTTAGTTCATACACTGTAATTATCTTTTCATTTGTCTCTGAAGCATGATTTTTTAAATGATGTTGAGTCAAACGAGAAGGGTGCGAGCTTAAATTATTAATAGTCGCGCAAAAATCAATGCTTAGGTCGGGTGTGTTTACAGTAGTGATGGGCTCAAAAACGCCAAACAGTTTGAAAAAAAACGTTTGGCCGCTAAAAACAAACGAACAGTTTTTCCAAGCAGCGACAGACAGTTTTTCTAAAACGATTTTTTTTTTCTAAAACGAACAGCATTTCTAAAATAAACCGTTTTTTTTACAACGAATGGTTTTTCATCGTTTTTCGTTTTTTTTAAACGAACCGTTTTTTAAAAACGAATCGTTTTTCGTTTTTTTAAAACGAATCGTTTTTCATCGTTTTTCGTTTTTTTCAAACCGTTTTTCGTTTGTTAAAACGAACTGTTTGGCAGTACAAAACTCTTTAGCTGCGGAAAACAGTATTTTCGTACTTGCGAGTATTTTCGTACTTGCAAGTATTTTATCGAAATATTCAAAAAGTTTTTAGGGCAAAAGAAGCTGAAATCCGACAAAATCGGCCAATTTTGGGTTAGAGTGGTTTGGGACATAACGGGCCAAGACCTATTTATGTGATATAAAAATGTCGGTTTTGTAGGGGAGTAAGGGGTTTTTGGGCCATAGTTTGACAAAAACTGCCTTTACCGCGCTGTCGATGATTGGAAGTGGTTGGGGAGTATATTAATGATATTTTAAGGGCAAAAAATGTTTGATAGGGGAAATTGGGCAAAAACGTCCATTTTTTCCAAAAAAAATTTTTTTTTATCCAGCATGAATTTGGGGAACTTTTCTTAGTTGTTTCGGGTGAAATTTCCATACAAGTCTGAGAAAAAGCGGCCTAGTTTCGAAGATACGGCAAAATGAAATCCGGCGGAAAAACTAAAAGTAGCACTAAAAGTACCAAAGAGGAAAATATTGAGATTGTTTTTGTTCATCAGTTGGCGTCTCCGGATGTACTGAGGCCCTCCTCGTGACTGCAGGTCACCACGAGGGTGTCTCCATACCTACCGGGGTTGTAAAATTTACGAGACCACTAGAGGTAAGGTGCCCCTGGACTCGTGCCTACCCTTACGGAAGAGGTTGGCCCCCTAGTGGGTGCATGTTCAAAAATCAGACTGTTTTAGATTAGCCAGGAAAAGTTTGGTATCAGAGATCGCTCGTTGAAAAGTCATATAGATGACAACAGGATTAGTTGGTCCTATCTTAGCAATTTTTTTTACTTTGGTCATTTGAACGAATACAGGAGGTGTTTTTTTCCATATATTTATTTTGCATCGTTTTCCTTTAGATGGCCCCTAGATTGGAGAAAGACTTGTCAAATAAATGACCGACCATTGAAAAGTCACGGACAAGCTGCGCAGACTAATGACTCGGTATTCTTTGAGGGTCATCCTGCATCATCACCATTCTAGCTTGAGAACGTTGTGTCTGGAGGGTGGAGGAGGGCATATTAGTCCACTTCATTACATTACTGCAAATCGTATGCATTGTATGTATACATGTACATATTTCAAACAGGTATTTGGAACAGGTATTTATCATACTCGTACTAGTTATACCTTGTATGTGAAAATCCTAGTACGACCCAACTCTAATTGTCCAACAGCATAAAATTTGTTTCTTTTCGTTAATTCAAACTGTTTGTTTCAAACAGTTTTAAAAAACAGTTATTTTTGAAAAAAAACAGTTCGTTTTCGTTTTTTGAAAACAATAGAAACGCCCATCACTAGTTTGCAGCGATATAGCCCACGACCTATTTTAGGTCAGGTCGCTTGAAATCGTGTACTGACCTATTGCTTGGGTCGGGTACTAAGTGTTTACAGCAGGTGGACTAAATAATTTAGATAGAATTTGGTGTATAGTCCGCGGACTAAACGTCTGCTGTAAACGCTATCATTGTTTACTTATTTTTTTTACTTATTTTTAAATGCTTGTGCAATCATTTATTGGTACGGAAATAACAAAAACGCTTGGTGCTGGCAACTTTTTGGTAGCACCGAAGCTAAAAATATATCACATTTACCTGACGTTGAAGTCAGCCTACTCTGTCAATTTCGTATTGATCCGATGACTGGATTGGAAGTTATAGGGATACAAAGAAATTTAGTATTGCCACCCGTAAAAGTTTTCAAATTTTCTAGATTGTAATATTTGTTGTTTATTTTCACTACAAGATTTGAAAATTTTACGATAAAATCGCTTACTAAAGATCTGCAAAAAAAACAAAAACAAAATCAATCATAGCTGGCAGCCCTATCATTGTTTTTCAAACAAGATTTCTGTTGAGTATTGTCTACAATAATTTCAATTTGCCATATGAGTTTCGTTATGATTCCATGACTGCACTGGAAGCTATAGGGCAAAGAGTTTTATTTTCCTGAGCGAATTTTCAAAATTTATGACACTAAAATTACCACAGCTGGCAGCTCCAGCCGAATTTTTCAAACGTGGCTCAGAGTAAAGGTAGAACTATAGTGGAATTAAGTGAGCTTTAATCAGCTTATGCGACTGTACGGTTGCATAAAAAACAAGCGGCATACCCATAATGTACTTATCTGTCGCATTCGTCAAGTTTCGTTCAATTCGGGCCACTGATGCGGCCTACGACTGGGGCCGTACATCGCTTAAGTGAAATTTGACAGGAGGTGTTACACATACCTAGGACCAATAGAAGGTATGTAAAATATTTGAATATGTTTTCGTGGATCACTTGTTATTTTTACAGGAGGTAGAAGTAATGATTGTTCCTTTGTATGCGGTATAGTAGAAGCAATATTAGGTATGTGAAATATTTGAATATTTTATTGTTAAACGATTCACTGTCAGTTAACAACACAGGAAGTAGTAATTAAATGTCTCGAATATGATCCTGCGCGGAATTGTAAGAACAATAACAGGTATCTAAAATATTTTGTCATCGATCACTTAAATGCTATTTTTGAAAAAGACACCAGATGCAGAGGTTGTTTGCATTTCGCAAATAGCTAATTCCCATTACATATATAACCGTTTAATTATATTAGAATTAGTACCCAAAATATAATTTCAAAAAGAAAACGCGTTGAACAACATACGAAATAATAAACGAACGAACATACGAAATAATAAATTACTTACTTTTAAAGATACAAGTGCATAAACTATTTAAAATACCACCACACAGTTTTTACCGGCAACATTTATATTCAAAGAATAACCACACACCATGTTTTAGCTATCCACTCTTGAACATTATTCTTCAGCAATATTGCGCAAAAAAAAACATTTTTTTCGTACACTCATTTGAATATAAGTACATATTAAGAACTTGCACCAAGCCCATCGTTATAGATCTAATAATCTACAGCAAAGTGCCGAGGTTCAGCTCAGCTACAATTTTCTACAATTTCTTGCAACAGGGCTAGCAAGCTATGAAGAGAATAATATTTCAATTGCAGCAAAAACATATTCAAATATATTGCGTAATGCTCACATCAGTTGATCTCATATGCCTGCAAATTCAAATTCATATTCGCCACTCTGGCGGCAGCTTCATGAAGTTTCACTTAATTCTATTATGGGCAAATTAACCGATCGACATTCAATTGAGTGAATTTTCGTGCAGTTTCAGCGCTCGCATAAGCTAATGAAAGTCCATTATAGTTGGACCTTAAGATTCAGCTACTGTGTGAATTTCGTCAAAATTTGGTGACTGAATCAGAATTTATAGGGCCAAAAGCAGTTATTTTTCTTAGTGATTTTTCAAGACGGAACCACTGGTACAGAATTGCCTAAATTACAAAATCGCTTCTATCAGACCTGGTCCTACTTAAGGGCAATACATTCTGTAAATTTCAACTGTATCTGATTATTGAGTCGTGAGTTCTCGTGAAAATAAGTTTTTGATGCTAAAAATATAGGTGAATTGGGGAAGAGTTACAGTTCTTGTCCGTTGTAAAATGTCAAATGTTTTACTTTGGCTATGTAACAATATTTATGGCTAGACTATGTATATAAATATATATATATATATATATATATATATATATATATATATATATATATATACATGTATATATATATACATATATATATATATATATATATATATATATATATATATATATATATATATATATATATATATATATATATATATATATATATATATATATACATATATATATATATATATATATATACATATATATATATATATATATATATACATATATATATATATATATATATATATATATATATATATATACATATATATATATATATATATATATATATATATATATATATATATATATATATATACATATATATATATATATATATATATATATATATATATATACATATATATATATATATATATATATATATATATATATATACATATATATATATATATATATATATATATATATATATATATATATATATATATATATATATACATATATATATATATATATATATATATATACATATATATATATATATATATATATATATATATATATATATATATATATATATATATATATATATATATATATATATATTTATAATTATGAATATTTGGCCAAAGTGATTTTAATACTAATGTTCTTCTTCGAACATTAGTAAAAAAAAATATACAGACGTCAAGTAACAAGAATCTTAATTTTGAAAGTTGTGCGTACAAAGAATTTTAAAATTACAGAAATTTATTTCGATATTTTTGTCGAAAATTAATGGAAATAGAGACAGTCAGGAAATCAATGGTAAGTTTGTACCTTCTATTTTCAATTACATACATATATATTTATTGATATTCTTTCATGTTTGCAGTAATTGACGATTATCCGCACAAAAAAACATTCTACACAGACATCTGCTATTAGTATTCCGCCCCTGGAACTTGAACTATCAAATTCTTCACTAAACTCGAGCCTGTATCATGCTTAATTTATTTCTATACCATAATTAATTAAAACTTGTGCAATTCACCTACATGAAATTACATATGATAGCCTATTGTTTTTCATATTAATGCTTGCCGGTTTACTTGTCCTAAACATTTCCACATGCAAATCAGCCACAAAATAAACAAAATACCAACAAATAATAATAACAAAATGTCATTTAAATTGAATTTGCATAACTATTAAATAAAATGCTATAAACTTGGACCAACACCAGCCGTGACATTGAATTATCAAATATTAAACCGTTAAGATAGTGTAAACCCAGATAAATTCATTTTCAGTTAGATACAATAACTAAATTTTTTATTGTTTTTCCGTTAATTTAAATTCCAACATCGTAGTGTTTATGTTTGTCTTGCGGTAATCTATTTTATTGCATATTATTTTTTATCTATTTTCATAGAAAACGAATTATATATTTGAATTGAAAAGTAAATATGTTGTTGATGAGGAGTTCAGAAAACAGAAACAGTAGTAATTCATGAACAAATGTAGCTAGTATGAAAGTATGCAGCAGACAGATTTATGAAGATTATTAGGTAAGAAATGCAAATGATGTACAGTGACGTACTATGTTTCTAGTAGTTTCGTGGATGAGTTCCTACAATGTATGTACATACAAACTATATTTTAAATTAGATCACTAGAAAAACAATACAGATTGTAAATTGTTTAAAGCTAACATGTAGATTTTGAATAATAGTATATTGATTGCATGAAGCTAATGGTATACCTATAGGCGCGCCGTAGGGGGGGCCAGAGGGGGCCGGGACCCCCCCAGACCCTATGTTGGCCCCTCCCAGAAAAATAAATATTTCCAACAGCAGACACTTAAGTTTTCGCCTGTTAGGTTTTTGTGGTTACAGCAAGAGTTGTGTAGTGCAGTAGTGTAAGCCTATACCAACTTTCACTACTTATAACTTCGAGACTGTGTTATTTGTGGTATTTATTACGATGTTATGGGACTTATTTCGCGATATGGACGAGAATATTTAATTTCGACAAGTTATACGTTAAGAAAAAGACCAAAAGCGCTTCGCCAATCATCCTTTTTTTATTAAGATTATCTTTTCATTCCTTGTCGGCAATATACAGGTATTTAGATAAGAACACTTTTATAGACTGGCGCTTGATGCAATTATGTTTTTCACAAAACATAGTCTGAGTATTGAAATGGTATTAACGTAGAATACAATTTTCGAAGTCATTTGGAGAATAAAAATGGTATCGCTGCTACTTTTATGCTATTTTAGAAGTAAATTCTAATTTGGAAGTAAATACTTCCACTGAAAATTTAATTTTAATGTTATCAAGAGAAACACGACTTGACAGCTTTTTACAAAATATATTATTGATACTTATTTTTCAATATTTTTATTTACATTTTTCTTAGCCTACTTTATATTATTGTATTGTATAGTGCTGTGTGGATATGTAATTGTGGGTTGTGTTATGTGTTCCCACACTATCTATGACCTACTTGGTTTACACTCAGGTTAAATGTGTGTGAATTTTATTATAATCTGATAACTGCATCAGAAGTTAAAAGGCATAGCACTTCAATTTCACCGAGTGTTTTTCCATAGTGACACAACCACCACATGGTTCTTATCATATTCATTAAACTTTTTTCATACCTGTATCTACTCAAGACCAGTATATACCGATTGGGAATTTTACAAGTTATAACATATAATGTATAAATATAGTATCAAATTCATCAATCGTTTGCATTTTATTCTAAAAGTCGTGTGAAAGATTTGTGTTTACGTACTTATGGTAGCTACAAGGTTGCCCATACATTAACTAAAAACTACAGAAACTTATTTTTTATGCCCATTGATGAGTCTTGTAAATTTTGTGATGATCTGATGACTCGGTGTGAAGTTATCACAATGCGAAATTTTCCATAGAATTTCCATTGTCGCCAAAAATACACCAAAATTGCAGCTCGCCCAAACTTCGCGATCCGGATAAATTATCCGGATGGTAAAATTCATGCACAATGTGAAACTCGAATAGTACTTTGAGGACAGTAAGTGATATGGTGCTTGAACAGTCTTGGAATATTGTCAAGATAAACCAAAATTATTTGGAAAAGGTTATCGACCTTACGACGTGTCTCAGTCGCCATAGATGTGCTTTCAGAGGACATGATGACAGTGGTGCCAGTGATAACCGTGAATTTTTTTTGGAATTTTTTACATTATTCGCGAAGCATGATTCAACTTTTGCAAATAATTTTAAAAAAAAGGTTGCGAACTGCTGTAGTGGCTAAACACAAAATGCATTAATAAAAATATTTGCTGAAATCGTTCACGAGGATAATACAGCTGAAATAAAAGAGTGCGGACTGATATCCATTATGGCAGAAGAAACAAGGGTCCACAAAAAGGAACAACTCTCCGTGGTTGTCAGATTTACTAAAGAGCTAGCAGTCGAAGAAAGGATCTTAAGCTTTGTAAACTGTTCAGGAGCTAGAAATGCCTCGTATTTAGCAGATATAATTTTCAGCCTGTTAGCCAGCTACGGACTTAGTGAATTGCCTGTTGTTGGACAGTCTTATGATGGTGCTAGTGTCATGTCAGGACAAAAAAGTGGTGTACAAATCTAAATTAAAATGAAACACCTTGCAGCCACATTTGTACACTGTCCAGCTCCTAAAATTATCCTTGTTGTGATGGACACATTTTTCACAATCGAAACGTGTACATCCATTTTCAATGCCATCAAATCCCTTTAACTACACTTTTCGAAGCCATCACAACACGAATTGTTGAAGCAGCTTGCAGAGGCAGTTGGTATACATTCAAGGCGTAGAATGAGAAGTTTAAGCTCGACTCGTTAGTCAATGAGATTTCACAATTGCAAATATGTGGTCGATAGCTATGGGACTATGAAAGGGGCTTTAGAAAAAGAAATGAATGAGGGAAAATACAACGACTCAGTTTATTCATTGGGGATCTTTCATTCAATCAGTAATCCTAAGTTTGTAGTAAATCTTTTCATCTTTCACTATGTTCTTTTTATAACGAACATGTTAAACACATATTTCCAAACTAAAAATGCAACTCTAAGGATGGGATAGATCTTGTAAATGGAACAGTTAAAACACTACTAAGTGAGCAAGAATACTTGTATGTAGTTTGGGAAAAAATTAAATTATTCGCAGAGAAGAACTGTCTCGATCTCACATTTCCCAGAGGATCGCAAAAACGGAAAACAGCAAAACGCACTAGTTTCAAAGGTTTTGCTGTTTCATCTAGCCTTGGATACGCAGTTAGGGCTACGAAGATATCCCTGCAAACCAAATGGCTCGAAAAGAGTAAGTTACAGCACTCTTCCATCTTGCCAAATTATTTATGCTTTTTCTAGGTTCTCTAGGTAACAAAAGTTTGAAGCAAGAGGTCAATTTTTTCCTTCTTAGCTTAAAATATTCCAATTTCTTCAAAGATATTTTGAAACTTAGATATCCTCTTCTTCAAGTATAAGTTGAAATATATTTAGCTTCTCAACGAAAAAATAGTTTTATATTTCTAATTATTTCCATTCTATTCCCATATAATTTGTACAAGCGTTCATTTCTTAGCGATCATAGATAATTCGTGTGTAGTTCGTACCTACCGTTCACATTATATGCATATCGTTGTAGCTCATACATATTCACAGACATGAAGTTTATTTGATAATGCATTATGCATAAGCAAATAACAAAGAATAAATTAACAAATATGTAATGTATCAATAAATTATGTAAGTTGTATGAACAGTACGTCTTGAACCTTTTGGTCCCTGGCCCCTGCCAGATTTTAGGTCACGGCACGCCTATGGGTATACCACAGAAATGGGTTTGCACTTTTCTAACTAGTTTTTTTTTCGATTAAAATATATACGCTTGCCGAAAAATACCGGAAAACACTATAAGTCGAATCAATATTTTTAGAAATAAAAGCTTTTTCATTTGATAATTTACAATGTAAGTATGACATTAGCTTACTACGAATACATTATCCTACTGTTAGTAATATTGTTAGTAGCAAAGGGATGTTGTTAGATCGCCTCCACGTGGTGCATCCTGGGTAACGCTAAATGATCGAATCTCGTCATGACCTTACTTTTGTTTCTCACTATTCTTTGATCTTTAACTAGGATCTTCGCATTGAACTGGTGATTTTGGCTTTCTAGCGCGGTAGCGACAAAATGAAATCTGTTCATAAACAGCTCCGGGTTAACATTATTATCTCTGTCCTAATAAAACCGTGGCGGGCCTCAGAAAACGCTCTCAGGTTGGTAGCCATTAAGTTGGCTAAGCAGGTTTAGTTGATGTGTGCTCCTGATTAGCATCGATCCGGCTCTGAGCACATGTCCAGATAAAGGCTTGTGCCAAGCTTTACAACCCTCGCATGGCCTCACTGCTGTGCATCGATAACCATGGGATGACTTTGATAACTATACATTAGCTGAACTAAGAAAGGGATCTGAGTTTGGACCCAATGTTTCCTGAAAATAACCAAAAAATCGAAACATGTAGGGCAGAAGTCTGACTCCCCCAATTTAACTCCAGTTGTTACAGTCAAGGAGGGGATTGCTTCTACGATAAAGTGTAGTAATGATGGAGGAGAAGTAGCTGGAATGTTTGCTGTGCTACTATTCAGAGGAGACCTGCTTCACCATCCACGGGCACCTTACCTGGAACTCTATCCAAGGACCTTAGAGAAGTGGCTTCCAAGCCTGTTCCACAGACCTGCGGCAACCACACCTCTCTCTTGGGTTCAACCCCTCATGAAAGGCAAAAAAGTTCAGGACTGACGAGGAAAGAAAAACCGAGCGGAGTTCACGTGGAACAGCAACTGAGCCGACTTGGGTACCCGCTGTAGCTATTTCAGGTGCCACCTCCACTTTAGGCATCTAATCCTGTATAACTTCCACACGTGCATATAGAATCCGGAGGAAAGCCTCTCGGATTCTAAAGAGACTTAAAGATGTTCATTCTGGGACACTGTCCGATAAGGACATAGAAGCCTTTAAGTGGGCAGAATCAAAAAAAGGGACTCGTCCCGCAACACAGGCTCCTCCAATATTGACTGCTTGGAAACGGCAAAGGTCGTAGAGACGCAAAGCTGCACCAGCTGGAATAACTCAGTCGGTTAACGAATTGCCGAAAGAGTATCTGTTTAGGGTAGTCATCGATAAAAGTAAAAGCCATGGTATCATCTCGCTGGACAACGGGAAATTGATGTAGAAAGCGCACTTAGCTGGCTTCAGAGATTTGCTTAAAGAACATCATGGGCTATTGCCGAGGAGCCTCGATGCTGGGTGCATCAAGGCAGAGGTAAACTAATAGTCTGACTGGATCAGCGCTCTGCGGACTTGTATAGGCTAGCCGTATGACAACTGGGTGAAGCGCGAAATTGGAAGTAGTGCTAAAACACTACACTCTGAGCAAGAAGAGATCCAGGACACAGATCCCTGCCCAGCCTCCTCACTTGATGGTGTTTTGGTGGTCATGAAAATGAGCAATGATGACCTATCTGGAAGCAACTGGAAGGTGATCAAGATCAGCGAGCTATCCGGCGACAGACCCCCATTTTTACAAACGAGGATTCTCTTCCGTCAAAGGCCCGTGACTACAAAATTGGCTACGGGTTTGAATTTATATACTTAAATGTATACAGAAGTTAAATAAAAATTGCCACACTAGAGGATTTAATCCATACGGAAAAGGGAAATAAAGTTGTAACGCTGAAGGAAAGGGCTGTGGAAAAACGGTCGTCTGATGTGCAAGTCTCAGGCATATCTGCATCGGGGGATGAAGCAAGTGCTGACACAACCTCTGAGCTAGGTGGCTGTCTTGATCTCGTGGACCTCCAATTGAGTGAGGAGGAGAAGATGGCTATCGGATCTAATGAGAATCTAGACAGTATCGTGATCGATAAGGATGGAAGTTCTGTAAACTAACCTTCATCACTCCAAGGTGGCTTCGGCTGCTCTTTTCCTTCATTCTTGCCAATATACGGAGAAGCTAATTCATGAAGTCGAATCTTTTGGTAAACCAAGAGTCTGCGTCATCATCAAGAAGTCTATAAAAGTCCGTATCCTTTCAAACTTCAATAACAAGGACAATGTTGCTATCGTGGTCGGCGCGAAGCCAAAATCATTTTGGGTTACTCCATACTACATGGCACACGATGAAAGCTTGCTACCCCATTGATTCTATTAGGGAGTTATCATATACCGATGGCAACAAATTGAACGACAGAGTGAGGTATGGTATATTGTCCACTAACCGTAACTTAAAGCTTTCTATCTGCCTGACGGAACACTGCAGTATGTTTCAGGTGGAGATATTGGCGATTCTTTTGTAATCAGATAATCGATTCTAATGTAATCAGATAATCGGAATAAATATTTGTTTTGTCGCTGTTGTACTCCCTTGCTGGAGTTCACAACTCATCAAAGCTAGCTCTTGAATGCCGTACGCCTCTGAAAGATATGTCGCGACATTCATTGATGCAGTTGTTTTGAGTGCCAGGTCATAGGGGCATCAAAGGGAACTGTAAATCGGACCAACTTGCAAAGGCTGATACGTTTTTGCCGGAAGTGTTCTGCACACTCCCGATTAGCATTCCGATGGCTTCAGTCAAACTAACCATCAGGGAAAAATGACGCCTTGAAGTCAGGGTTGGAAGAACCGTCCTGCGCGATCGCTAGACACTTGTGGAGAAGTTTCGACATTGGTTGCACAAGGGAACTTCACGATTTAAAAAGGAGGTCCCTCCGCATAGCGGTGGCTGTATTAACTTAACATTGCCTGTTTGGGAAGCATTAAGTTGCAAGGTGGAAGAGATGAAAGCTATTTATCTCCTGTGCAGATGCCCGGCCCTAACTGGAAGAAGGCTGAAGTTGACCTGAAAGGGATCACCCAGTTCATCGAGGACTCAATGTCGCTCTCCACTTAATAATGGTTGTGCACTACGCAGTGTGGTATTAAATTGTGTCTTTGTGGACCTAAGTGTGCTTTCTGTAGATTCTGTTCAAAGGAAGCAGCCACGGAACCCTATCTAACCTTCAGGAAATAATTGATGCAGATATGGGAAAATTTTTTCTGTAAACTTACTTAGAAAACAAATTTTAGCAACTGAATTAAAAGTGAAGTCAATTTAAGTGATCATATTTTTTTAAGGATATAATAATACTATGTTAATAATAATAGAATAGTTTTCAAATCACAATTTTTTATAGTGCAACTCGTATGTATCAAATTCACTCCTTGCAGTATCAATGCAAAAAAAAAATCACAAAAACAATTTAACACATGTAAAATCATTCTAATCTTTAGTAGCTGACACTATAATTACTCTTATATCATATGCTTACATCTATCTCCAACCAGTACTGTCCCCAATAAGTAATTGAATATCTCATTGACGTCGACTTTCATATTTTGCCTACATAAATACAAAAATAAACAAAACAACGCAAAAGCCATTATTACATAAAACACAATAATAACTTTTTTCTTATTTTCTCCTATCTATGGACTATGTATTACCATGACTTTTGGCAATCAACACTAATTCTTCATTATTTTTAAAATGACATACTTGTCCGTAAAAAAAACTAACACCATGTTCCTTAAACAAAATTGATTTTTCTTCGTCTTGCACAACAAGCAAAAAATAGCATTTAATATCAACAGTGTCTTTAGAAGCAAAATAACGAAGAAAAAAATCCCGTTCAAGAAATTGCGCATCTTGATCATCGATGATGGATAATAATTTTTCAATCCAATGAGGGAGTGATAGTTTTTCATGGTCTTTTCGCTTTCGATCAATATAATGTAATACTTGGCAAGATACCGTGTAATTATTTTTAAATTGGTTTTTTTTTCTTAGCCCAACGAATGATATATAGATGTACAGTACTAGTTTGAGAAAGCGGAAGGGTCATGCTCTCGAAAGACCATAAAATTGGTATTTTTGGCAGCTATGTCATTGGATAGAAAGTGATTTCGGATGTGAATGAAGTTTTGAAACTTTGACTGAGGAGCCATGTAGAGAAAATCATTGAAAAAATAATCAATGGTAGCGGTACGGTTTTATTTTGTATATAGTACTAAATAAACGAAATTTAAAATATGTATTTGACGATATGAGTCCAAGAAAATCATTGATAGTTGCTATACGAACCATATCAGGTGGAATTTGAGTCATGTTGAACCATAAAAGCTCGTAAGTTTTCGTGAAATCATCGTGCATGGTTAATTAAACCAGCCATATTTGATTAAAATTGATAAGGACATATTATAAATATGCAACACTTGGGTATGACTAAACAACAAAAATTAATGTCCCCACAAAACACAATTTAAAAATCAACAATAACATGCCAGCAGTGGCGTGGCATTCATGGAAGCAAGGGAAGCATTGCTTCTCTTAAATTTGGCTGGTATATATTTTAAATTCATTTATTTAAAAATCGCGAACAAAAAATCGTGTTTAAGAATTTTCTAAATAAATTTTCCCAAAAACGAATACAGGCGAGCCTCGGTTAACGTCGTTTTCGGGGCCGGGAAAGCGCGATGTAAATCAAAACGACGTATATCGAATCCAACAGAAATGTAGTCTATGGAATAAAACGAAATGCAATAACATTTATTTTAAAAAAAACCATAAGTATAAAATAACATTATTTCAAAAAAGCCTAACAAAAACAGTTGTTCAACATAAAATGTTAAAGTAACATGTAAAATAAAAAGAAATTATTTTTAGTAGGTATATGTGTATGTAGTATGTATACACATACTTGAAATGTTCTTATATGTCTCTTTAAAATAATTTATTATATTTCATTTATTTCTTCGGATTTATGTCTTCGTTTCCAGTAAGAACTACTTCATCCGTTTCCGATTCCACCGAATTTTGCTGTTGTCTTGAAGAGCCATTATTACATAAAACACTTCGGCTGAAAATACTTCCACATTTGCGGCTGGACAAGTGATGTTCTTTGTTTTTCTTTATAAAGTTCTTTGTAAACACCAAGACTCTTATTTATGTACACCCTCGCAAAATACTCTAAATCTCTCCTTATCCGGATCGCAAGGCTCAAATATATTTACCGCTTGATCGAAGAAGTTAAAGGCTTTAGACATTTTTTCTAAAAAATTTTACAACTTCTGAAGGTGAACAGCATGCGTGTTTCGAATTCTGCTGACCGTTCAAATATTCCAAAATTTCTTCGGTAGATAGGGGTTTACATTACAAGTTAAAAATTCTTCCACATCATTTTCGGAAAAATTACTCTCGACATCTATTTCCATAATTTCTTTCCAAATCTGCTAAAGCTCGACATTTTCGAAATGTGTTTCTACCTCTGGCAACAATTTTAACCACACCAAAGGAAATTCGCAGACGTGTTCATGCACAAAAAACAATATCGAAATTTTGCCCACGCAAATCAAAATTTTTCCGACGTAAATCGAAGCTGGGAATCAAAAAGTAAGACAACGTAAATCGAAACGACTTAAATCGAGGCGACGTAAATCGAGGCCCACCTTTATTGAACATCTCACGCGGCTAAAGGCTGATACTGAGCTAATCGTGAAACTAAATTTTGACATGTCTCCATTATCTGGTCATTCTTTCGAGCGAAAATTTTGGCAATGGAGAAAAGCAGAGACACTGCTCATTTCTGACAGATAAAATGTCCAAAATTTCGATCGATTTTCTCATTGGAAAGGCATTTGCACTGCTCCATTTTTTAATTGAAAGAGCAAATGTCACTTTTTAGCTCGAAAGAATGAACTGCACAAACTAAATTGGCGTGAAATGATTGGAGACATGTTTCAGTGCCATCTACGTTTTCAACGCGAAAGCAACTTTGAAGCAACTTTTCATGTTAAGAACAGAGTGTGGCACTCTTGCTTATTTTCAAGCCAAATTTTCGCCGAAACCGATTTCACGTGAAATTTTGTATGAAAATTTCACGTGAAATCGAACTCAGTACTATGCTTAAGGTGATAACACCACCGAATGAAAATAATGACGCATGGAAGCAACGAAAAAATTGCATCTACGAGCGTTAATTTGACTCCATGTAGACTGTATCGTGACATCATTAAAAAAAAAATGTGTTTGTACTAGCTATTTTGGAAGCAATGAAGAAACTGCTTTTTAGGGGAAATTCTCGTCTCAAGAGAGAAACTGAGAGAAGGTGCGTTTTATTATACATCCAGAGTAGTGCAGGATATCGATTTGCACACGAAACAACAACAACATCCAGAGTACAAACACTTGTGAATTCAGTGGAGCTCGTACTCGTGCTCTCTGTGGAACGTATTTCGAAAAGTCATATCAACTGGAATATTTGGAATTTTCAAAAATTTCCATGTCACCCTGGCAACCAGGATAAATAGTCATACATTTGAAAACGGCGTTGGTTATATGACAGTTCAAATTTTGAAATGACAACTGTCTGACAGAAAAAAACTCGCGTGCTACTCTGGATCGTTTTATTATGCATGCAGGCTACCTACTACACTCTGGATGAAAATAAAACGCAGCTATTGTAGTTTGCTTGTGCGTATTTTTATCAATGAGAATGTTTGATGTAGTGCGTATACACTATGTGAATTTTTGAATGAATTTGAGCTACGAGATGTGGGAAGGGCTGCCAGAGACTGCTGATTCGACGGTAGTGAAATTTGTGCTATATTTTATATATAAATTTGATGAAGGTATTTATTTCACTAATAATTTACAGTATTGTTGTAATTAAATTAAAAAAAAAAGAATGACGAACTGCATTAAATTTTAAATAGAAGTATGCATGAATTTTCTCATCAAATTCGATTTATAATAGATTTTTTTTAAACTATCACCTCATTTATTTTATATTTACTAACTGTTATTTTAAAAATATAAAAATATCGGCCTTCGTTATGGAAATGTTGTTATTTTACTGTTATTTTTTATAAGTACTAGAATATTGAAATTTTCTTTATGCGTAAAGGACTATAAACATTTAATTTGCTTAATTACTATTGGTATTATTGTTGCCGTAGCTATATTTGAAAAAGCTTTATTTACATAGCTTGCTGTTGTAGTTTCGATAATTTACATGTTTGCCAATATATAATTTTTGCAGCTATCTATTTATAGAGAAAATAATTATATATTGGTAGCATGGGAATTAAAATACTGATAACAATACAGTATATGTACTCTCACGTCCACGTTCGTAATTTCTGGAGTCTTTTCTATTAGCAATGTCAAAAGTAGTTAACAACGGGGGTTCTATTGATACGTAACAAATTTGAAGAAAGCATAGCGAAAGTCAGTTATCGAAATGAACTAATTGCTTCCCTACGGTAAACTATCACGCCACGCCACTGCATGCCAGATGCTCAAAATTAATAATTTACTCTTTAACTAATCGTATCTGCATCTAGTATGTCAGCCAATAAATCAACATCTTCACAGTTTACCCCTAGCAAATCCATCATACCAGCTGCTAGACATTAGATAATTTGGTCATGATCTTTTATCTTACTACGCCGAAATTTTGCAAACAATAACAAAGATTTTCATTAGCCGCTCGGAAAAAACATCAGCAAATCAGACCATCCCCATCGGAAAGAAACCAAACCAAAAGATCACCGCCAGCTATATCAACATAGCCAGCTTTCTTGGACGTGCCTCTCGAAATAGATCACAAGATTTTTTTCTTCTTCTTTTAGTTCTTAGTGGTAAAAGCCAAATTATATTTCTACATACATATATATAGTACCACCATCCACAGCTAAGCTATATAAGATAACCAAACCAATTATTCTGCTCATCGTTTGCCAATACCGCATAGCGAATACCGAAATATCGATCAGATAGTCAACAGTGGTCGAAGCAATCGTACCTACTGCTATTTTCTCTAACCAAACTTAAATCAATCCAGAATAATCGATTGTGATTTTAAATTGGTCCCTGGTGAAGTAGAACTATTCTAGAATAGATCTTTAGTTTTATAAATAGTTTATCGAGTTCTAGACAATTCTTATCAGACACATTTTGATCAGTTCAGTGTTGGTGTTACTACTGTGATAAGAACATTGTCTAAATTTAATTTTGCAGAAAAACTTCCTGCAATTCATTTAATCAGTGAACAAAAGTACTTTTATCTTTCGAGTGGATTTAGAATTCGTGACGACACTTTAGGATATTAAAAGACAAGAAGAGGTAGTTCCTTTTTTTTACTTGAAGTGAGTCAGTTAAAGTGCAGTAAAACGAATTTTGTGATACACCTAAAAAAAAACAATAATATATAAGAATGGGCATTCCGGATTTGAGACTATTGGCATCTGTTGATTTTGAAGTATTCGGACACGTTCAAGGTAAGAAATACTTGTTTTCGAATTATTCGAAACGATTATTCATAAATTTTATGCATGGAATTTTTGTTTCGATATGGTTATTTTCCACATAATCGGTCCTAACGTTAACAAAAGATTAAGGCAAGCACAAATTCCATGTAGACAGTTTAAATAACCTAGATGTATTTAAATTCCTTGACAGATATTGATGCAGTGCTATCTATTTCATGCTAGAGAAAGTAAACTTGAAGAAAAATACAAAATATTCAGAAAGTGATGTAATTTTTATTTCATTGTAAAGATCGATCTTTGTCAAACAGAATATTGTTTTTATATCCTCCACGGGATTTCTTCAGGACTCAATCCTTTTGAGGTCATTTTCAACGACATTTCGGGCAACATCTCGCCCATGACTTCAGGAATATTGGCTTTCAGTTCGTCCAAAGTTCGGGGATTGTTCGTTTACCCGCACAAAAAGAAATCCAGAGGCGTTAGATCGCAGGATCTTGGAGGATAATTCACATCAGCCAATCGCGAAATTACACGTCCTTGAAATTTCTCATGCAAAGAGCTCGATTTGCCTGTGCTACATGACTTGTTACCTCATCTTGCTCAAGATCATAATCTTCGTCAAGATCATAATCTTCGTCAAGATCATAATCTTCGATTTCCGTCCAAAAATAATGAGTTAACATGCGGCCATAGCGCTCAGAATTGGCGGTGATGGCTCGTCCTTGATCGTTCTCAAAAAAATACGGCCCAATCACACCACCAGAACATAATGCGCGCCACACAGTGACTTTTTCCGGATATAATGGCCTCTCTACGATCACTTGTGGATTTTCTGAGCCCCATATTCTACAGTTCTGCTTATTAACGTATCCACAAAGCGAGAAATGGGCCTCATCACTGATGTAATTTTTTTTTCGAAAAATCAAATAATAATTTTAAAGCGTTTTCTGACTGTTTACCGATCCATACTCTAAAATGGCAACTAAAGAAATGACTGAGTGGTTGACGTGTATCTTTGAGAAATATCGGTGTGCAGTGTTTTACTTTCTCAAGCACGAAATGGATAACTCTATATTTTCAAAGTAGTCTGACCTCGTTTTCGTTGTTTTTCACCTAATTTTTACCACAACTTCATATTTATATCCTAATTTATAAAGTTAATTAAATTTTATTTAGTTGCCTTTTCTCTTGTTTATAGTTTTATTGCCATAATTGAAATACAATTTTAACCGCAATCAATAAAATAAATACGGTTAAAATAAGACAAGAAATTGCGACGAACAGTGTTCATGGTCGGTGCTCAGATTTACCGGTTTTCCAAGTATTGAGGTTGCATCAACTTTTCTTAAAAGGCTATGGTTCCCTGATTACCCCGATTCGTCCCATATGTATAATAGTGTTTTTCTTCTAAAACGTGTTTAGTTAGGGCTGACGGAACGGTTGTGCCATTTCAAACTTTTGGAACACCCCGGGAACCCTGACCAGTGAAACTGTCATCAATATTATTTAGGCTTAAGACGTATTAAGAAACTCATGTAGTCTAATGCATAGAACACTGGCTTCTAGTGTAGGGGGTCGCTGGTTCGAATCCAGGTTTGAATGAGGGACCGCGTAACGTACAGTGAAGCTTCGAGCTCACATAGCTCTGAATAGGTACCTGAGTTAGACAGGGGTAAAGTGAATCGTAGTACACTTGTATTCTTGTAAATTAGTGAATGAAGTTCTCCACCAGCTTCAACCTCCAGACCCAACAAGGATTGTCGTGGGACTAATTTACTTAAGATGTATTAACTTGATTGAGAGCGGTTACAAATATATTTTAGGGTTGATAAAACCTATTAAAATTTAATTGTTTATTTCTCTTCACAAATGTTTCTAATTATCCGTATTAGTTCTCCATCATTGGCACTACACCCGGGTGCGCTCCTAGTTTCCTGCAATAAATATTTTTTCACTGGCTTTGATTGCGAGCCGGTGTCATTCAATTAGGCATCGCTAAGCGCCGAGCGTCCTTGTCAACACCATTACAACAGCACCAGCAAGATCTCCTTTGCTGTTGTTTGTAGTTGGACCAACTATAGAAATTATTCTTGTAGATGCTGCTACCATGTACTGCGATTTTTCTTCATTTATGTGCAGTTCCAGCTTTTGTGCCACCGGCTCGATCTGGATGAAGGATTCTTGTACGCCTAGCTCAGACCTTCCATCTTCAGATCTATCTCTCGTTGAAGTGATAGAATCCCGGATTGCTTTCTCCAACGCCAGATTAATAAGGAGAAAGGTCGAATTTTCCTCGTGTTAAAGCCCATTGAAAATGTTGAACGGTTTGGAAGCACAGCTTTTTAATTGGCTTGTTACGTTGGTCATTGCCAACCTATACAATCGTGTCAATTTATTTGGAATGCCAATTTTTTTCATGGCTTTATATATTTGGCTATTCATTTAAGAGCTTAAGTCTTCCAATTATGTCTATTTTGTGCGATTCGTATTAGCTCGTTGGCCAGTTCCAACTTTTAACTTCTCCCCCATATGATTGCAGGTTTCTCTTAAAATAGATCACACCTTTCTTATCCCAGAATATAAAAATCATAATCTTCGTGCAATGAATGTATTGGGTTAGCTGTGACGGAGCTGCTTTAATTGGTTTTACATTATGTTTGTGCGTTAACGATTCCTCTTCTTTCCTGGTTTAACTCTTCTGGTCCTCTTCTTTCCTGGTTTAACTCTTACATCCTCGACCGTACCTATATTGTAACTGTTAATTCCTTGCCTTCAATTCCTTTTTATCCAGCATCAGGTGTTCCGCAAGGGTCTATCCTTGGTCCTCTTCTCTTTCTTTTGTTCATAAACGATCTCCTTCCTTTAATCCATTCTTCTTGTCTTTTGTATGCCGACGATTTCAAGATGATGATTGAGTCACAAGATGACTGTACGGTTTTGCAAAACGATCTCAACAGCCTACAGACTTGGTGCGCTTCCAATGCTCCCACTTTGAACATCGCGAAAAGTCACAACATGTCTTTCTCTTTGAAAATTTCACCTTTGATGTTCTCCTATTTTGTTTGTGGCTATCCTCTTAATGTCGTTGATAGTTTTAGAGATCTTGGCGTAATGTTTGATCCTAAGCTCAAATTTAATAAGCATATTTCTTATATTACTGCCAGGGCCTCTAAATTATCCGATTTCATTATTAGATCCTCTAAAGCTTTCATTAATATTTCCACCTGTGTACACCTTTTCCTCTCCTTTATACGTAGTATCCTTGAATATACCTGTCAAGTTTGGTGTCCTCGTTTCGTCTACTTAAATACTGCGTTGGAGTCGGTTCAACGCAGATTTACTCGCACCCTGTTTTATAAATTTCAGCTTCCTTACCGTCCTTATAATGATCGTCTGTCGTTCTTTCATCTCCCTTCCCTCGAATCACGGAGACTTTTCCTGGATGAGTGCCTACTCTTCAAATTGTTTCATAAGTTGGTAGATTCCGACATCAGCAGCCATGTTTCTGTCCGTGTTGCAGTGCATGGCACCCGCTCTTCGTTTGAGTTTAGTGTGCCATTTGCGCGCACTGATATCTTTTTTTATTCTCCGCTGTTGCGATTACTGAGGCAACATAATGATCTACAGTTTGGTCCTCTACCGCCGACATTATATGCCTTTATAACTTTTCTAAAAAATAATGTTTTACTTACTACTAATTCAATGTAGTCTTTTTTCCTTTTCTTTTTTTCCCTATTTTTCTTATTTTGAATTTGTACTTTTTCACTTTGATTTTGTTTATTATTGTTCTTTATTTTGTATTATTTTGCTCATTTTTTCATTCTTTCGTTAGTGAATTATTTGTATTTTATATTTTCTATATTCAGTAATTGGATTTTATCTGTTGAATAATAGTTAATAAATAAATAAATAAATTCTGATAATATATCCGTTTTTCATCACTGGTAACATCCCAATGAAAAAACTGATATTATTTTTTGATTTTCAATGTTCCTTCTAATTTTTATTGACCGCTACTATTGATCCAAGGTAGTTAAAGCATTGCTCTACTTCAAATTCATTCTCCACTAACCTGATGGTTTCAGCAGCTCTAGGTGATTTTTTTGCAGAGGATACCGCCATGTACTGCCTAAATGTACGCACTCAACCTAAAAATCATCGACGCTAAATATACCCCGAATCATGTCCTATTTCACTACAGACAATTCTTATAATGGAGGAGAAAACTAGAGAAAATGGCTGACGGTGACCTGAGTGCGGAAAGTGCGGTAATTATGATGATTTCATCCGAGGCGCTCGACGGAGATACATGCAGTTCTTCGCAAGGAACACGCAAAAAGGAGAGCAGCAAATCGAGCTAATGAAGTGACAAGCTAAATGCTGATTGGCCTCTACGAAGCAATAAATAAGTTTATGTAGGATTTGGCTTTTAGAGTTCGACATAACCAAAGGGATCGAGCCTTTTTAGTACCCGGTGCGTGAAACCTCATGCAATATTTTGAACGCTCCTGTCCCAAAGTCTATCCTAAGCAAAATCAGAAGCCACCACTTTTGCAAGAGATCTGGCCCGTCGCAGAAGACAAGTAAGAGAATTGTTCAAACTAGCCAAAGTAACTGAGTGCCGGGAATGCTGGGATAAATACAAGCACGTTCTTTCTATAAACCAGAAATATGGAAAGCCAGATGTAGCACCTGGAACGAGCTGTGAATTGAAGCCACTTCGGAAACGATGAGGCTTAGGAAATTGCATGCTATTGTGCCAGGCCTAGTATGCAAGCCAGATGGTAAATGGACAAGCAACAACTCGGAAATGTTGCTGTTCAGATGAATCCTCCTCCATACCTAATGGTGGCCAGTCTTCCCCTATTTGAATCGGCAGACATGTATGCCACTTTCTGTCCAAACGCTCAAGAGCTTGATCGACTCAAATATGATACAGATTTCGGTGTGCAGGTGGCGAGTAACTCAGACCTTCAGGATAACCAAAATCATGTAGGGGTCATACAATCTTGCAACTACTAAAGGCCTATTTAAAATAACCTGGACTAACTGCAAAAAGCTGGTCGATATCGTTACTGCCCACTGTTTCGTAGCAGCCCTGAAATTGCAACTCTTAATCATTGACACCAGTAGGAAAAGTTAAGAGCCGAGAGTCTCAGATATATTCCAACATCTCTTCGATAAGCCCTGGCTGGTAGACCTCACGCACGTAGCACAACAAAGGTTGAAGAACATTCATCATTTCGGAAAAAGGCATGGAGCCTTCGTTGGCCACTTGAACTGAAACTTTAAGTTCTAAGCTGTTTTATCTGGTATCATTATGGACCAATAAGTCTACGGGTGACCTTGTGTCAGCCAGGAAAATCATACCTAACTTATTAAGTTTCTCAGCTAATATATATCATTGCCGACATGAATGTACTTAAGAAAGCAATATTATTTACATGTTCTTTTGAACACGATCAAGGAAGAATTCAAGAAGTTGTTTCTTTATAAAATTCTTTTAGTTCCATAAATGACAAAAAATATTGAATACCACGAAGGACATTCGAGGCATTCAGATTTTAAATACATTTTACTTCCAACATTCATAAATAAGTCATAAAATCAACACGTGTAGTCAACTCATCATTCTCTCAGACAGAAAGACAGACAAACATACAGACAGAGAAACATCGCCCACTCCTAGAATACTTCAAAATATATGTTCCACTATGCATACTACAGTGAAATACTCGCATTTCCTCAGCAAGTTATATAAACTCCATTCTGTAGGCACGAAGCCATTCGACATCAATCATTTCCATATAATTAAATTGCTTCCAATGAATGCAATTCCCGATATTACATCGTTAATTGCGCTTGCGATTCACGGACTATAAGTTACAGCGTAGCAAATTTAATTTACGCGTAGATACGTTGTTATGTATTTTAGGAAATTCCAATGTAAATATAGTGCAATTCGACAATTGAAGGTATATTTAAGGATTTTTAGAGAGATTTTTCATTCCAAGAGAGGTTGACAAAGCTCAATTTTTTTTCACAAGATAATTTTTAATTTTCGGTAAACATACCAGACACAAACGCTGTGAAAAATATTAATTTTTTATGCGTGCCTTATTTTTACTAAATACAATCTAATTTTCTAAAACAGGATGTGGTTTCACAAAACACTGTCGAGATCTATGCACTAAAGCAAGTATCGGAGGATGGGTGAAAAATTCAAAACAAGGAACAATTGTTGGTAAAATGCAAGGACCCAAAATCGAAATAGATAAAATGTAAGTTCAACGAATGAAAATACTAAACAGTTGCATAATAAAACATTTTTACAAGGTCAATTGTACTTTTAGAAGCCATATATACTTCAATTCCTTGACATATATCGATTAGAAACGTATCTAACTTTAAGAGGAAAAAATATTTGATTTTGAAAGCTAGAAAAAAATTGAATCAGTTGAATTTAATTACATGAAGTGTATAAATTAAACAAATTTCATCTAGTTCACGATTAAATTTTAATTTACTAAAAACATCGCAAGAAAACCAAATAATCGATTCTCAAAGAAAGAATCTCTTAAGTGAATTGAATTCAACAATCAAATCAACTTCGGAGTCGAACATTCGTAGCCAGACCAAATACTACAATTTTTATTATTTCTTTTTATTTTCTGATTCTATTTTAAATTAAGTATCATTGTAATTCTTGGCAACTTAGATATACATACTTCGAATTAAACATAGAGACAAAGCATATAGCCTTAACCTAGATTAACTATCAAATGCACTGTATTTTAATGAAAACAATCATTGAATTTAATCCAAGGATATACAAGAAATCTAATTGTTTTTTCTTTAATTTTTTTTTTATCTTCGAACAGGATTGATTGGTTGTCACAAGTCGGTTCGCCAGGATGCCAAATTGATCGATGCGAGCTGTCAAATTGGAAGACCTTGGCAAGATTGGACTATAAAGATTTCTCGATAAGGTTTTAAGTTATTTTGGTCGTGCTGTTAAGAACTTTGTGTCTTTTATATTTTTAAAGAAATAATTTGTACTCATGTTGTGATGAAGAACAATACATATTTTTGTTTTGTTATTTTGTAATAAATTATTATTAATATGAATAGATAATTATAATACTTGCATTATTTTATTTTTTACCCGTGATATTTAAGATTAGGTAAGTTTTCGCGGCTGCCTCCTTCAGACAAACTATCGAGAAGGTAGACTTAGGCACAAAAGGGCGCATTATGGTACTGCATCGCGAAGTGTACAAATTTTAGAAAGTGGAGAGACGCCTTAAGTCCTTAATAAACTAGCTAATCCTCTTCAGGTCCACTAAAGCTACTTCGGTAAGACAAATAAAGAAGTATGAGCGGAGGGACTTCATCCTTCTTCCAGCGAGGGTCAGGCATTCACATAGGAGCTGAAGAGCTGATTCCTCTTCTTCCTCGCCAATACAGCTCTGGCAGAAGCCGTTGTTAGAGAGGAGCCCCCTTTCTAAATATAAAAGTTCCCTAGAGCAACCAACGTCAAGAGTTTTATACAATTTTCTAGTGATCGCACAGGAACGTTCTTCCGCACAAGACTTCAGTATTTTAGCCTGATGGTCCGTTTAACATTATTTATGATATTTTTGTTATGGATATTTTCATAAACGGATGCGATTCAGGAGAACGCATCTGCGCTTATGACAGTCTTACGGGACCAGTGCAAGCATTCACCAATTTCCCCTAAAAATATCGGGGTCGCGAGCACTGACGTTATCAAGATCGATACAGCATCCATCCACTCCTCGAATTGGCGAATTATTAGCAGTCTGAAAAAGTTTTTTGGAGGAGGAAGAGGAAATTCTATATCCTCCGTGCCACAGGCAATTTTCAATGTTTTTGTGGATCATTCTTAGGATACTTCCTGCTCTCTTTTAGCCCCAACAATAAAATCAATAATCTCGTCTGCCCAAACTGAATCAATATTTCCCATAAACAGAATTGTTTTAACAAGAGATGCGACCACCAATGCTATCCCCGAACTAAACATCAACAAAGGATCTGGTTCTGACCAAATCTCACCTTTTGTGATCCAGTGAATTAACTAACTACTCCTCTGTTCATAATTTTCAAATAATTTTTGTCATTAGCTGTCTTTCCATTGCTCATAAATCTCATTTCACGCCTATTTTCAAAAGTTGTGTTAAATAATCAGTTGACAACTATTATCACTATTCTATTAGGAATTTCCAAACTGTTTGAGAAGCTCCTTTACAATAAACTAATCAACTATCATCGAATCTCTTCTCAAGGAACAAAAACATGGGTTTGAAAAAGACAGGTCGACTATCACCAATTTCATAGTCCTGATTCCTGGCGTCCTCGGTGAGGTTGAAAAGGGAAACCAAGTTGATGCGGTCTACACAAATTTCAGTAAGGTCTTTGATAGGGTCGATTATCAAATTCTGGTACATAAATTAAGTAATTTTGGTATATCTGGCGTCCTACTCAATTGGCTTTGTTATCTTATGTAAATCATCACAGGTATCTCTAAATCGACCTTCGAAAATAACTTAATAATGACCCTATTAACAGAATAATTTATTTTCTATACCAATTGGCCTAAATAAAAGACAAGTAGCACGAAAAATATTTGCCTTAACAATGTAATAATGTTTTAAGATAATTTGGAGTTTGATTGAATATATAATACTAGTATAAATGTATTTTAAATATTGTATTATCCATTATTTATTATGTATGATGCCTAGCTTGGCAAGAAAATAAATAAATAAAATTCACTATTCACAAGTAGGGTAAATGTTCCTAATATCGGCCTACTACAAAAGTTGGCTCCTTAAGCCCTTTTTATCTCATAGCAAGAATCAAACCCATTAAAACGATATCTAAAGTGAATTACTTTGAACATAACCACTATACAAGAAAGGGTTGACAAAAAAGAATTCCAGCAGACCGACTTTAATACCAAGGTGGCCGGCTTTTGGAACAAAGATTGAAACAAACAGCCTTGCAATAAGATCCATATCTAATAATATTAGGCTTATTTCATTTCTATTGTAATATTTTTGCCATAGATATTACTCGTGACCGATTTTAATGTATTTAGGACGAACTAGCTGTTGGGAACTCTAGTTAACAGTCACGTTCGAATGTGTTTTGAAAATAAAAGCAGATTAAAAAGTTATCGTGTTTAATTTTCTTACCCACAATGCATCGTTATACGATGCTTATTTGTTTTCCGGACACCGAATTTTTCTTCAGTTTTTACAACAACTTTATAACGTCAAAAACTAGATGTATTTCAATTCATTCACAGATATTATGAAGTGAATCAACCTATTGAATCTTATTAAGTCCATTCCATTGATATCAGCAGTCATGACAAATTGAATATACGATCAAAGATATTAGCATATTTGTGATACATCTGCCTATCTTCATAGGAATAGATACTTCTAGAAGCTTTCAGCTAAAAATATTAGAACTATTTGGCAGTATACCAAGCCAGGCGGCCAAGAACATAAACCTCTTCAATTGTGAAATTTCACTTTTGCTCTAAAAATTTCGATGTTTAACTATGAAACTTAATGAAATAAATTCTCAAACATACGATACGAATACAAATTACTTTACATATGACGGGAACAAGGCAAATTATTCAAGTTCAATGTTCCAATCCAAGCACAGCAGACTGTTTTCCCGCCATTTTTCAGTCATAAGGAAAATTATGATTGCGTTTATGTTTGAATTTTGTTTCTGTTCGTGATTAATCTGAAGATTAGGAGATTTCGCAAACTATTTTTGAACTTGAATGAACAACTAGTAACTTTATTATTTGGTTAATAATTCACAGGGTTAAACAGTATCTATCAAATAAGCTTACCTGGGCCGGCCGAAAAGTTTTCCTCGTAGCTAAGTATAGAACACTAAACGAACACTTAATTCACTTTGAAAACGTTTGATTTTGTGATTTAGACTGTATATGCAATTGTCATTTAGTTATATTTGCTAGTATTAAAACTATAAGATAAACACTGACCCGGCGAAAATCGAATTACAAAATTTTGTTCAAATCAACAGAATCAGCTGACTATTTGACATGTCACGCAACAGGCATGCAGATGTTAACAAATGTGTATACCAGTATTTACTCATACCAACACTTCTGTGCTAAACGTAAGTATCCCAACTGGAAAGTACTTGCTCGCTGACAAAATTTATCCGACTACTTCTAATCAATGCGAGGTTATGGAGTCGAAGACTGGTTTTGTGCTCTCTTTTCAGATTTTAGGTGACCTGAAATCGAAAACTTTGGTTTCTAACGTATGTTTTCCCTGAATTTTCGTAACCAACACCAAAATTCATCAGGGGAATTTAGCTACACGCAGCCGCAAGCTCACCAACGGCTCAAGATATCTACCACCCTCCTTTACCATCATCGATGCAATCAAGAAGAAGATTGGTGACAATAAATAGAACATCCAGAATAAGAACCGAGAGGCCAGAAAAATGGACAGGGTTTGTTATATTACCCATTCTATACTCATCAAATACAATTTCAATTACAATCATATCATATCCATAGCCTAGGAAAACACGTCGCTCATTCACACTTGCCGAAAAAATCATTGTAATTCAACACTTCGAGACCCATAATCGTAGCTGTCGTGAGATTGCAGAGATGTTTGGGTGCAGCTTCCAAACCGTACAGAACATCATTCGTCATAAAGATGAACATCTCGAAGACTGGGCCAATAATGCTGATCCGCGACGTGTAAGATATCGACCGAATAGTCGAATGCGTTTATTGCAATTTGTAACTTATGAATGGGTACGACGATGTCGTTACTATCCAATGCGTGTTACCGATCAGCTAATACGCCGAGCAGGTGAGGAAGCAGCTTACTTTTTAGGTATTCAGGAGCCGAAAAAATTGACGGGGTCTGGATGGGTGCAACGTTTCAAGGATAAATTCAAGCTAACGAATCAAGATCTCATGAATACAGATCGAGTAGAAGCGATGACTGCTACCAATGAAGACAAGCAGTCTCTCGATGTTGAGAGTATCGTTGCTGAAATGAAAGACAGCTATGGTAATATAATGACAAATAGACGTTTGTTTATGGGCTCACCAGAACAGTACCCGTCTCCCAAACGAAGAAAACTGAGTGAACCCGAATCCCACACGTATTCCTCGCCATCATCCGTTTCGTTTGATAACAACGAGGAGCAAGACCAAGACATAGAGACAATTGATTTGACCGAAAGCATACATTCAGATGATAGTGGCAATGAAGAGGGTGATGACTTACTGGTTCCAATGAATTTCGAAGCATACAGAGCTTGCTGAAGCCAGCTCGTGACAATCAAAGGAATTTTCTCGTCGAGGCAGGCAACTTAAGTTGATTGGCTGGAACTTAAAAATCATCCCATAATCGTATATTTATAACTGTTAGCGCCCAGTGTGTAGGTTGATAAGTTTGAAGTTCGATGAAAAATTTGGATACAAATCCTAGATATTTATTAGTTAGTATAAGATGAACGTTTTTACGTGCAACATTCGTTACCCCTATTTATTTTTAAGTATTTGCCTTGTGAATTGGACTAACACTGGATTTAAAAAATCTATTTGTGCCGTAGAGGAAAAATAAACTCAAATGCATTCAATAACTGAAAATCGGAAACAGATACGTAGCAAAACTGGCACTAATAGAAACAATATAGTACCCAACTTTTAGAATTAGGTGCTAACATTAGGCGTGTCTTCAATTGCTCAAGTACGATTGTACTTTTTAATTTGAAGAAAAAGTAAGTACATTTCAAGGTAGTATGGTATTTGAATCTTCCATGCCTATGGTGATTTTATCCTACCCTCTTTATGACTCAACTCTACAGAATTATATACCATGCCAATAAATATAGTTAAAAAAAATATACCATAAAATATTCAAAGCAAAGAACAAAAATTCGTATTCAAATCTGTGCAATATTCTATCAAGATTGAAAAACATTCTCCTCAGTTTTTCAATTACTTTATAACTAATCAACTTAGATGATATGTACTGTAAGAAAATATTAGTTTCTAACCAAAGTGGCCTTATGCAAAAAGAATTATTCCATTTGTAGTTCGCGCGCATACTCTATTTTATTTGTTTCAACTTCATCAATTTGTTATGATATTTACAGATTCTACTCACAATAAATACTCATAGTGTTAAAAAAAAAAAAAAAACAAGCCAGAAAACAATGTGTAGTAACTAATTACGAACTAACCTGAAAACAAGATATATTTGAAAATCATTTTACATGAAGAATATTTTATAAGTAAATATTTGCCTAGCATTTGTTTTTTGTTTTTATATAAACATAAGGCATCGAAAGTCGAAATAAAATCAATCTTGTATGCTTGAAATTTATAACAATCTTATTTTTAATTAACACAAAACTTACGTGATAGGTTCACTGGTAATTTTATTTTAAAGGATTTTCCCTCGTCTGAATCACATAAAAATGTACTTCCATACGTCATATGCAAATTTTGATAGCCTATTTATTTCATTATTTCGAAAAATACACAGGTATACCGTATGATGTATTTCGTAGATTAGTAAACTAATGATTAAGAGTTTATTCTCTTAATGTTTAAAAGAATAATTAATAATATTAGATGTAAGTTGAATCCTCGTGTATTTGGTTAGATTTTAACAATGTAGACGTATATACATCAATGTGAAAGTTTTAATCATTGTAGAAACTCCCAAAAAAAGATTAAATAAAGCAGTATTTTTAAAATATTGAGTTTAATGGTAGCCGGTATTCCAAGCTGTAGTGCTACGACAATGGCAGCACACTTGTTTATGGGAGTACGATTCCGAGGACTACAGCTACAGATATGCCGTTGAAGTAGCTTTAAAGTTTGTTGCTAATGAAGTTACACATGCATTACAGCCCTTGATAGATCCTGCTCGATTTACCACGATAACATAAGAGATACATCCCAAGCAGTTTCAGTTTTATTCTGCTGCCAGAAACTCATGCCAAAATATTAAATATCCGAGTTCATCTGTATTCTATTAATTGGTGTAGATTCACTAGTAGCCGTCTGAAGTAGGCACTGTTTAACGCGAGGATTTAGCCAAATCCGCTCTCAGGATCGACTAAGCAGCTCCAGCGTCGATGGCAATTTTACAACTTCTTATCAGTGTTTTAGATAAATTTTTCGTCGGATTTTGCTGGATTATTACGGTGAATGAATGAACTGTGCTTTGCTTCGTGATAGTTCTAGTGGGTATTTCTTGATGTTTTTGGCATTGATAGGGTGAAACACGATTTATGTTCATGTTCATACAACAATATTTTAAAATCAGTCTGTGTGATACCTTCATAACTTGATGTTATTATACATTTTGTATTTTAAATATAGATATCTCATTGGAGATTTTCAGCTTGTATTGTATCCAGCTCGTACCATCTTTAGATCCAAAACGATTTCCATTCTTTCACAAAATTTGGATAGTAGTCATCCGCGTACTCCAATAAAAATAATATATATTCTGCCATTTTAATCAGTTTGAAGGTTTATGAAAATGTTTATTAAAATATATCTGAAACTATTAAATTTTCCTGTGAAACTGGTCTCTATATATCTTTATATTTTTTTTCCAATTGGCTTTTTTTCCAACTGCCTGTTTATAAATGACGTTCTTTGGCTTTGACGTTCCTTAGAACAATCTGCCGTCGTCGAACAAATTCCTACAAATAGTGTCCTGCCCTGGAAAATTCAATCCACTTTACACCAAGGGAAGTTTGTTTATATAATATGAACTTAAATGTATTATACCCTTACTACCGGCATTTTGTGCTGCCACAAGTTATTTTTTGTTCATCCTGCACTTCTACTCACGGTATGTTTAGAATATGAATTTTCCATGCACGGCGAAAACTGGTTATGTTCTCATTTTTAAGATGACAGGGAGTCTGAAGACGCTATACCGTCGATATTCCAGGTCACAAAGCAATTGGAGCATTGATCCGAAACGTAATTAACCGAAATTCGTTTAATTGCAATAAGTTCCACCTTAAATTCGAGTTTGATTACTTAAAATAATGCACAAAAAAACATCAAATATCCTCGTGTTTAACCCTTAAAGTGCATTGTGGGTGCCTAACATCCAACAACATTAAGTTAAAAAAAGAAATTTTTTCAACTTTTTTTCTTTCAACAATTTTTTAAACAAACTAAAAATTAATAAATTAATATAAAATTTACATAACTTTGAAGGAGATATTTTAAAGTACATCCCATAATTTTTTTGTAATAAAATATTCCACAGCGGCAGATCAAATCAGCATAGAACACGTCAGGGTGTCGGACACCCAAGTGTGCACTTTACGTGATTCCTAAGTATGCACTTTAAGGGTTAAGAATAGATGGGTACACGAAAAAATACACAACGCTCATAATTTTGATTAACCAAACCTATAATTGTTTATTGAAATCTAGGCTCTGTGAAGTTCCCTCACTTGTATCATTTATTCTTCCTCGGAGTCTTAATTTCAGCTTTAATCCACTTTCGCTCGCATAGCGGTAAGACTAAATCAGTCACTCGAGCTGCTGTCTACAGATCTCACACATATCACGTGTAACAAAAAGAGGATGTAATGTTTTTTTTTTCTTATATAATCTATCTCATTTTTTTGTTTCATATTTCTTCACTTTTCACTTATTTATATACACAACATATAATGATCATCAATCTACTACTGTACTCATTTTTACGGATCAATACACAATAAGGAAAATCAAAACAAAAATTTTTTTTTTTTTAATCATATTTATATATAAAACACGTTTGATTTCAACTCTCTCGCGCGCGCTCACATACTCTATAAATTATTATTATTTCGGTAAGAGACTTTACCAAAAATTTTACTTTTATATCTAAGTTCAATGTAAATTTGACGACGATCAAGAATATTTCAATCTTATCGATGTAAAATGTATGCCCTTAGTCATCGAAAATGTTGCAAGTGTAAAATAGCTGAAATAACAAAATTTAACGACTTAAAATTCTGTTGATCTATGTACAAACTCTTGAGGGTTCGGAACAATAGTTTATAGTTTATCGTCTTTTAAAAATATTCGAAATAACTTTTTAAGCGCACTCAAGAGTTTATACTAATTCATGTCCATCACCTCGTACAATATTTTCACTGTGGTTTAGTATGTATATTGCTTGTTGTTTGGCGATTACGAACAGAATATCAAATATAATTAAACAATCGGCATATAATTAGCAATATTTCATTCAGTTGTTTTAAGTCTGGGTTTATTTAGCCTTTACAGTATGAATTGCAATCGATTAATTTATTTATCTCTTAACGTTTGCAAGGATTTATATAGAAAAATTCATTCTTTAGACTCAAAACTCTTAATTGAAAATAACAACAATCATCACGAAAATTAATAGTTATGTATTTCCGTTATCATTGCGATTCCGTTTAATACTACATTTTTCTGTTTTAATATAATATTCCAACTGACAATGACAAAATAAGAACCGATATCTTTTTCTGATTTCGTTAAGACTAATAAAAAATAATCTGAAATTCAGGCAAATCATTTCGAATCAAACAAACAACAATCGTCCAACAATTACTTTTAAAAATAAAGATCTAATACGTTCACTGTAACGATGAAAATCTTACTTGGTTGTTGCTTTTTTAATTACTCATTTTAAATGTGCTCTCATCAAACTCTCAACTCAACTGTTGTTCAAATTGTTTTTGGTTTTTTACCGTTGTTCTAACTTTTTTTGTAAATGCACGCACACACACATATGTTTCTTTCATCAATATTATTTTGTTTTTGCTTTCGCGCTTATTTAAATCTTCTTTTTTCGAATTTAAATGTTTCTCATATTCTCACATGATTCTTTTTACTTGTGTTTTATCATATTTAAAACTTAAGAATGTTTTTTTTACTTTCTTATTTTTTCATTTTATTCCTCCCTTTTTCTTGTTTAAATTACAAAAGAAACATGGTTTCCTCTTGCATTTTCACTTATAAGTATTATTCATCTTGCATATCTTCGGGTAATTCGTGAGGATTTAACATTCCCGGGACGTTTCGTCGCATTAACATTTTATTCGCTTGTTCTTCACGTAGAGCAGCTTCGCGTTCTTCCAAATAGAGATCGGAATCATCCTCGCCGGTTACTTCCTGCAAGATCGGAAGAAAAAGCATTACAAAACATTATAGATCTAACAGATAATTTATTTATTTTCATTTTATATTGATTTACAATTTACAATTTCATGATTTTAGAGCTTAGAACTGACAAATAATTCTCATCAAATTTATTATAATCTGTAAGTGGATTTCAAAGTTCTTTTGTTTTATTCTTCATTAATAATTTTAACGTGAGTACAAGCAAATGTGTACAAAAACCTTGATTGCTTCTTTGAATGATTGATTGAGAGCAAGAAGTGGGTTCAGATGGCCCCTAGTAATGCGGTCTCCTGGGTCTATTGTTCCTCCTCTGTGTAAGGCCCTATAGGATGTCCAGGCTTTTTATGAATCTCGCTATGCTTCGCAAGGGGCATTTGTTATGTCCCTGGTAGAGGGAAGAGCCGAACCAAAGAGCTTTAATCTTCGTCTCGCTGATGCTAGACAGTGAGTGAGAAGATGTTCTACATACTCTGCCGTTTCTCCACAGTATCTGCAGTAGTCATATCCCGCTCCTTACCTATTCTGTGGAGATACTTCTTGCGAGAAAGATGGCCTGTAAATGCTCTACATAGCAATCCTAAGCCACTTTTACAGAGACCCTATGCTTCTTTTGTTTTTTGTTTTTTTTTTTTTTGTCAAAGAAAAGGTAGTTTTTTTAGTATTCGAAACCCTCAAGAGTAGCTTTCGATCTTTATCTTACTCCATGTTTTGATTTCTTTGGCCGTGTCGGCCTTCGTAAAGACTCAGTACGGAGAAAGAGCTGTGAAGGACATTCTTGCTCCTTCTTCCGCTTTGGTATCAGCTTCCTCGTTTCCTTGCTGTCTCTCATGGCCGGGGATCCATATGAATTCGATGCTGTTCTGTGCTCCTATTTCATTTAGGGCCCCTTTCATCTCCAAGAATATAGCTGAATTTATGTGATTGTTATTAATAGCTTTGAGAACCGCTTGGCTATCCGATAGGATCTTAATCCTGACCCTTTTAGTGTTTCTTATGTTTATTATATGTGAGGGAGGCTCTAAGTATGGCGGAAAGTTCAGCTTGATAGATGGTGGCCTCCTTTAGGAGAAAGAAATTAATTTTGCACTTGGGACCTACGATCCCTGCTCCTACTCCACAATCCATCTTTGAGTCATCCATATGCCACATTTGCGCTCCTTTGTACGATCCATCTTGTATGACTAGTGGACCATCCTTCCTTTTGTTCCTTGATGGAATTGTGACCTAGAATCAGTTCCCGAAGGTTGCTTAGGTCTTTGTTTGATCACTGAAGTTCAACATCTCCACTATGGGCCTGATGTCCTGCAGGATGTTTTGTAAATATGACAATTGATCACTAAAGCCCTAGATGCACTGCTGGTTGAAATACCATAGTATTGTACATACTAGCAGTGTATCACCTAAAACTATCCTCTTACCAGATAGATTATATAGTCTCTTCATAGTTTTGACGTCACAAAATTCGATAATTTTAGCTAGTATACCATGCCAACAACGCCACTTTCCAGTCTGTGGCACTACCCATAACTAAATATTCTAGTGGAAGAAATGTCATTTCAGTTAGTGTAAACAATTACAATACTAAATTTGCTAACTATGGAGCATATTAAGAAGCCGCGAATATTATCGACGAACGAAACAATTTATAACACAAAATAATTGCCACCAGTCTATAATACTTCGACTTTGACAGTTTATTAGCTCAACGGCTCATGTCAAACAATACCATTTCTTTACAGTGTATCACCTTATCTGGTATTGTATATAGTGGTTACAATAACATGGTTACTATACCAGCAGTGTACCTAGGGCTTTACTCAAAAGGAATTAAATACTATGAAATTGCCTTAACTGTCGAACTAACTGTGATGTGTTGTTTGAGTGTTCAAACAAGGCTCACAAAATGTATTAGCCTTTCGATTAAAATACTCGACAAATGAAATATGTTCAATATACAAAATCAAATATATATCAAAACAATGCTAAGAAATCTACTCACCCGAATTTGTATAAGGAAATCTCTTAAATGCTCCTTGAATTCATGTACGTTCTGATCCAAATTAAAGAGGCCCGTTACGAAAACTTTAATCTGATTATCAGTTAAATGACTAAATGCAGATTTTAATAATGATGCAACATATTCTTGAATATATAGAGTATTATCGGCTATGGGACCCAGATTTACTGTAATTTTACTATTTTCAACCAATGAAAACATATAAGCCAGTATTAAACTGTGCATTGCTAAGCCAGCCGAATGAGATGTATCAGTGACAACTGAGAAAATTTGCATAAGTATATCAGTGAAATATGTTTGGTAGAAGCTCTGTGCAGCTTGTGGGTGTTGTTCGAGATTTTGTAGCATCTGTAAATTAAAGAAATAATATAATAAGTTCTAATGTACTTTTATTTCACCCTCAATTATATCTGTTACCTTGTACAAAATTTGTAATCCCATATCGGCCACATTTCTCATTGTATGTTTAAATGCCCATACAATTGAATCGAACACTAATTTGAATTGTGCAGGCGGTATATTAAGGAAAGCCTTAAAACAATGAGCGTTTACAGCTTGTAACAGCTCGTAGAAGCTGGTTCGATGTTGCGGATAGTCTTCGAAATTCTTATTGATCATATCCAGTGTACATTCGAAAACCGCATCGAAAATCTTCGGTATTTCGTTTGTGATGTGACCTCTTAATTTATTAACAATGGTTGCCATAGTGCTTAGCACTCTGGCTTCACGAGCAGATGGGATTTTGCAACGCTATCATAGGAGAAAAAACACATTATACCGACTATTCAAATGTTCGCAAATTATAAAATCCCCTACCTGATAATCCAATAAGACGGCATCCAAAAGTGGCGGTATAAAATTATCCATAACCATTTGATTGTCATTCGATCGCGATACCCATTCAGATATTAACGTTAATGTTTCTTTTTTAACAACATGCATAACCTTAATCAGTGGCTGATTGTTAACATTCATTCCATTCACAGCGATCGCTTGAATTATATTCTCTGACATTATTTTATAGACATTCAACATATCTAAATAGATTCGTCCCAATTGTATGACATACGAATGTCCTAAAGCCTTGCACGCACTCACATTTGTTTTAAGTATACTGCCTAATTGTTTAACGGCTGCCATATTTTTCAGGAAATCAACGTTTTTCGATGCTCGCGAAATGATCTCATCCCATACCTGATTCGGTAAGAACATATACTTTTCGATCAGAGCGTCCTGTTGTACTTGATCTACTTGAGCTGATATCATATAGCCGACAGCTTCATAGAATGTATGAACCTGCGAAACGTAGTCATACATAAGAGACGGGAAATGATTTTAACGATTAATTTACCTGTTGCGGCTGTAGATCACAAATTATACTACTCATCGTGCTTAGAATTTCATCGATGAACGTACAAACTTCATTCGGTTGAATGGTGACGAAATGTCGACGACATTTTATCGCGATTTTTATGAATGTGTCACAAGCCATATCCTGTACACCGTCGTGTGTTTCGTGCATGAATTCGAATAGTTTATTAACAACAGTTTTCAGGAATTTCCAATGTGCCCGTAAGAAACGCGGATACTGTCCTACTACGTACATAATATTCGATGCAATAATAGCCTTATTATCTTTTCCTTTCTTCTGTTCGCACAAACCGAGCAAATCCTTGATGACAGTTACCAGAAAACGTTTTTCATCTTCTTCGCAGAAGGCTCCTGTAGATGAAAGAAAATTATTGAGTTGAGATATAGGGACAAAATTAGAAAAAAAAAAGAAACTCATAGACTATTTATAATAAGCGTAAAAAACAACCCAAATTAAATTCTTGTTAAATCTGTACTGAATCGAACATTTATATTATACTACTTTAATTCGATAAATATTTACATTAACAAAACTAGAAAAGAACAAAATAAACTCACCTGATATCGACCCAATAGCCCAACACAATGTATTCAAGTTTTTCCATGAAAATTCCGTGCCAGTTACTTGATTCATCAGTTTTTCTGTCATAATACGCTCCGTATCGGCATAATCCAAATGTGTTAAGAACACCAAAGTTTCACGCATATTCTTATATAAATTAATAGCATTTGTATCTTTCATAAATTCACGAACTACTTCACCATTCTCATTTTCAACAATTAAAACTTCCTCGGGTTTTGCCATTCGCGATATCATTATATAACGCACTTTTGACAATATGTCCGCGTAGAAACGTCGTCTCGAGAATACATTACGTTTCGAAAACGAATTACATTGTGCCCCGAACGGATCACTATTGTATAAGTCATCCACCAAACTATTCCAATATTCCAAACAGATTTTAAAAATTTCCACATCTTCTACTTCCGATATCATTACCAGATACGTCAAAGCTTTATTCAGATAGTCAACGTACTTGGGGTCTTCGACCAGTTTACCATGCTCTTTCAGGAACGTGCACAAGAACATGGCCAAATTTTGAATGAATTGCTGATCGGCATCGGATCCGTTCATGTAATCGTGGTTCATGTTTGTGCTTGGATTGATCATTTGATCAAGTTGCTCCATTGTATCCTTGAACATTTGCGCAAAATTGTTGTTGTAGTTGGTTACATTCAAACCAGCGATTTCCGATAAGCACTTCAGCGTGACATTACGAAACATCGGCACGGATAAAAATTTGAAGACCAGCGTGTCGATCAGTTTTGTCTCGAATATATATCCAAGCGGAATCCAATTGAGAAACCGTAACAGCGTCTCGAGCGTCACGGCAATCAGAGGGGCGTTCATTGAACTTCCCAGAACGAACGAGCACAATTGAAAGATCTGTGCGAATTCCATGCACATCGTGTCTTTCAGATGTTTTGCTTTTATTTGTGTTATTTGACCCGAGCAGAAATCAAACACTTCTTCGCTCAGAAGCTTCAAGATCACCATATTGTTCTGACACAAGCTTTCATTTGTTTTCGACGCACCAACAATATCGCTTATGAACGACTCCCAGTTCTTAGGCCATTCACGCTTTAGTATTTGTACCAAAATCATATTAAGCTTATTCAAATAAACCTTATTCGCTTCCATTGTAGATGAGTCCGAAGATGTCTTTATGATCAGACTCACTACGTATTTCTTTATTCCTTCGCATTGATTTCGCGGCAGGATCTTCCATCTAGTTTTGATTACTTCCTCGAGGATTTGCAGTGCATAGTATTTTGTTTGTTGATTTTGTGAATATTCGAGAATACTATCAACACGCGTCCATGCATCCGGATGTTCCTTGAGAGTTGTAAGGATCTCTTGGGCGAGACGAAGCTGTTCGCCTTGCGATGAATACAGACACCCAACGATATTATCGAGTAGAGTTATATCGAGTTTCTGGCCGAAGTCAAGGAGCTTTGAAGCCTCTTCTGCGGTCAACATCACCGTCATTTTTCGGCGTTCTCACAAAGCTTTTGCGGCAGGATATCGTAACTAAGGCGTTTTTTTTTATAGATTGTGTAATAACGTAGAATAGGAAGAAATCGATTCCACAGCAGGTCCAATCCAAGAGTTCTTGCGGTCAGCAAGAATGGTTCGAATTATGGATATTACTGAGATGATGAATCAACTTCGTAAATTTGGATAAGAGCTTTTTTCGTTTTGCCCGATCAATCGTGGTGGATTTTGTTTTCAAGCATACTTTATTTAAAACATGGATTTTATATTGAATGTCTCTTATTATGTTTTGTTACAAGTCACATACGCACCATACACAAAACCTGCAATGAAAATTGAAAAATAGATACTTGTAGATAATTCATCATAGGCTTTGCAAACTATTCTGTTAAAGTATTCCATATAGGTTGTTGTTCAAAATGAAAACATTATAAAATTTCCACACAGCAATATTCTTATTTTGCAAGTAGAAAGGCTTACATTTAATTCGCAAAGATATATTCAAACGCATACTTACTCTCGCTCTCTTTCAAATCAAAAACGTCACGCGCTAAACAGGCATATTCTCTCTTTTATGTATATATAAATTTATTTTATTATCATGATAACTATCATAATCAGATCTCAATCATAATCAATATTAAAGATTTACACATACTTTTGACTCAAAAAATTATCATCATAAGAATATATTTCACAACAAAGCATCACCACCATCTCTCATCATCATTGACCATCACGATCGAGCACGCACGTTGTACTCCCTAACACCACATCGTTGACTCGATCATCATTCTTTTCTAGCTGGAATTGGGCAGAAGAAAACACAGGTTAGAGTTTTTCAATTAGATTATTGTGCTTAAACTCAGAGTTAGATTCATTTCAATGAGATGCGCATGAGTACTAGGGTCGGTAAAGTTATTTTCTTTTTTTTTGCTGACAAAAATGCAAGTACTTTTCATTAATTTTGTCTCGTTTACACATATGGCGAACGTTTCGTCGAGGAACTTGGCAAATTACCTCCCTCCATGTTTTCGCATGTAATAAAACAGGCGAGAATAGACAAGGTGACCATTTACACACACACTCGGCTCGTCAACATTTGCCATGTGTGTAAACGCGACATTAGATGAAGAATTTGAATATTAGAGGAATTGCACGGATACTGAATTGAAAGCACAACAATCTTATTTTGCTTGAATACAGACGAATTTGACTAATTTCAAAATGGAATGCAGGTTTTTTTTTGTTTGCAAAGTGGAGACAATTAGAAGTGATTTTCATGTTAAGGTATGTGAGAAATAAGGATTAATGACAAATATCAATTCATTCACACCCATTTACACGAAGAGACTACTTTTGAGGAAAAGGGAAATTAATACGTGAAACGATATCTACTGTACAGGTCGTTCATGCGCTGGGAAGTGACAAAGCTAGTTAACTGGAAGCTAGTCTCTCAAAAGCAATGGCACACGCATTTATACGTTATTTTAGAGCCGACAGAATACTCGAGCGTGTAGTATGACTTATCTGCACACCTCTTTATTCCAGGACATCAGGCCAGTTTGCCGAAATTCGTGTATCTTGCTGATGGGAGATTTCGGAAATTATTGAAATCGTGAGTATCGTTAAAATATATTCAGTCTCGTGGGAAATATTGAAGTGCTAGATGGCTAGTGAAAGTAAGGTGTACTCTCTACTCCGAGTTCAATTAAGGATACAGCATCAGCTGCCCACAGGATATATGGCGCATTTGGAGACGATGTTAACATAGAAAATACAGCTCAAAGATGCTTTGCCCGATTCCGCACCGACAGTTTTGACAATGACGACCGTCCTGGAACGATGTTCCGCATAAATGACACGCAGGTTCTCCTCCGCATAGAGAACAATCCCCGCCAAACTTTGCATCAACTGAGCGTGAATTTCCAGGTTAACACAAGCACTGTTAGTCGTCATTTTCGACGTTTGGGGAAAAAACAACAGCTGGATCAATATAAAATTGCAACGTGTATGGACCTGTACCTCAATGCTGTTGCAGAACGAGTCGGAAGCCTTTTTTGAATGGTGTGTTTACGTATGACAAAAAACATGGATTATACACAGTAATAGCTGACGCACGTATCAGTGATTGTCGCCAGAGGTTTCTCGCGGAACTAACTTGACGGCATGCGTTCAACATCTAACTTATGTTGCATCATCTGTTGGAACCTGGCCAAACCATTACGACTGAAGTGTACTGACAGCGGCTACGAGAAGTTCGTCAGGAACCACGATGTGAACAGAAAAAGAATTCAGTTCATCCAGGACAACGCACGATCGCAAACAGCGGGACTAACCAGGAACACCTTAAATCAAATTGGCTGGTTAAATCTGCACCATCCCTCTTAATTTTTTGATATATCATCATCAGATTTTCATCTTTTCCGGACGACGGATAACTTAATGAGAAGACTAAGAAAAGGCATTACGAAATTCCTTCTAACGGGCAATACGAGGACTTCTATTGAAAACACTGAGAGAAAAATCTTGATAAAATCAACAATTTTCCTTAGTTGTTTTTGCGTCAACTACGGGCTATAGTTAAAACAACCATAAGAAAATTGTTGATTTCTTTTATGTACCATGGCGCGTGGTTGATAAACAACGTCCGTGGTGCAAAAAAGTAAGCAACCACAAACTACAAACCACAAACTATGGTATTCCAACAATGTACATAGTACAAAATAGTAAATGACTATAGTCTGTGGTGCCCCAACAATAATAGGCGTGTTTTTTTGCTCCACCTATCTATAACAGAACAATGCAGACGCATTGGGAACAGCAAAAACTCCCCCTTTCCATAACAGGAGTCGTTGTTGTTTTCAATGCGTCTGCATTGTTCTGTTATGGATAAGGGGAGAAAAAAAGTGACTAATATGTGATTGCTGAATTATGTTTGTTGAATTTAATAATTGTAGAGTGGTTCAACTATGAAAATGGTTGATAATTCAATATTTTGTAGTTTTAAACGAACTGATGCTCATTTTTCTATAGATCAACTATTTATCGTACTTATGAACCAATTATCACAGTTGAATCCCATCAGCAAAGTCAACTATTTGTGTATGGTCAAATGAACTATTTTAGCATAGTAGAAACCACCATTTTCCGTAGTTCATTCGTCAATTTTGAATGAATTGTTGCATTAATATCAATAATAGTTAAATAAACCATGACTTTTTCTTTCAGTGAAGGAATACATTATTTACCATCACGTTGGCACGGAGTCTTAGTCTGTAATGTGTCACATATAAATATAGTGAGCATAAGCCAACCTGACATTATATTTAGGCCTATTTAGAATATTAAGTAATAGTATATTGGTTTAGAACAATAGTCAGTCATAAAACACGTTGTCGGCTCTACATCTAATATGGTCTCAGAGTTGTGTATAATCTAATCGAAATTACAAGCAAATAGAGCTTATATAAAACTTTAATGATTTAGGGTATGCTGATGCCGAGACAATCGGAAAAATGGCAAAATGTAATGTAATGCGCTAAGAGAATGTTAAATTTGAATCAGATTATATTTGGGCTTCCCGAATCTCCAGCATAAAAGTAAATGTTGGATTCAACAAATATACAGCCATTATAAAGCTTTAAGAGGAGGCATTCATCGAAGAGCACTACGCATCGCTCAAGAGACAGGATCTGCAAGATTTAGTGAACTTATAGAATGACGAGAGAATGTATCGGCGTTGCACGGATCATACCGCATCAACTAGACACCTAAAGCGCTGCCACCAAATCTGGCAACAATATTCTAGTACTCTGCGGACGAAGGAGAATAGCAATTATAAAGGGAAGGGAAACTTAACAAAAAGTTTGGAGGATCTATTCTTTTCCTTGTTGCCTTAAGTTGGCGCGAATAACACCAATCTTTAAGCGAGGTGATTCTTCGGATCCCTCTAATTATCGCCCAATTGCCGTTATTAGTGTAATGAGCAAGATATTTGACAGAATCTTAAATTCCATACATCAATGAGGCATTAATTTTGTCACCAATTCAATACGGTTTCCAAAAACATAGCAATACAATAGCGGCCACATTCGCCGCGGTCCGATTCATTAACAGTTCATTGGATAAAGGTAACTATGTTGCAGCCATTTTTGCCGATCTCAAGAAGGCCTTTGACACTATTGACCACCGACTTTTGCTCCAAGTCTCGAAAAGTATGGCATTAGCAAGAAGTTTAACTCGATAATAAAAGATTATTTATTGGATAGGCGGACTGTGACAAAACAACTACAGTGCATCAGTCGGGAACGTTTCATCAATATAGGCATACCCCAGGGATCAATTCTTGGACAGTACTATTGATCCTGTATGTGAACTGCATCCAACATCTCCAGCTGTCTGGCAAATTGGTCCTTTTCGCTGATGAACACTTCTTTTATATTCTGGAAAGGATGAACCATCTCTGGAGTATAAAATTAATAGAGATCAAGAAACATACCAAGTGTGGCTTAGGAATAGCAAACTGATTATAAACGTTAACAAGACCAAGTACATAATTTCCCATAATAAACGGAATTCGTCTGGAAAAAGCTGAATCAAGGAAATATCTTAGTTTAATCTTGGATAAGAAAATATCATGGTTACACCACATTAACCACATAAGATATTAAGTCGCACCAATGATTGCAGCCTTAAGAAAATATGAGTTCTTGGAAACCAGTACTAAATTAATGATGTTTAATGTTTATATACTATCAAATATTACATACGGAACTATTTTATGGAGTCAGTTATCAAAGCAAAACATCAAGTTGATTGGAAAAATTATTTCGAAAGCAATTAAAATTATGTTTAGAATGCCGACTCTAACACCAACAGTTGCTGTGTACACTCAAACAGGATTGTTAAATATTCAACTAGTTTATTTTTGAAAGGGAAAAACTGATTTTTAATATCATAAAACTTTGAAATGGCGTAACACCCCCCGCACTGTGTTGGTAATAACTAACCAGGAAACCAGAACTGCTAGAAATCTATCTCTTGTAACTCCAAGAACGGATAGATTGAAAATGGATCGAACTCTGTCAAATCAGCGAAAAACATAATAGAGTTCAAGTTATACTTGAAATCTCACATCAAAAACACCAATCCTTAATGAAGAAGATACCAGAGTGTTTTTGTAGATTTTTCTCTGGACACATGTCAATGAGAGACAAACATATAACTTAGGGTATGAAGTGTAATTAAAATTAATAACGATTGTACCTTCCCTTATACCAACTTTCAATTCCTGGGAAGTACTAGGACGACATGTTTGATGACACGTTGATGCACACGGACCGTGCATACTGATTAAGTGGTGGAGAGAGTGGAAGGGAGGCAAAAAAAAATTGAAAAGAGAAAGTTCCTGGCAGTGGTATGCAGCATATGCAGCTTAGAATCAAAGATGTGACATTTGATTTGAAGTTCCTTGAAGCAAAAATAAACAAAAAGAGAACAATAAAGGGGATTGTTTGTAGGAAAAGGTCATTTAATAAATATATCGCAGCATTCAGATAATAATGATTCTCTTATCAGTTAGTCACTATATTTTGAAAAAAATATTAGGTAAATATCGAAATGTGAGCCAATGCGAGGGTACCCTTGTTGGAGATGCTGCGCACTTCTCTTCAAGCTTGTGAGTAAACTCATCACGCGTCTAGCATCAAAGAATGACGTCACCACATCGCTAAGTCTCCTTATTAACGACCAAATTTCGCAACTTGCGCCAACAATGTTATGCGTAAGTCACTGTTTCTTCTCCAAAAAGTGTGAGTATTCGTCCTAAAACAAAAGAGGAATAACTAGTATATGACCTCAATGACGACCAAACAAACTAACTAGCCTCTTATATAAAATCTCAAAACTAACGTACCCAAAATATACAATGTGCATTTTCGACTACTCTAAAAACTACGATTTCTCGCACCCATTGTTTTCATTATGAACGCAACGAAAAACGCGCGACAATTTCGAGGAGAAAAATAGCCCCGTATACATCTAAAGCGACACCACATGTCCGGCCTCCTATCAACACGCGAACAGCATTGCCATTCACTTCAAAGACCCCTCGTGCTTGACAGATTTTCTTGGGCAATTGTGTCAATGGAAAAATCCACAATTTCGGCCGTGTGTGATTACTCCAAAGTCGGCTCATCAATTTTCATGTTTGATTTATATAGAAATTGGTATTGAAACTAAGAACAAATTAGTTTTCACCTAGAAATTGACAACTAATCTACCGAAAAATTTCTCATCGCGCAACACATACACATCGCTCCGCATTGGTTAGCTACTGAAACACCAACGCAGTTGCCAAGTCCTCAATCACTAATTTGCAATGATTTTAATCCATCGACAGTAACCAAATTCACCGGAAAATTACATACGAGACCATTCTCCCAAAATGTTATTTTCTTACTACCGATCGTTCAATTCAAATCCATACGGAATTTCTGAATACAGGAGAAATGCGTCGTAAATATCCGCGGCTCTTCATTCCCCCCCACACACAATATCCTAACTACACGGAGTGGCGCACACACATCTCGGAACCTCAACGACCCGAACAAACATTTTAAAACACTATCGTTCGTGGGACACACGCCATAGTTACCGCAGTCCCCACGCTTTTCGCATACGAAACTTCTAAAACAAAATTCATCCGGAACACAACACACTTTTTTCAACTCTACCATTTTTTCGGCAGATCGAATGCAAACCGCCAATAGTTGGTCCACAAACATTCACGCATTGCAACATATACTCAAATAAAAAACAAAAGAAACGGATTTCCATAACCGCAGCCTCCAACCCACAATCACCGAATCTGCTCGGCATATTCTTGACATGTTCCCGATTGAGAGCACCCATGGAGAACTCACGATGCAGCACGCTCGCGGTACCCTCATTTCATAAGATTTCCAACCGGACAAACAGTTTCAAACCGAAATTTCATTCCATTCGCGAATTTCAGACGTGCAGCTGCCACAATTTCCCGGCAATTATCAAAATAGCCATGTACACGATAAACCCTCGTGGCGCCTTCTACCAAAAGAAGAATCTTTCATGCAGCTCAAAGAACTTCTCGGCTAGCGATCGGCCATTCGAACACAAAATACACACTTTTTCTCCCCCTCAATATTCGTTCCAATTCTTTCACAAAATTTTCACATCAAATCTAGATGGTTTTATGGAGAAATTCCATTACCAACTATTCGGCGATTTGCACTCGATTGTTTTACATGAAATTTGCCTATTTCAAATTGTTATTAATATAGAAAATTTCTTTACTTTTTCACTTTTTCAATCGCGGCGATGTCAGACAAAACGCATTCACTCACACATGTAATAACACTATGGAAATTTCAATGAAGTTGGTTGCGCTCTACTAGTGGGTTTTACTAGAAAACAATTACAGCGGCTAATTTATCTATGGTTGAGTAAACGACGCGAAACTACGAAAAGGAGGGACCGATTGGCCAATAATTGCCGAAAATGGCGAGAATGGAGGAATCGAAGAAGCTTACTAAAATCAATTTAATTTTAATTTAATTCATTTAATATCAATTAATTACATGTTTAAAATAATAATTAATGTTTAAAATAATAATTAAATAATAATTGCTATTTGAAGTAGCAATAACAAACCATATTCAGCAAAATATAATATATATATATATATATAATTTTTTTTAAAAGATATCAAGTTGGGTTCTTTGGTGTTTTCAGTTTTTCCATATTAAAGAAAATAAATTGCAATATACAGTTATATCTCCAGGATTAAATTACTATTAATACTTTGTTCAAAATGGTTAGCAGTTGCATATAACTTGATTAACTCTAAATCTACTCTAAATCGCCTGATTTAGAGTGTAGTGTGAACGGCATATAAAGCGTTTTCACTAATGTGACAAGGTTTTTACTACAGCAAATTATTCAGAATGAACACAGGCAAATTTTATGAAATGTATTGCCTTAAATATAATGAAATTTATTGCTTTAAAGTTTTGGCCTACCAAACGCGCCAAGATATGATTCATGAAAACTTTGAAGTACACATCACGAGCAGTAACAACTCAAATAAAACAACCATAATTTTGATATAAATCGAATATTTACTATGCCTCTTTATATGTATAACTTCCGCTTTATTCAAAATATCTATAAAATCACTTCTATTACAATATGTATATGTACTTAACATGTTTTCATCGCATTTTAATTACATTAACATTTCTTCACATGCTTCTTTTCGTCTTGTTTTTGTCTTCCTGAATGGAAGAATATTCGAAAATAAGCATTCACAACTCTAATTCCATGATTTAGATCATGATTTACAGGTTTCACTTAATTATATATATTTTTTGAGTGATTTAATTTTCTTTTGAAGAAAATTTTCACTGTCGCGCGGCTTGTTTAGCATTTTCATTTAATTTTAAAATATCCTTTCATTAGCATTTATCATTTCTTAAAGATAGTCTTACAAGAAGAATAGCATGATGCCTGTCATTTATTCTCTTTAAATATGCCGTTTTTATTCTCATTAGTTTTAGCACATATTATTTGGAAGCTTTCTTGTCTCCTTTTTGCCAAAGCTATTTTACATGAGTTAATAAATAAGTTGACTTATGTTGTTCATTTTCTTTTTGTTTCAGAAAAAAATATAATTCTAGTCTCATCAAATTAACATAATTGCGGGAAAATAATTTATTATATGGTAATGGAATAGACGGCTCGGTGTAATTTGACAAAAATTTGTTCAGTGTTTAAAGTGCCTTTTAAAACTTTGAACGCGTTTTTCTCGAAATTTATATTTGCGTCGTTAAGCAAGATTTCTCAGAAACGGCTAAATCGATCAGTCTACAAATTCGCACATCAGATTTATCAACACATTTTTTGTGATTGATCGTGATTTTATAAACAATTTGGGGCCAACATTTTAACCAAAAACCAAAATTATTTGTTTAAAAGCCACCATTTTGTTAATCCATTTAGGATAGTTTGTGTGTGAGCTCAAAGGATCATCAGATGAAGTAAACAAAATAGATCAACAACTGTAGCGATTTTTTAAAAAGAATATTACTCTGAATAATATAGTTTTAAATTAAAATAAATACATTCTTCAGTTATTCATTTCTTCTATTTTTCGAAATGTAATGTCACCAAACTTGAGAGGGCGATATATTTTTTTACAATTCATACAATCATTCTACTAAAAAAACACTTGGTTAAATGCGGCTGTATGGTTAAATGTTCACAGTTTCGAATTTTTCCAACACATAAAATTCTATTACATCCGCTCAACAACAAAAATAACTGTCAAAAATGACTGCTCTAAATATTATAAAAAAATCTCGATAATATTTTAACGTCTTCATATCTTCAGTCATTTAAATCTTGAATTTTTAAGCCTAACTCATTTTTTCAAATTTTTCATCTGACTTAAGCAGATTTTCATATTTTCTCTCTCTTCTCAATTTTGGATTAAATAAAAAATATCTGTCAGTATATCTTCACAATAAACTTTTTTTCTTAACTAACTAAAATATTTTTGAGACAAATAAGTATAGTATACAATGTCGAAAATAATAAATAGTCAGAAATTTCACAAGCACTATATACAATAGAGTATAGAAATAATATTCTTAGGCCATTCACATGTTCTAGCCTTCTAGTTCTAAGTGCTAAAGCTTTGGTATAGACGATTTAGCTGTAGTGTAAAAAGATCAATATATTATATATTTGTAACAAATTTTATATTTGGCATCAATTGGCAAGACTTTGGTTTATTTTCTTCTTCTTTTATTTAAATCATTGTGCTGCTGACGTTTTGTATTTTTTTTTTTTTGCTTTTTTTCATTGAATACTGGCAAACTGTTTATTGTATGGATAAGACTAAATAAATTCTTGTATAAGGTTCATTATCAGAGCGAAACAAACTGTTTTCATTTTTGATAACTGTCTTAAAAATTTTATAGGCATTCGAAATCAAATAACTTTTCCAATTGCGCGAAAGAAACGATTACAACATGTTCAATGCGAAAAGATATTTAGAAAAATTATTAATTCCAATGGTAGATTACACTTTGGTATTTTCTCGATATTTGTATTCAATTCAATTCTCGATATTTGTATTTAATTCAAAGTCTCGTCTCGGATTTACTATAATTCCACTAACCCGTTTAGGCATCGTTCCGCGCGCATATAAATATACAATTTGTGATTGTATGCCCTATAAAATGTCTAATATAAAAAATCTGCAGAACCAAAACTGTTCATTCGATGTTGTTTTCTATTATCTTTCTTTTTGGCAATTTGGCTTTAATTATTTATTATCCACGTTATTTGCTTCAAAATATGTATTCATTTTCGGCAAATTCTACTTTAAAGTGTGTTGCCATGTTACCAGCAAGATTTGTGCATGTATTTTTTAGCAATCAATTGAACCATAATTGGAAAGCGAATAAATAGCCCGTAGTTATTTGTAAAAGTTTTACAGTTGCTCACAATATAAATGATGTGATACTTACGAGGAAACCCTTTAAAAACTCTGAAAGTACGAGGTATAGAAACTACGTAAATATGAATATATAATATACGTTTTTCAGCTCGTGATCTTATTTATAGTTTTCAATGGACAGTAAGCCCAACAAGATTACAATGCAAGTGATGGCTGTAGAATTGAAGCTAGGCATGTTTGTTGGGAGAGAGTGATGTCTCTGCGTGGTGATGGTGGTGGCAGGATGCAGGAAGGTACCATTGCGATAATGGCGGCCAACCTTGGGGTCCATATCAGGATGTGTGTCCCTACAATGGTTAGGGGGGCCTTGACCAGAGGCGCATCATTTGAATTTTTCCGTGGTTTTACGAATTTAAATTGAATTATATTTTTTTCTTCCTAAGTGAAAAAAATTTAAATAATAAACAAGACCACGAGCTAAAATAATTGTTTTGTTTTTACAAGACACTTCACTTATTTTGCGAGTTTTCAAAAGTTTTTCTCGTATCCAGTACTCACATTATTTAGATTTAGATTTTTTTTTTGGTCTAATTTGAGAACATAACAGTTCTTGTATTATTTGAATTGCTTGGAAATACCTAACAATGAGATTATGTGTGCTATCATAATGAGATTCAAAGCGTTGGTATTACTTTTGTTTCGATAATAAAAATCATACTAAAAAGTTGAGACCCTGTTTTTGCATCGTTATCATTTTTTCCAGACTTATTTCGTTTATTGGCAAATATTCGTAGAAAAAATACTTTTAAGTGAATTTCTTTGTTGCTCATATCACTTACTAGCGCAGCTCATATTTTTTTGTTGGGAAAAATGCTTAGTTGATACAATTTCATACTAAGAAAACTGACTTGCAATTTGCTTATGCTTTTTCACTAAATTCTACCTATCAGCTAAGACAACAGCAAAGCTAATATTGATACGTAGAATAAGAGCTTCGAAAGCAACTCGAACAATTTTAAATTTCGACTCTATGACGAACTGACTACGACTCATCTACTACTTGATATTGCAGGTTAAGAAGGAATGCATGATAAATAATTATCGTTGGCATGGTAACGCGGAGAGGATGTTACTTTCTGGCCACAAAAAGACCATAATGAAGTTGAATTGAGAAACTGTTGTCTATAATTACTTCGAGCGTGATCGCCACATTGAACCTTTGCCATGTTGAACGCATCTAGGTTTCATGATTCAGGTTTACTGCTCTTGTTTACACACCATTAAGTCTAACACTAGGTAATGTGAAACTTGAAAGTATCTAGCCTTCAGATATGGACAAATTACGGAATCGTGTTATCAATATCTAGTAGCCCTCAATCATTTATGATAACACAAACCTCAAACGTCACATTATTATATCATTTCCAAGCAATTCAAATGATGTAACGATTGCTAATATCATAAATAAACATTCAGTATTAAGAGGGATTGCTGAAAAACGCACGAACAAGAACAAATAAGCTTTTAAAATAGACAAATGACGAGGGTTGTGATTCTACTTACAATTATTTTCAAGCATCTCGCCTTAAATCTACTCACACAGTGGTTGTGCCCCGTGTAGATCAGGATCTCACATACTGGCTTGTCATTTTCAATCACTTACAGAATTACTTTGCCTTTGTTGTGCTGTCGAACTATGTCGTGTCTTCCTAGACCCTTCATTATCAATATCCGACGATGGCGCTGTTGTATTTGATAATGCTACGGTTTTATTGAAATCGATTGTTGCGTATCCGGATGAGGCTTTCTTCGGACTTTCCGGTGGTAATAGACTATTCCCCGTAGATAACATAGGTGTTGTAATTTTACTAGTGCTACTAGTCGGATTTATGCCATTACCGGTCACTGGTAAACTGGAAACAGTTTGTAGGGGCAGGGCAGAATTCTGTTGCACTATACCACTGGTATTTGAAATGGATTTTGTTAGTCCGGAAACGATAGTAGTCGTTCCGGTACCACTGGGTATGGAAGACAATGCCGTGGTGGCGGTTGCAGTACATGCAGCCAGAGAAGATGATGAGGGCGATTGATCCAGATCTAGAACGATGTAGTTTACTTCACGGATCTGCTGCTTCGCAATGGCTGGAGTAGTCGGTTCGGACTTGTCAAATACAGTTGATGAAACTGTTTCTGATTTCGCAAATATCTCAGGCTTCGAGTAGCGGGGACGCGCTCCGAGCAGTGATCGAAATTCCGCAGGATCTAGGTTTTCATAGCAACGTGTCGATGGGTCGATCGAAGTCGTCGATACTAGGCGCTGCAAGCCAAAACTACACTGCGTCGTGGTCGCAATAGTTGGTGTACCAACCGGGTTTTCCTCCAATTCGCCAGGAGTAACATTTACATACATGTGAGCACCATCCGGTTCACAGGGTGATAACGGCTCATCAGATGCAACAACCGTCTGTTGCCGATTCAATAAAACTTGTCCTGTGGCAACAAGTGGTGCTGGCTCTTGCGGTGGTATGTCAAGTGAAAGTTTTTTACTCAGAAGATTATTATTGTTTTCACCAGATCGAAGAGGAAATTCTTGATACACGTTGCTGTTTTGATACTGCGGTTGTTGGTTCAAATGAGCCATTTCGAGTATGTTTGTAAAGCTGTTCGGTGACCCGGGTGAATTCGGCTCAGGGCTCAACGGGCCACTTCCTACGGAACTAAGGCGCATTCCTGATGAGTACCGAGCTCCCAAGTTACTTCTCACTGGTGTCGGCTCGAGGTAGTTGCCTTCCGCGGACAGAGTATCTGTACTACGACTAGGATTAGATGAGTGGATTGTGCCATTCGGACTTAGTGACTGAGTCCTGTTGTGCGGGAAGACACAATTTGAGCTTCGATTCTGCGTTTGACCACTTGGCCCTGATGCACTTCGAACCTGGGCACTCGAACGTAATTGGGCTATACCGCCCACACTACCATTCAAAATTGTGCTAGCGGCAGACATGTCCATTCCTCGCTCGTCAATACCGGCCGTACCTTGGATGTAAGCCTGTAATTTGTGGAACAGGCTCTGTGCTTGTTGGCATTTAAAGGCGTAAATTCCTTCGCCAGTTTCACAACGCCGTCCTGCTTCAAAAGTAAACACGTCGGCATCGAATCCATATCGTCGCAAATGTTGCAACGACCACTTAACCGGGTCCTTTCCCTTGCGATATAACGTTATCTCTCGTGCCGTAATTTCAAGTTGGCCGCTCCACCGTGGCAGTCCATCATTATCGATGTTCACGACCCGATATACATTCGGGTTCAACTCACTCAGGTCTTTCTTACTGTGAATGCAACCCATTACGTGCGGGGTCAGACACACTCGTCTAATTTACAGAGCAATGCCACCAGACAGCAGGAACCTTTGGGAACGACAATTTTCCCGAAAAGAATTCGAGATGAAGTAGCTCGAAAATTATTTCCCACACATATTCATTTTACGAAACCTCATACCGTATATGAGGCTCTAAATGCAGCAACCAATTAATTATTTTCAATGTCTTCATCAAAATAATCCACGATGTTCCTCTTCCTTCACTTTATTATGTCGTCGTATTGTGATATCGTCACGCACAAAAAACTTCTTTAGGCACAACACTAGTCGTTTATCCTACAGCTCTAACACTTTGACGAATATTATTAGGTTTCCGGCGCGATTTTATGTCTATTGAACGTTTCTATTTATTTATTAGGCCTTCAAGTTGACTAAGGACTTAAGCTAGATTATTTAAAAAATATATCCTTCGCGTACAACCCCGCAGTGTTGGTGTTGCATTTTACGAATGACGTCTAATAGACTTCAAGGCCATGCAATGGGTAGTGTTTTCGTAATGTCATCATGACACTAGTGTGGATGATAAATTTGTGGAGAGTTCTATAGGGAATTTTTAAAAGCAGATAAATTAATAATCAAAAGAAAAGAGTATATGATTAAAAGTGAAAGACTCTTCTCAACGCCTTTTCACTTTCATTTCAATGCCCATAGTGCAACACAAGTTTGATTGAAACAAACTGGAATCTTGAACATTTATTGAATATTATTTAATAATAGAAGTATTTTTTTGTTTTAAGTTGGCTTGCTTTGTACGGATGTATTTAACAGTTTTTCATTTTTATGAACATTCTCCATGAAATCAATTCAGAAAAATTCAAATCAACTAATTCAAAAAATTCCTCGAGGGTAATTTCATAAACCGATTTACACTGTACCGATTCTGCGAATTGTCTCATATGGCCAGGCTGTAAATCTCTCCCAAAACTTATCCTGATGATGCTGTCATTTTCATTGGTCGCGTAGGAAACGTCACTATTTGTACGACGGCTGTGGACGGCTACAGCACTCGACTCGCAACAAAAATACCTGCGGAAGATTGTTTTGACGTTTTCGATTAGGAGGAATTCGTCTTTCAGTTACTTAATTGGTTTCTCAACCATTGTACCCACTGGGCGGTTAAGTGAAAAAGTATTACGGTTCAACGATTCATATAAATTTCCATTCGTACTGTGTGTAAATAGAATGTCGTAAAATGGAATCCATAAAACTACCCCATAATTCCGATTCGAATGGAAGCGGTGAAAGTGAAAAACTTATTGGAGGCGATGTTGACAGTGATAAGCTTCGATCGAATGAAACATTGAGTGATGAAATACCACAAATCATGAACAATGACGAGTTGAATGATAGTTATGAAAAGTTAGATTACATTGAGAGTGCTGATGTATCACCATCGCTATCGATAAATCGCGGGAGGCGTTCCGATGAGCCAACCGAATTGAGTTTCGAAAAACGTAAGTGTTAATCATGATTTTTTATGATAATCAGATAAACTGAATCGGCGAATATGGCTTCAGATTTATTTGCTTTATTTTTGGTAAAAAGAGCTTTTCAATGATGTCACGAATCCCATTCCAAAATAATTGTTTTCAAAGTGAAAAATGTCTAGTAATCAAAATTAATTTGTAGTTTTTATCAGTTCAAAGTTCAGATTAAATGACTGGGTTTAGCTTGGCTGCGGTTTGAATGAAACTTTGGTTTGTTTATTCGGAGCTCATTGCATAGTGAAGCTCAAAGCTTAGTAATATTTAAATATTCTTCCGTATGTTTATAATCACACATTGCCCGCAAAAATATCTGAAATGGTCATTAAAACCAATCCATGTTAATCTCGATGTAGGCAAGTACAGTCAATAGCTGAATTATTCAATATTGAATACATACAAATGCATATCAATACTGTGCTAATCTGTTGAGCACTAACGCAAATCAATAAATTCAAGCTTTGTTAGTGGTTAAAAACAAGTGAATTCAATGCAATCAGCATTCATAGAGATAGGTTTGATACCCTTATCGGTAATTTAATCAAAAATAATGCTTTTTACATTTTTTTGCATAACGTCAAGTTCGTTAATATGTTAACACTACGTCGTGTTACTTTGGGGTTTACTAAACTGTACAAAAAAAACAGCGATGGTATGGAACCTCCTATTGATGTGAAATACTAGATTACCATGTATTTTGTAGATTTTATAAGATACTATTGAACTGATCATACGTCGAATAAGTTAGTTTCGCATTCACGGCAACTGCCAATAGATGGGTTCAATTGAAAAAATATAAACTGTTACTTTTGTAAGAATTTTCATAAAATATACCACTTTCGCTGGCTATGACGAAAAAAAAATCATGCAGTGGCATCTTTCCGTAAAGCTGTCTCTACTGATATCAGCCAACTGCTGGTCTGCTGGCGTTCTTCTTAAAGATTTCGCTATAATTTCTCGTAGGATTTTCCATTTTTGAAGAGTAAGGAGCCAACGAACTACAGACCTTTTGCTACTTTAGCTTCAGAATGTTTAGCCTGCTTAACGATATAATTACTGATGGTGTATTCATGATCATCATGATTTTGGGGCAGCTCCAACACAAATGATCGAGGGAAGGCACGTTTAGACTTCATCTTGGTCTACAGCACATCCATTGCCCATTTTGATAACGAACAGACCTTTCTCACCGTAAATCGGAGGGAGTTTTTGGTGACTAGTGCCCTCTGCACCATCACTCCTAAAGTGCTTTTCGCACTGCTTCTTGGTTACCAACTAATTTATTAATTCTGCACCAAGCAAATCTTCCTGCTGCGAGACTGCATTGTATTTCTGCATGGAATAGAACAGAGTTCGGCCGTGCTAAAATCGTCCTATGCGCTAGAGGATTTTCTCTTTATATTTTTTATTACCCTTTTCCCATTGTCATTTTTTTTTTATTTTTTTTTATTTTATTGTAGTAATTGTTTATATATTTTGCATATGATTAATAGATAAATAAATAAACATCAATTAATCACTTGGACTTTCCAATTTCAGATCCTGAAAATGCCGAGGAACGCGAAAAACGTCAAAGAATTGAAGCTGCCTTGCGTAATCCGAACACTTCACCTGCAGAATGGCGTGAATTTGCACTTTCCGACTACGGCCTAATTAGCGACGACCTACGGCGCCAAGTATGGCCACGATTGGCTGGCGTCGATCCTGACAATATCGAACCAGCACCTAAACTCATCGACCTCAAGTCCCATCCGGAATACAATCAAGTCATTCTGGATGTAAATCGCTCGCTCAAGCGTTTCCCACCTGGCATTCCGTACGAACAACGAATTGCCCTACAAGATCAATTGACCGTTCTCATTTTACGTGTGATAATAAAATATCCACATCTACGATATTACCAAGGATACCACGATGTGGCGATTACATTTCTGCTGGTTGTCGGCGAAGATGTTGCATTTCACGTCATGGAAATTTTGTCGACAAATCATTTGGCCGAGTGCATGCAATTGACCATGGAACCCATACAGAAGAGATTGATGTACTTATACCCGATTATAAGGCATGAGAATCGTGATTTGTGTGGTTTCCTCGAGAGGTCAACAGTTGGAACCTTGTTTGCCTTGCCATGGTATTTAACGTGGTTCGGGCACAGCTTGAACTCATACCGAGCTGTTGTTCGATTGTACGATTATTTTCTTGCATCGCCATTCCTTCTGCCTTTGTATGTAACTGCCGCCATTGTCCTGTACAGAACTGACGATATTTTCCGAGAAGATTGTGATATGGCAAGCATTCATTGCTTGTTGTCGCAAGTATGGAAACCTTTTAGTCAATGTGTCGAACAAAACCTAAATATTTCATTTTACAGCTACCCGACGATTTACCATTCGAATATCTATTGAAAAATGCAAGTGATTTATACAGGAAATATCCACCATATAAAATTGAAGTTGAAGTGGACGAAATGATTCAATTAGAGTAAGAATCTCATTCGAAATTTCATGTACCCGACAATTAATATCTCCTTGATGGTTTCATTTACAGAAAACAACTACGTGCAATTGCCGAAGAACAGGCTGCTTTACGTCGCAAAGCGGCTCTCGCTCGACGCAATCCGAACCCGTCATTCGTCAACAAATTCCTACCGCAGGCCATGCTCTCGAAACGATCATTTATCGTAACAACTGCATTCTCGATACTGGTTGGTATCTGCGCTTATTACTATAAGACACACATTCTATCTGTAGGGATCAGATGAGATTACATCTACTTTCCGCTCGATGTTTTTCAGAGAAATTCGAATCGTCTATGGATGATCGGATTTTCAATCTGTTAAATATTATTTATTTCACTTTTATTTATTGATCATACAAGCATCTTTTAATTTTCAATGCATACTGATACTCATAAAAGTCAACCAAAAGAGAATAATTCGCTATCAATAATTTCATCACATGCTCATCTTATCAAAAATTGTCATTTTAACACGACAACATCTTACTTAAATTGATACTTTATAATCAAATTAAATTACTGAATTGCACGAAATTAGGCTTTTTAATTATTTCTATTGTATTTCTTGTGATCCACTATAAAATTCCGAGCGGGAAGTAGTTGAGTTTGAATGCAAAACAAAAAACAAAAAATTAAATTTTCTTGTTGAATTAATTCTTAAGGTAAAATGAATCGGATTCGATTGTTGTAAGACGTATGAATTCGTCCAAAGCATATTATATTCGTCTAATATTATTGAAGTAGTAATCATTTATTATTAAATAAAATTCTTTAAGAATAACTCAATTAAATAAGATTGGTTGAAAGAAACAACAGATGTAAAACGTGATGGTGTAACTTTAAAGTGTCAACTTTGTATAACATTATAAACTGAAACAATATGAACAAAAAGTAAGTTTTAAGATGTTTGTTTGTGTTGAAATTAATTATTTAATAGATCGCTTGAAAAACTCATGAAATATGCATACGGGTTTAATCGTTCGAAAACAATCGGATGATTAGTACAGGATACAAGATGGATTTCGCAAAAACGTAGTATCGTAATGTGTTGCCTTGTAAGAAGTAAAGTCATAGTCTGGATTAGAAATAAATGTTATGTAGTGATTATATTCTTTGCGTGTAAATTTAGTATTTATAGATTGATAGGCTTAATCTGTAGAGTCAATTTTATCTGTATTTCTGATTACGCATTTGTTTAATCATAGCAAGGATTACAGAACATCATAAAAAATTATTCAACTCTAATGAAATCACATTTTTTTTCACATATTTTACTAAAATTTATGAATTACATTTCTTCTCGAACGTTGAATTTAAATTGAAAGTAAATGATTATGGTGAAAACAGAATAATTTATTACAATGTTTTTTTTTGTTACGTTTTTCATGTTAAAGATTAAGGATCTATTCTATTCCCCTACAAAAAATGATTCTAGCTATAAATATTGAGTAAATATATACATTAAGAAGTAATTTTGTAGAATAAAATGGTACCAAATGCATAATTGATATGAAGTGGAAGCAAGTCTATTATTATTATGATGATTGAAATACATTAATAGATAATTAAATTGAGTATGAATTTATCGAAATATCAAAGTTTCTTATAAATTTATATACGGATCTGGCAAGTTTTTCCGTATTGATATAGTTATTCTGTTCGAGATTTCAATAATTGCTATTTGAAAAATAAGGTAATAAGGTTTTATTTGGCTAAGTATTTATTTGTGTTGCTGTCTTAATCGTCGTTTCTTCTCCACTGGTTTCTTAAGAAATCCAAGCAGTTAGCTAGTCAACTACTAGTCGAAAGCTGGCACACTACTAGTCGAAAGTTACAAAATTCTCTACTTATTACTTTCTGAGTAAGCCGAGATGATAATATTGGTAGGTAACTTGGGAAAGCGATGCCTCAATGGCTACAAACCAAGAAGTAAAACCATGAAGTACATAGACCATCGAGGGCACGATCTATAAATGGTTTGTTCATCCATTGTACCCACTCCTAACGCAAAGGTTGCGATGATAACCGTTTAGCATCACTTGAACATCTCACACATTCTTCAGATCTGTTCAACTGTTAAGCGCTATTCAGACATGCGTCCATGCGATCTAGCGTGTTTTGCTTACACGAGTCAATTTGATTTTGTTTATATAGGCGGGTCTAAAGCGAAGGAGGTGGAGTATGCTGATTCATGTACAATCGATTTTAAAATGATTTCTTTCGCTCAGTGGCATGTGTGGATGATTCGTTGGTGATCATTTAAATATATGTTTTGTGGATGATTATTTTCTTATATAATGATGTGGATAATATATATTTTGCATCCTTAGGTACATGACTATTACGAAAAAAATTGAATGCATATGAATATCTAGACACAAACATATATATGTAAGTATATATAGTCATATGGATTAGTATATACAATTTTCTGCTACCAATATATTTGTACGGAGCAAAAAAAACATCATTATAAGCGTGTAAAATCCATCCACTTATCGCCTTAGCCCCGCCTTCAAAAAACTGGATTTGAGTTGACTTGACTCGTGTAATCTAAAAACGCATGGACGGCTCGACGCATGCCTGAAAAGCGCTTTATGGTTTTCTCTTGGTCATAAAGAAACAAATGGAATCAATAAATCGAAAACAATCGCTCAAGTATTTGAGTTGAATTGAATGTCTATAACCATAAATATTGTATACTCGAAATCTACACAAAACATCGTATATACACTATTTCATTCAATATAAATTTCATAAGCAGTTTCATTCAATATTTTATTCATAAGCCTCATTGTTGTGTGTGGCATAAAAAAACACGCTTAAGTTTAATCTAATTTTTGTTGCTTACAAACTAGATCTAGTTAAGCTGTCTACAAAAAGTGTTACTAAACCTACATACACACTAATTAATATGGAAGTGACATCAACAACACAGCCTGGAACAATAAAGCTCAATGATCGGCGCTGTCGATGAAAATATTAATTTTAAATTATTTCTACATTTTTAATGATAATGAAATGAAAATCGAGAGAAATGTTTATACATTGGGAAAATGAAAGAAAAAAACTTACTTTGAGATGAACGCATTCGATTTGAATACTGATATGATCACCAAAATGTAGATTTTAATCTGTTTTTGTTTGCTCTTTTGTATATGTCTTAAAGGCATGTGTTATCGGTATTTTTACTTGTAGTTTTTTCTTTGGCTATAGCTATGAGACATTCTCTTTAGTGTACTATACAGCAGAAGTGTTACTGCAACCGATCAATTCAAACATAGAAAAAAATCATAGTGCCGGCTATTCAGTTGCACGGGTTATTTTTTCACGTCGTGACATGGAGCGGTCTGATTCCAAAATCTGTAACAATAAAAAAACAAGAACGAACAAAAAGTCGATAATTTATCGATATCTCTCAAAATGCATAAATATATTTTCTATTCATTTATGAACTTATATCGAAACTATTCTATCCATATATATGTATTCCTCCTGCTTTAATAAATCTATTTTTTTTTTACAATTCGGCAATCGCTTTGTTTTCAGCCTTGCAACTATATCTGATATATTTTGCATCTTTGACATGTCACTAGCTGACACACAAAAATAATTTATTTTATAAAACTACTTCAAAACCATATATGGTACACCTCGATCATGAGAATCAAAATGAAAAATCAGTGTTCATATCACAATATACATATAATATTAAAGAAATTGATTTTAAGATTCATTCGGTTTCTTTTTCGAATTGAAATTAATAGCAACTGTTTAAAAAAATATCAAAAGAAGATGAAACATATTACATCAGTAGAACAAAGTTGAGTTTGGCTTCAATAATAAGTTCGATTATAGTCTAAACGAGGACGTACACTGATTTAATGAACTAATCTTTGTTAGCTGTCTTTCGACTAGAAAAAGAAATATACGCCGGTTAATAAAAAAAATGAAAATCACTCGTATTTCATAGATGTATCTACTTTTTTGCAAGTGCGATTCCTAAACCGATTATGCCGCCAATGGCCAATGCTGCGCCGCCAGCATATGCAATCCCTTTTAGGCTTTCCTTTTCCAGTTTGTCTTTGACGTAAGCCTACAGAAATTAAGACAAAAATGATTTTAATATGCTTAGGATTTTACTTTTACAAAATCGAATTTTTTTTTTAAATGTATCAAGCACTCACCTCTAATGATATAACCTGTTGATTATTTGGTTCGATTTGTAGAAAAGCTTTACAGAATTTCAGTGCTAACGAATATTGTTTGATGCGAGCATTGCCAATCGCCAAATAGTAAATATAATCGCGTTTTCCATCAGCATCTCGGGTCATCAAGTCCTCCAACAACAATATACCCTGTTTCCAAGCAAAAGAACACATTGCAATCGTAAACACTAACAAATCAGAAGCAGTTTACTCTTTACCTTTTGAATGTCTGGTGTATAACTGCTTCTTACCAAACACCAAGCATATTCAAATTGGGTTCTGTGTGTCACACTCTGACTATCGAGCTCTTGATGATATTTCTTCTCAAATTTCTAAATAAATGAAATGTTCATGAAACTCGGAGACAAATGAAGGAAAATATAGAAAAATATATAGAAAAATAATTAAATACGTTCTATGTGAAAATCGCAGCAAATCTCTACGCTCCATACTAAAGCTTTTACCTGCAATATTAATTAAAAGTTATTTGGACTTTTGCAACCAATGCAATGGAAATGCAAGCAATACAACTTATAAGATGGATATTAATGAGAACATCTATGTATTTTTTTTGTGAATTTTTTTTTGTAAATGAAAAACAGGGTTCTTCAACAAGGACTTAAAAATTTGTATTTAAATAAAACAGAATAATTTAGATATCCGGATGAAATGTCTTCTAAGTGTAATATGCGATTTCGTTTATATAACCATCGCGTGCACGTTTGCAGAGATGGATACTTCGAAGCCAAATTTCCACCACTCCTACACACATATCAGCCAGATCGTTGGCAATTTAGCATTCTATATTGTTCCTGAACTCCTCTAACGCTTGTGGCTTGTTGGCATAACTAACGACCTTACGGAACCGCATAAAAAGAAATCAAACGACGTTAAATCGCATGAGTAGGTTGGCCATTCGACCGGATCATTTCTCGAGATTTCACGTTTACCGAACTTCCCTTTCAATATATCAATTGCTTGATCAACTGTCTAGCATGTGGCACCATATTGTTGGGGCCACATATCAATGATGTCAAGTCCAACCAATTCTTATCGAAAATAGTCATCCAACATGGTAAGATAGCGAACTCCATTGACCGTAAAATGGCGACGATTTTCATCAATGAAAAAATACAGTCCAAATACACCTCCGGCATGAAATCCACATCACCCAGTCACTTTTTGGGCATGCAGTGGAGTCTTTTTAAGTACATGGGGGGTTTGTTACTGTAGAAAATAACGTATATTTCGCTTATTGACAAAGCTATTAAGCCGAAAATGAGTTTCACCACTGAAGTTGATTTTATCGATACATTTAGGACTTTTTCCTAACTTTTGTTGAGCCCAATCGGATAAGTTTTGGCGCTTAAATAAGCAAGAGACTTCAGTTCTTGAGTTAATTTGATCTTGTAAGAATGTAAGCGAAAATCTTTGTGAACTGAGAGATGCTCAATTACTGTGAACGGCATGCAATCGACTGATTCGGCTCATTTTTAACTGAAGCACTTACAGTAGAAATATTTGCGGTACTGTGAACGCTGTATTTTCTCATGGCACAGAAACATGCAATAGCGAATATGACTCGAATTTGTCTACTACAGTACGAACTACCTGTTCGATAGGACTATTGTTACGAAAATTGAAGTAAGCGCTCTTTAAATTGCAATCACAAACTTAGAATTCCGGTTGTCATTTTAATCATTTCAAAGCTTTGCTTGCGATAAAAATATTAACTTTGACATTAACTAGCTATAAAAAAAAGTTAGAAGGAGCTTTTGTATTTAAATACAAAATGGTTGTGTGTCTATTGAAAAACAATTGAAACAACAAATGTGGGATTTAACCCTAGAATGGTACCGATGAGTAAATTTTACTCACATAGGATATACATTTCGTCGCGCACCAGCCAGTTAGCCACTCCGACTGCCATGAGGCTAGAAGCTATAATACATAATACTATTGTTGCCATATTTTTAGTAAAAACATGTACCTAAAATCATTCAAAAATTTACCGTACCATTCCAGGGTTAAAGCTGAGAAAAGTTTAGGCTACTGATAAGAGATGAAAGTCTGACTATATTAAGCTATATATTTCCATTTCTACGAAGCTAAGATTCCAATATTGCTAATTGGTTTGAAGCTTGTCCTTACACATTTACATTCATAAGCATTAAAACAATGCATTTAGAAAAACCATTCAGAGGAAAATGCTCCACATTTAATATTAGATATTTCAAGCTGTTATCGGTCGAGAGTATTTTTATGACCATTAAATAAGTCTAATCTAAGAGATATTCTAACAAAATTTAAATTAATTCTAAACTGCACAGTTCTCCTCTCAGTCTCTTTCCAATTGGGTTCAAATTTCCAGCATGATCATATTACTTACTCCAAGACCATCATCTCAATATCTACTTATGAAATCATTTGTTTGGTGTTCTATCGCTTCAAATATACAGCAAATGCATGACTGACGACAAAAGACAGATGATGAATAAAAAAACGGCGAATAAAACGGTGGATGAATAACAAAACGACAGCAATGATTCATATCTATCTGAAGAAAAGTTGATAAAACGAAACGGCTTTTACTTACTATTGCGTCAGAAGTGAAATTTCTTCGCTAGGTAATTATCAAAAGCGACAAAAATCACAAAATCCATCTAGCCAAAATTAATCGTTTGACGAAAACATATTCACAGCGTAATTTATAGTTGTTGTTTTTCCGATATACTTATGTTTTTAATGTCTTGTTTCGAACAATCCTTACCTCTAAGTCCTGTTGCGGGACGACTTCGCTTAGTAGCTCTTCCATAATTTCAGTAGGCTTAGTTTTTAAAATAGAACTTTACGAAAAAATACGGTATAAGATGTTTAAAATCCCCCAATTAATATAGAGATGACGAGTAATCTGCCGAATCTGCTTGCCTTTTGTACAAATCCAACAAGACAGCTGTCAAAGTCGCCTCATACGCATCTCATACGTAACGAAAAACGGAACGGAACGAAACATGTAGCACAAACTCGACCAATGAATTGAAATGTTTGTGCGGATATGCGATGAAAATCAACAAATTTGTGGAGACTGTAGGTCGTTCGGAGTGTTGAGTCAATGCCTGTTGAGTCCATGGTTGAGTGGGAGATTAAATTTCACTCGAAACGTCAATTTGGTACCGAGTATTTCCGGTATTTAAATTTTAAATATTTTTATATTTGATAATAATCTTTTCCTCCGCGTCCGTGTATGGAATTAACTTGGAAGAGTGAAAATAAGACATAGTTTCCGTTGATCAACGTTACGAAAAATCTTCAAGAGCTTTGATGAAAGCTTGAATGTTAAAAATATAGAGAAAATATGAACGTTCATATTAAGGCTGTTTTGAAGCTTATTACTAACTTCGGATTCACGTGAAATTTTCGTACAAAATTTCGCGTGAAAATTTAGCTTGAAATTTCGCCAGACTGAGATTGGAAGGGAGTGTTTTATTATGAGTTGCTCGCAAGGAACCAAACAATCAATGCGGACGTGTACTGACAATAGGTACTGACTGACATCAACTGGTGCCGTGTCGAACACACGAATTATAATCATTGTTACCAATCGTACATTGTAAGACAAAAATCTTGTAAGTAAATCTGCACCTTACTAGAGGGTACAGTTATTTTCTGCATCGAGTGAGTCAGTTTGTGGTTGAAAGTGCAGTTAAAAATCCCTTTCAAAGTTCTATTTAAAGTTATCATAAAGTTTCATAAGTTATAGATATTTTGTTCAAGTAAGATTTGTTAATCTACACTAAACTAGTAAGTATCGTCTTTAATTTTTATATCAGATCATACATTTACAGAGAGAGCTTGTACACGTTCAAGAACAGATTTTAAGCAGCCAGACAGCTAGTGGCAAAACAAGCTGTCGCAACATAAAATAAAGAATTATTCAGTGGAAACACTGCGTTTCATATAACCGCTAAAAAATCTTAAATTTCAGCAAAAGGGAAGCTTCCAGAATTAGCCAATCGGGAAGCATATGTGTTCCAACATTTCAACGTTACACCGCACACTTCATTGGTCGTCGTCATCGTAGCAATATAGCTTCTCTCGGGCCTTGGCTTCTCGCAAAAGACACCTCTAATTGTTTCAGTCTAACGACTGTGTCTTACAGTTTCGAAATCCGAGTCGCGATAAGCAGTCTTCATCGACAGATCCGGGCCAGCGTTTCCTGGGTTTTCCCTACTAGACTTCGACCCTCAGCTATTCCTTCCAATATCTTGCTTGCTCGACAGCGTGATTAGCCCATTGCAGTTTTCCCAGTCTGATGACTGTGGCAACCTCTGGATCGTCAAATATTTCGTACATCGTTATACAGGGTGGCGCAAAATTATTCACCCTATCGGAAGATGTTCTAATTTTTGCAAATGGCATCCTACGTGAACCACATTTGATATTTGTGAACTAGACAGCTGCAGTACACAAACAGACAAGCAATGGAGCAAATAGAGTCCAGATAAAGATTTCCATCACTCAAAATAATTTTTTTTATTTAGTAAAAAAATTAATTAAAAAACAAAATGGGATGATTAATTCATCCATCCAGTACCTTATTTTTTATTCGCCACTCCCATGTTTTGGTATAATTATTATATTACAAAACTCCTTGCATGGTAAACACTTCAGTTCAGATGATGCTATTAAAGAGCACTTGGAGGAATACTTCGCTAGCAAAGGTAAACAGTTTCTCGAATGCGGAATTAGGTTGCTATGATTCCAATATTGCTAATTACTTTGGAGGTGACCAAAGGAGGTGGTGCAACAAAACAGTCAATATATACATCAATAAAGTTTCTATTTAATATAAGAAAATCGTCTTTTAATTTTGATGAAAAATCAGCAATGAATCAATATGGAATATTCGCGTGTTGGCTCTTGTGGTTTGCTGAGAAATTGCTGAGAAATTTGCTTTTCTCCGAAGGACAGTCTTTCTCTGGAATTGACAATACGTGTTTCAACGTGTCTTAAACTGCGGTTTCTTGTTCGTTGCGTTGTTTGAGTCACTTATGTGTTTGTGTTGTCAATGATTATTTAAGGTCAAACCCACCATAAACGGGTGTTGTCGAAACCGATGGCTGATGCGTTATCGTTATAAGCCAACCTAATCCTCGTAAAACAGGATATTGTACTCAAAAAAAAAATCAATATGGAACACTCCAATATTTCAAATAAGTTGAAATAGGACAATAAGAAGTTTCTTTATACATTTTGATGATGAAGAACGCCGATTGTCGTAAATATTAAACAAATTACTCTACCTTTCGTTTAAGAAAAATAACCATATTTTTGGAAAAATCAGGAACATGTACAGGGTTTAATTTATATTTTCTCCCTAATGTAGAGCATGCGAAAGTGTTAATAATGCAAATTGTTTTAGCAATAACTGTAAACCAATTTATATATCCATTTATTTATCCATTTTTTTATTTCTTACAGAAACTTGATATTTTCTGATATTACGAATTATAAAAACACTTCCTACAGCATAAATATCATTTCCAGTGCCTTCAAATAATTACCAGTGCATAATATCTCAAACATTTGTTAAAAATCTACTTTCAAAGTCTTTTCCATATTTTCTTTGTATATAAAATCTTTTTGCATACTACTCAGCTACAGGTTACCTTTACAACTGTCATGATTACTATGCAATAATCATTTTAGGTATATACTTAATCAACTTGAAGTACAAACACCTAAAGCAGGGTAAGTTTTCGATACACAGATTGAGCGTTTAGTTTTTTACAAGATGATAGGAGAATGTGTCAAGTGATATCGATAAAATCACATTCTGAAAGTATAAGAAAGCATTGGGAATATAATCCTTATTTGCAACAGAGCAGTGATTAAATCTATTCCTTTTCAAAAAATAATATTCAACAAAAAATAACCGTTGTTTATTTTTTAGAAAAATAATTTATTCGATAACATAAAAAATTAAAAATATACCCGAAATATACATTTTATACATTTTCTCTCTCCTTCCTTTACTACTACAGAAAATCAACTCTTCAAAATTAACATCTGAATATTTACAGAACAATATAAAATTGCTAATGTCCCAAATGCACTTTAAATGGACCTAGATGTATGGAACATCGACAGGATTATAATGTACTGAATTCGCTTAAGCTTATCTAAATAACATTTCTATGTATTAAGCCCTTTTACATATGTATTACTTGTTCCAAGTTTAATTTTTCTCCTTTCATCTACTATCACTTATATATTTAGTGTCTTTTTTGTGATGTCTTCACGTTTTTTTTTTATCCATTTACTGGAATGTTATGTCTTTTCTATTTACTTCAATTTTACCGTATATTGTAATTGGTAGGCGGTTTTCATTTTTTATTTTCCGTGCATAAATAGCGAGTGTTAATAGCTACTTGTGAAGTTGATACATAGTCGCTTGAACGTTGCATGTGAATTCATATACCAAAATTTTTTCTTTCAAAGTTAAGTGCTAATTATCCGAGCCCCGTTTACAAGGAATATTTTCACCTACGGAACTAACATTTCTGTCACTTTTTCTTTGGAATATTTGGAATATTGAGTGCAATGATGGCTATCCATATTTTCGATTTTTCTATTGAATGAAATACATATTAAAATCTATTGACTTAGAAACTAAGACAGTATCATATGAAAATCACCCTTTTATAGTTAACATAACTTTGTGTGTGTACATGAATCGCAAATGTGTTACCTTTGAAGATCACTTCGAGATTATTAAAGTATTTAAATGCTTTTTACGATCTAATGAGAATGCAAATTTCGTGAGTTTAGTTTATGCTTATAATTCGTTAAGGACATCGACTATAGTTTGTACGGAATCATCTTCTGTTATGAAGGTTCGATGATTTCCTTCTACCATTTTAATTTTCACTTCTTTTTCACAAACCTGAAATGAAAATAGATTAACAAAATTAGTTTCTTTTTCGTATAAATCTGATAATGAATTAAGAACTATTTTTTTTTCTGAAATATCGATAATCAACAAATTGATTGCTTAAAATATTTGTAAAAATGGTTTTGTTTAAATGTCCAAAAACTCACCTCTGAGAGACCATAATCAGCTTCCAGCTTAGCATAATTCTCTGTTGGTTTGATCAGTATCACTGAATCTTTGATTTTATATGAAGCGCGGTATTTATCAGAGGCTAACAGTTTGTGATAGAATGCAGTCGCCGTTTTTATAATCTGCAATTAATACAAACAATTAGTATTCAAATAATAAAACAACTATTTTAGTTGTTGTAGTTGCTTTATACACTTACCAATTCAACAGGTTGATTTATCTCAGCCTGAAGTAATTCAGCACATTTCTCGACCTTAGCTTCCCAGGTCGGAATTTTTAGCAGTAACCGAGCAACCTGCAGCATAACGAGCGATACATTACATAATGGCAATTAACATTTATTTTGAACAATGATAAGTCGAATGTCGCAACAAAAAGAATTAGGTCAATTAATACTTACACCACCATAATCCATATTGCCTAAAACCATACTGAAGTATGCTAAGGCATAAGCCTCGTTCTGCTCCTCTGTGGACTCCAGAGCGTCTTTCTTCGCTTTGTGTGCTTGCGTGTACCACGACACATACTTTGGTGCGCCGTCTAGAAACACTAGTTTCACTACCTGCTTCTCTTGCTCCAAGACAGATGCCATTATATAGCCAATAGTAGCACCAAACGAATAGCCAGCAATCGTGTATGGTCCTTTAGGTTGAATTTTCTTGATCTGTTTCACATAGAATTCGCCCAATTCTTCAAGTGATCCAAGCGGAGCATCTTCCGTACATTGTAAACAGTAAGCGGGACAGTCAAGTGTTTTGGCAAGTGGTACCAATGGTGCTGCGAATCCTTCGATTGCATGCACAAAGAAAATCGCTGGTTTCTTTGAATCCGATGGTGCCTTTGATTCCAGTCGAACGATGGTTTCTGTTGGCATCAATTCCGATAGGAAGACGACTTGCGTACCGTCACCGAACGGCGACGGAGTGCTTCGTGATGGACTAACAGGTGCTGGCGAGACCGATCCACCACTTGTTCCTTCTAATTTTTTAAGTGTCGCGAATGTCAAATTGCGTATTTCTTGTGGTGTCATCACAACATCGAAATTTCGTTCTAAAGTTTGTTTAATTTCCGCTCCCATCAATGAGTCCATTCCCAGGTCAGCTAAGCTTACAGTGTCTTGAATATTCTTCAGGTCTCTCAGTCCCAAAATATTTGCAACACATCCTATTAAACTAATAGTTCCGGCCGTATCGGCCTTTCTCTTTTCAGCGACGACCATCGAAGCCAGAACAGGATGTGGTTGTTGAAGGAGTAGATCAAAGGTTTGTAAGCAGGACGACATTCTCTGCGGCAATGTTCCACCAATCACAGTATCGTTATCGCCCAAAGTGTCAATAACAAGACCCGTATCACCGATGGCACCCCATTGAACTGCGATTCCAGGGAAGCCTGATGCTTGTCGGTTTTCGCAAATCCGCTCCATTGCAGAATTCGCCAAGCCGTAATTTGTTTGCCCTATGTTTCCGCGTCCGCATGATACACTCGAGAAGCAAACAAAGTAGTCCAGCTCGGAGCACATAGCTCGTGACAATTGATCCAGATATTTTGTACCATTCACTTTCGGTGTACACACCGTTTTGAAGTCTGCTTCTGTTTGATTTTCTAGCAAACCATCACGCAATACTGCAGCTAGATTGAAAATGCCGCCAACTAGTCCCATTTTATTGGCAGCTTCAATCAACTTCTTACAGCCAGCTTCAGTTGTCACATCGTTCGTATCAATCGAAACCTGAACACCTCTCGCTGTCCATTTACGAATCATCAACGATTGATACCCGGTTTTAATTCCACTTCTGCTGGTTAGCACAAGCTTCTTGGCACCTCGGTTGACCAGCCAATTGCCCAGTTCCAAGCCAAAACCACCCAAGCCTCCCACGAGAATGTACGTCTTATCTGGGTGCATATATGTCCTTGGAATGGCAGTCATCAGTTTCATGCATGGCTTAGTCGTTTTAGTTGGTTCCTCGTCGCGAATCTTAATAACAACTTTCCCAATATGTTTTCCGGAAGCCATGAATCGGAATGCTTGCTCGACTTGCTGTTCGTTGAACACGGTTGTCTGCAGTGGTATAACAGCTCCGTTTTTGATACCCTCCGATACAAGTTGAGTTAAATCTCGCATAACATCAAAATCATTTTCCATTACACTGTCTACCAATATGCCATGGAATGAAGTATTCTTCAGGAAAACGGACATACCAAGAGGCGAATTGTTGTTCAAATCGAACTTTCCGATTTCCAAGAAACGACCGTTCAAACCCAAGCATCGTACGGATGCCTGCAATTTCTCTTCAGACAAAGAGTTCAATACAAGGTCTACACCGCGTCCCTTTGTTTCACGCATGATCATCTGTTCAAACGACGTATCTCGAGAGTTTCCTATATTTCGGTCCGTCAGTTTCGGGAACTTACGCTTCAGATATTCTCGTTTCTCTTTGCTTCCTACGGTCGTATAAACGGTAAGCCCATAATGGAGAGCAACAGAAATTGCTGCTTGTCCAACACCGCCAGTTCCAGCATGAATCAAAATCTTTTCGCCCTTCTTCATTTGCCCACGTATCACTAGCGCATAGTACACTGTAGCGTAAACGCAAGGTACCGTCGAAGCTTCTTCCATTGTCCAGTTATCGGGAATCTCCCACATCAAATCGCGCGGCGTAATACAAGTTGTCGCAAGAGTCTTACCTTGAACCATAGCCATTATACGTCTCCCGGCTGAGTCGCGACCAGCGAACTCTAAACCTAAAACACAATCCTGCCGTGCCAAATCTCCAGGCAGAGCGTCTGGCGACAGTTTGCCGGATGACAACATAACATCACGGAAATTAACCGGTGCATAGTAGACAGTACACAGTTCTTTCGTGCTGTCAGCAGATGATTTATGAGACGGGAGTGGTGCCTCGATCCATTTTAGACTAGACAAGTCTCCTTTGGTCAGAGCAGTTATATAAGCATGTTCGACTTGCAAAGTCGGAGTGTCGGCGGAAGTTTCTAGTTTCAAATGACGGTATGTGCCCCAGCCATTCGATTTGAGAACGTTGCTAATCAGATCCTTATTCATTTGTTCCTGGTAGAATTTCGAGTCAAATGAAAATTTATCAGCATTCTGACTTTGAATGAAATACATTCTAGCAAATTTGCCGCCAGCTTCGTTCTTAATGCAATTCATCAGACCAACAGCTCCAAAATGTTCTTCTCCTTGGCACACTAAGTATACATACGTGTTCTTTTCTTCAGCCTCTGCCAATTCTTTCTTCATCTGTTCCAACCAAATGAAGTTCTTCTCGGTTAAATTTACAATGACCTTCTTTCGGCTGGTAACATCGATATGTGCACGAAGCAATACGAATATACGCTGCCCACAACGCTGCTCGGAAATAACATTCAATTTCGTTGATTCCAAGACTTTCGGGCCGTACTTTTCATAATTCGATTGAAGTTCGTCCAGCAAGATGAATCCTTCATCACGGATCGTTTTCATAATATGGTCAATTACTTTCTGACAAGTCGGACTCGAAAGAATATCATAGGCTAACATCATGTGGCAGTTTTGTTCGACAGGTCCGTCATTTATGTTTTTGCTAACTACGCGGACGCCTGAGTCACCAAAGTGAGATTTCATTTGTTCCACATTCTTAGTAGATGCCACAAACACATCAGAAGCTAAAGTCGGCTCGCCTTCGATCACATTCAAAATATTCTGAGCCATCAGATTGTCGACACTTTTACCGTTTCCGATTTCAGCGACTTTAATTTTAAGGGCTCCTCCTGAGTTTTCAATCACTAGGTGTACCGCTACAGTGAGAGCATTCAAACGTGCTCTTTCTCCGCTTTCTGACAGATCCGCGGAGTTTCGTTGTGGCACGAACACGTAACGCTCGAGAGTTGGAGGAACCTGGGTACCTGATCTCTTTGGTGCCATAGAAGCTTTCATACCATGCATTTCAATACCCCCACACTTGACTACATCGATGTCCCTATACGAATAGACCGGTAACGCCTTGTTGTCTTCAGGTCGTTTTTGAAGCATTTCTAAATGCTTTGCTGGATTTATTATGACCTTTTGTAATCTGGTTGGAAGATACAATTCTCGCATATCCTTGCCAATAATGCCGAATTGAAGCATTGTATCCATAAAGCTAACCCAATTGTTCTCCCACTCCAAAGTTCCAGTCAAACCTTCACCGTCCGTTTGCTGCATGCCTCTGAATAGGCCACTATAATCATAGCCTCGCAGTCGAAGCTCTTTGTAGATATCGTTCTTGTTCAAAGGCAGTCCGGACTTGTCACTTTCAACAGGATCCAATGGTAGTTCTACCGCATCTACATCATCAGCAAAGCTAATTTTACCAGACACAGCCAACGATCCAGCCTCACAAATTTCAAAACTGCCAGAACCATCGAAGAAATTCACGCCTAGTTTCACGGATGTATCTTTGCTCAAAATGGTGGCACGATGGAAAACAATGTCCTCCAGGATAACAGGTGTTTGCGACATGTCGCCGGAATGCATTTTTGCAAACGTTTTCCAGGCCAGTGTCATATAACCTGTAGCTGGAAACAAAATACGTCCATCAATCGTATGGCCAGCAAGGAAAGCATCCTCCTCCTTCGACAAATTGATTTCTACTAGAGTTTCTCCGGATTGGCCTGCAAACAAATTAAATCAGACAATTATTTTTCATTATATTTATGAGTCAATTATTGAAACTCACTTTCCGATCCAAATTTAGGCACGAACCATCTTTGTGAATGATCCCAACCAATTTTCGAACTTAACATGGGTGTTCCACGACCAACAGGGAAATTGACGGGACGGAAGAGTTTCGGAACATTTGGTTGCGCTCCCGCTGCATATAATCTGTCAATTAGAGTCGTTTTAATTTTTATTTAATCTCAGAGAATTCAAATTTAACATACTTTCCAATATTCATCAGAAGGAATTCCATATTATTGTCATGGAAGCGTTTTGCCAAACTAATGTTCGTCGCACCACCACCCAGGGCACGTTTCAAAATAGCTTGAAGTAAGCCATGCGGAGCGATCTCAATACAAATCGCATTTTTCGGAATGTGTTGCAGACCTTCGTGGAATAGAACAGGCGATAGTAGATTATTAACATGATATGCTGCCGAGCTCTGTTTCGCAACTGGAGTGTTCCATGCGTTCTCCGGAATACTTGTACTGATCCAGCGAGATGTTCGATTTTTCGGATTCGGGATGATTTTTTCTAAACTCTTGCGGAGTTTCGGAGCCGCATCTGCAATATATTTACTGTGGAATGCATAGCCAGATGACTTAACACCCTTGGCAAACACTCCAGACGCTGAAAGTTTTTCGACGACTTCCTTGACTTTATCGACGGGTCCAGAGATTGTAACGCTGTCCTCGCTATTATGGCAGACTGGCACTACACCTTCGGGCAGTTGTTTTTTGCACTCTTCCCACGTCAAGCCAACGGCTGCCATTGCACCTTTCGGAAGTTCAGTGTCTTGGATGCTTTTGCCTCGCCCATAAGCAGCCAGTACGGTTTGTTCTAGGGTGAAACAGCCATCAGCGTATGCACATCCAAGTTCACCTACAGAGTGACCAACGATGCCGTTAGGAGTGATGTTCAGGCTAGTCAGGAGATCCGTCAATGCAACTTGCATAGCAGCGATCGATATAAAAGAATTCAAAACATTTTCGAAGCGACTCTCATCGGCACGAGTTATGATATCGATTAGATCGATCCCTTCAGGTCGTAAAGCTTCGGCACATCGATGGATACTCTTGTTAAACACTTCCAAACCCATAAAATCTTTTGCCATTCCAGCCCACTGACTTCCCATTCCCGAGTAGACATACCATATGGGACGTTTGGTGTCGGAGCATTCTACTACTTCTCGAGTCGGAGCCCCTTTGTTTGTAACGACTGAATATCCTCGGTAGTAATGTTGTGGGATATTGGCAGTGTGTATTTCGTTGACGAGAGCAAAATACTCTTCGTCGTCCTTATGTGCTTCAACGTCTTCAAGAAGATCTTGTACAGCATCAACGGTCCTTCCAGAAACCACTACCAGCTTTGCTGGACCTTCCTTGGGTGAAACGACCTTTGGTTTCGGATTCGACTTCAAAATGACGTGAGCGTTGGCGCCGCCAAATCCGAAAGAATTAATTCCCACAATCCCACCATTCCATGGCATGTTCTTGTCAACCACTTGCAATTTACCTTCGATTATACCGTACAGATCTGGATTTGGGCTTTTATAATGCAAGTTGCCAGGAATCACACCCTCTTCCATAGCAATGAGAACCTTGGCAATTGCTGACACTCCAGACGCAGGCTCCGAATGACCCATATTGGATTTTACCGAGCCAATCAGCAGAGGCGATTTACGATCCTTGCAGAAATAATCTGCTATTGAATTGACTTCTTGCGGATCACCAACTTTAGTTCCCGTTCCGTGAGCTTCAATATATACTACTTCTTGGGAGTTAAGTCCGATTTCCTCATATGTCTCTCTGATTAAGCGGTTCTGCATGGCACCACTCGGGTAGGTAATTCCCTGCTCCTTGCTACCATCTGTGTTTGTTCGAACATTCAATACAGTCGCATAGATTCGCCTGGCATCTTTGGCACGTTGCAGGAAGATTGAAACGCAACCGTCCGAACGAACGTAGCCTGCTCCGCTCTCATCGAATGCCCGACAGGCTCCATCAGCACTTAACATTCCAAGCTTTTTGAATTGCAGGGACATGGTCGGTTTCAAAATCATATTAACACCAGCCACAATCGCCGAATCGCATCTTCCTGATTTGATATCCGTAAAAGCGCGCTCCATAGCGAACAATGAACTCGAGCAGGCTGTGTCAACACAAAAACTCGGCCCCTTGAAGTCGAACGTGAAGGAGATACGATTCGCGAACATAGCTCTTGCACATCCTGTTAGTCCGTAGCCATTCACTAGATCGGGATCACTGCACCAATATTGCTCAGCTTCGGACGATGAGACACCAATATATACTCCGGTGCGGGTACCTCGAATATCTTGAGGGTTCATGCCTTCGAAGGAATATGGAACAAATTAGAATATTGTAGTCTTGAAAATTAGCCGTGTGAGGAGATAGCTTACCAGAATCAACAATTGATTCGTATGTAGCTTCCAACAACATTCGCAGCTGTGGATCCATTGATTCAGCTTGCTTTTGATGCACACCAAAGAACTGCTCGTCGAACTGCTCTATATCTTCATCTTTTATTTTACCGGTACGGTTAGGTAGATCATACAATCCTGTGAATTTGAATTTGTTAATACATTTCACCTGGAAATGATGTATAAATTACCTTGAGGCCATCGTCGTGGATCATCGTTAACCATATCCACACCCTCGAACAAGTTTCGCTTGAATTCATCCATATTCGAACTTTCCGGCAGACGGCCCGAGAATCCGGATATCACAATATCATCCTGTACTGATCGATTGGCATAATGTCCAGCTAGGTCAGACTGGACATTACACCGATTATCAGCAACTACTTCGTCGGCAAATCGGGCTGGCATGTTGCTGTTGCTCGCTGTATTTCGACGTTTTTTACGTTTATTGTTACGCCTTTTCTTGCTACTGTTACCGTTCGGTAATGTTGATGGATTGTTTGTTTGATTTCCTGTTATAGAACCGATCAATTCTGTCGTTTTAACGGACGGCTGCTGATTGCCTGGAAGGAATATTGATAATATTTGTTTTGTTGAATTAGCATGATTTGATAATTTTGTTTGAAGGTGTTCGAATTTTTGGTAGAGAAAAACATTTAAAAGAACATGTCTAGATGTATTGTATTTATGTATTTATTTGATTTATTTATCAGCATTTTCATCAACAAAATGGTTACTACATAGCAATCATCAATGAATAATCGTTCGATTCAGGCAACACTTGAACAAATTAACGGTGAAATGAAAAGCGAACATTTGATACGCTGAGTTAAGGCTTCGGGCAATTGTTCTGGCCTGATAACTTAATCCATAATTGGTTTCATGAAACGGAATGGATAAGGCGTTATGATGTCTACGCTCACCGGCACATTACAATCATGAAATCACATAAAATTCCAGTTTTATATTCAGTGGTTATAATTTGCCCTTGCATTGCATCAATATTTGCTTTATACGAATTGATTTATAAAAAAAGTCTTCCTATATTCCATATTATATGAATTATATTTAATTTTCATGATCAAATGTTATTGCAATCAACATTCAGAGTTTCGTTTCGTCTCGTCTCTACTTTCGATATAAAGATTACACAGGAAATTCTTTGTGTTCTAATTTATGAACAACATTCTCGACATTATTGAAGAGCATACATTGCGATATTTTCAGCTGTTCGGAAATATACTGATGATGTGCGTGTATCAATGTATGAAAAAATACAATCGACTAGACAAGAAAGAATTAAAAGGTCGTAATCGCATTTAGTGTCTTGATAGAATAATGGGAGGAATTTTATTCAATGATAATAACGAAGGGAATAGCTAGATATATTAATCCATATCGATATTCAATTTGGGGAGATATTTACAACTGCTGGGTTCGAAGCCATGGAATATTAAAAATAAATGGAACCACCCTCTACGCTACTGACCTACAAACAGCAAATGCACAATGAAAAGAATATAATGCTTGCCAGACAATACCTGAACTAAACAAATAATATTTTGACGAAATACGATATAGCTCTGCTATTATTGTCATTTCGCTGAATCGATCGAATTGAATTAAAGCGTTTTGTAATATTAATTTGCTAATAAAATACATGTATGATATTTTGAGCATATGTATATCGAACATGTACACAGAGGCAGTATGGAGAAACACATTTTTTTCGTGGGCAGGGAGACATAAAAATCTGGAGTCGCTTTTGCTTGGATTAAGGTGTACAGCATACTGAATATATTTCATGCGTTCTGTGTATGAAATAAGCATGCATGTGCCATTGAGAAGACGGAAGCAGCGATTTTAGTATTTTTTCTTAGTAAGTGTATTCTACTTGTAGTCATTATTATAGTTGAAGAGGTCATGATATTATTCTCCGGTTTAAGCGTGTACTTTAGATCGGATTATGTTGTTCTAGAATAATTGGATAATTAAAGCAGATCACGCAATGTTATGATGCAACTGTACCCGTACGAACTAAGTGGAAGATCAATTGTTAGATACAATAGCATACAGAAATTTATAAAGTATCCAATATGTAAAATAAATTGAAAAATCGAATCTGTCATAAAACACCATTTTCGCATAAAATAATCTAACATTAGTGTTGAGAACACCAAAACAAAACCAATATTAAAAGTAAAATCTTTTCCAAGGCAAGCAAATTCAATTATCCCATACCAAGTATGTATCTAACACATTTATCATTGTATCTATCATACAACAAATTTGAATGAAATGTATTTGTAAGCGTGGTAATCGTATTTGCGTGATTTCTCCAAGCTCGGTTGCGTTCAATGATTAGCAAATTACGTCAATAATTCGAATACAAAAAATAATAGCACACCGGTGGCTTGTCTTTAATGAAAATCATTATTATTACAGTTAATTTTAATTTTATATTTAACATTTTTCGACAAAGACCGTACAGCCAACAGTTTTTTCCGGATATCATCATCAGTTGACTTTACAAAATGAATAGCATCATTGTTGACAACAACGAACGATTCTATTAAATACATAGTCATCATCGTGTCTTTTTAGAATTGTTAATATTGACATATTCTTTGCATACATCGCGTAGCGTATTCGATACATTATCGTTGCGTTGGTTGATACAAAATAGGTAGATGTCAAGTAATTTCAAACTTAGAGCCAGAGTGTTACATGGTATTTAAGTGATATGTGTGCATGTATTATTCGAATTTTTTTCCCCAACAAAAAACTTTGTGTAAATTATATACAGATTGGCGACGAATAGGCAGTAGATGTGATTTCATGTTTGGTCTTTGAATGACGTGCAAAGCAAACGGTATTCGATTATACGTTTGGTATATGTACGTGGTGATACTGATTTGTTTATGCAAAATATTTGAAAAGGATTTAATCGAAAAAGATTAAATAGCTCAAATTTATTAGTTTTTCTAAATTATGACTATAATCCTTTTACGAGAGAAATGATATATGTATGTGAGCAACAAAATGTATAAATCATCATCAATGATACAACAACTGGTAGCATCAGTCTAGGCCATCCAGCTTAACATCTTTACAATATCTTTTCTATGGTATTCTGGCATAAGGTAGGTTTTGTCTAGGCATCTTTTTTCAATAATTCGTCCTCATAGACCTTCCGAACCAGATCTTCCTCACACTTACGAGGTATTTATCCAGTCCGTTGTAGCCTATTCAGCCTGTTTTTATCAGTGACCTTACAGCCACGATATAGGTTTCATATTTCGGTTTAGCTTTTTGAAACATATCCATCAAACGCCAATAAGAGTTCTCAATTTTCTAGTGACATAGGATTCAATTTGGACGAAGATCAATTGGAATCTAATTTGTTTTCCAAATCTGAAAATTGGGTTTCCACATCTGTTTTCATATCTTGCAAGATAGAGCTTTTTGCATGGCCTGGTCGACTTGAGACCCATCCAAACCAAAATAATATTGGAATATACTGGGAAAAACCAATAATTTCTAAAAAAAAAAAACAAATGATTAAGGATTAGTTGAGACTTTTCTAAGTATTTCAAATAGCGGTGAATTTTCGTGACCGAGTATATATATATATATGTATATTGGAGAGCAAAACGATATCGTGTTTGAAAGATATGTTTACAAAAAAAGCTTTCCATTGAATGGTTATTTAAATTTCAAGAAAAAATAACCTAGTAGATATCAAATAAGTTATACCATCCGAAAATCAATAAATATCATATATTTTCCCATTATTAACATAGATTTATAACATTATGCAAAGTGCATTTCAAAAGACGGGTAAAATAAATTGTAATTCAATCAACTCTTTCAACTCGTACCTAATCAAATGGGAAAAAGTATGAATGCAGTTGAAAATTCAAGAAGCATTTAAAATGAATCAGCCTAAATTCAAAATTTTCTAGTACTTATAATAATTGCCAACAAACCAATGAGTCAGTTTCATGGTTGGGTGAAAATCAGATTGGTTTAATTTACCAAAAAAAAATGTACATTGTAGTTGTGATAACGTTTGGGTTATGGACTGCTTACTAATGCGCATGATTGTGAAAGTTTTCATTTGAAAATTAATTTCCTGTTCACATATCATAGCATGGAAATTTATGGCGGAAACAATATAAATTAAGAAATAGATTAAAAGAATTGTGAGTCCTCAAAGGAGAAGAATTTACAATATTTAATTCGTTCCGCACAAAGAGTTCACGAGTATATAAGTTTCCTTGATTTTGTTTTAAAATTTTTATGTTTTCCGATTTTTTTCTGAGGAGTCTGCTCTAAGATAATAAATTATCGAATTCCTGAGAGGCAGGAAAATGATCAAATACCTCTACGTTGTGTCTAAGAGAGTATGATTTTCCAGATATATTGCACATTGATCATGTTAAAATACGTTTCTAACACATACTTTTGCTAATGATGTTCATAAGCCCAGAGCACAAAAAGCATTAGATTTAGACACTAGACATGTTTGACACTTTTCAGAAAAGTGCAAGAGCTCGGTTATTTTGCTAATTTCTTATCTTTCCTATCGGAGGAAGCGACTATTCAACAAAAAGTACCAATCGGAAAAAGTAAAAATAAACCGACGTTTTACAATTTTCTTCACAATGCTAATATAGTTGTTAATATATTTATTAACAATAAAATAAACGGTAGACTAGGGCAAGACAAAAAGCTGGCCCTATTGCAGTTTTACCTAGCACTCGAATGCGTGATATAAGAGCTCCCTGTCGACATCAAGGCTACATTAATTGACAAATAGTAACTAATGTGAAGAATGCTTAATATCGTTAAACTGTCATAGTCCTTTCCATGATCCTTTACACCTGCAATAAAATTTGCACCTGATCCTATTTTCATCTTCCCGCTATCCGTAGAAAAAATTTGCGATCCCTTATGAGAGGGGAATGGCCAGTTTTTCCTTTTCCTTGATGATAATGTGACCTTAAACCTTGTCTCGAAGGTTTTCTAAGTCGTTTAATCGCTGAAGTTCAGCATATCTATTATGGGCCTGATGTCCTCCAATGTACTAAAATGGCCCTTTAGGTGTTCTGATTTGTACCTGCAGGCCTGTTGTAGGCTTACAGACTGTTTTACCGCTTACTCTTGAATTTTAAGGAGTTGCGGTTTAAAATGTAGGTCATTGCTTCTGTAATCAGCAAGCAGGCTACCCTTTGAAACTTGTTGAACCTGCTAACAGCATTTTTTTTATGAGTTTCCTCCACCACGCTGCTGATCTTTATAAGATGATAGGTTGCACCATTTGTTTGTATGGCCAGAGTGTCTGCCTTGGAGGTACTTCGCCATTGCGTCCAAGCATTTGTTTTTTCGCCTAAAGCACCTTAGAGGTCTCCGGTGACGATTTGTTTGAGTTTTCTATCCAAGTGGATTCCTAGATATGTTTTTCTCTTCATGTAGAAGTGCCTCTATATCCTTAATTTTTAGGTAACCTATCGCGATTTTCCTTTTCCTGGTGAACGTAATATGTTACAAGTTTTTTGAATTATCAGTACTATCGATTTTTCTGGTGAATTATACGAAACTTTATCGATTTTAAAAGAAAGATGACCATCACTGGAAAACCGGCGAACTATTTTTCGTCTTCTGCTTCCATTTACCTGTTTTTAATATCTGAGCACTTAGGTCAATGTGAGTTATTGTTTTTCAAATCGCTGATACAGAGGGGTTTCACAAAACCATTGCATTACAACAACTTACAGAGCATTGTTGCCCAATGCTTTTAGACGCTGGGCGTTCGCCTAAAAATGCATCAAATTCGCATTCCCATGTAGGTGTAATATTGAGCTGATAATGCTCATTTTCTTGCTCTTCTGTAGGAAGATTTTTAGCCAACCGCAAACAGTTTTTAATGGCCAACAATTTTGAAACGCAAACTGTTTTTTAGGACATAGAAGGAAACAAGACATCAATTTCAGGTGAATTGTCCTTTGCATACATTATGCTGTAAATTTCATGAAGAATGTCAAAATATTCAAAAAAAAAGCAACTTCAGCCATGCATAGTATAAACAAAAGTTAGAACAGTTTTGCCCCTTGAATGACTTGTATAAATGTATTTTGATTTTTTTTCGTTCTGCGAAGTTTCAAAAACAACAGAATTATGCCGAAAATTTCCACGATTAATATAAGACATTTAGCTGGATGAAAGCTTACCCCAAAAATACAAATTCAAGCGAATACAGGGTCAAAATAGAGCATCCTAATAAAAAAAAAACAGCCAAAAAGATGGAAGAACATTAATAACACTTTTGAATTCGAAAATACAATCAAGTCTCTCGGATTAATATTGATTGTTTTAGATGCCAATATCAGTCAAAAGACATGTGCTAATATTCAAAGGATTTTTCTGCACATTACAATATTTTCTTCATTGCTGCATCGCTGAAAGTGCACTGAGCCATCATTTCTCTAGCATGTAAAAACCACCAATACTCAGCCATGTCTTGCCATATATTTTTTTTCTACAGAAGATAGTTCACTTCTTACAAACTACTATTATCTATCCGGCACAATATAACCTTTCGTTTCAATATCTTCCTACCAATTCAACTTTCAATCACATCAAACAGAAAGTATTGTATACTTCGTTTACTGACCTAGACTATGATTTTAAAAAGAAAATAGTTACAAAGCGAACGTCGTGGATACCCATACAATTTTCATACATTATTCTCAATTTTTTTTTTTGTATTCTCTCGATGCACAACACTAGCAGCTAGCAATCAAAGAAAGATGCCAGCATCAGTAAAATTACGTACGTACATATATACGAGCAACGATCGAGTCAATAAGAAAAAAAAAACACAATTTAGTACATACATATACAAAATTCGAAGCATCTTGCAAACCAATTTCTTCAATCCTAGATATATTGGAATTATTTTGGCAAGTTCCCAAATTCGCTATTTTTTCCGACGACGATCTTCCACCACTTCCTACTATTTAATGTGGGGAATATAGTAAACACCTCTGAACTTTCATTAAAATTTTTTTGCGGAACGCATTGCTGCCTAAGTTCGTCAGCAATTGAAGCTACAAATTGCAAAAGCCTGGGCTAGAGGTAAACAACCTTCTTCAATTTTTACTTTCAGACCGATGAATATGAATAGATTTGAGAGTTGAGTTTCGCAACAACAACAACAACAAAAAACTGTCGATTATAATGGATTTGCGCATAGTACATAGAGATTTTGCGCGTTGCATTGGTAGAAGGTTGGCATTTTTTTTTATGAATTTGGTCATATATGTATGAAGAGAATGTAGATGAGGGGAAAAAGAGTCGGTATTGTGGAAAGAAAGTGTTATGGTGTTTCCAAATTGATTATAGTAATTCAACGACTGAATGTTTTAGGATTGAGCTGTTTGGAGATACAAATTAATTGATGCAAAAATTAGATAACAAAACAAATTTACCAGCAAAAGGAGCGATCGCAAATTTAACTCTCTACTGGAAAATATCAATTACTCTTGAGTCAAATGAAAATGGTTCGATTTACGGTTCTGCATTCTTCAAATTGATTGATGTTCATGATCACGAAAATGGTAAACAAACTTCATCTTTTTCAATGAGTCTCGACTTGTTTCTGCAAACTTCCCCAGCCAGACAGATCACAAGGCATTCTACCGATTTGGCATGGTAACCACAGAGATAGCGAAGAATCAACGTACCCACACTTAGATATTCCTGTTCATGAAATTCCACCAAACCACCTGGTTGTATCTAAGAAAACATCAGGCCACCTCGTATTCTTACACATGCTACTTCTTTTTCATCGGCAAAGAAATCGTAACGCGATCTTACAAATTCTCTTCGATGCACACATCTTTCTCTTCGGCTTGAACAATTTACTTCTGAGATCTCTCGATACCCCCATAGTAAATAATAATCGAAACAAACAAAACCATGACGTCGTCGATAGAAACGGAATTGTGCAAAGGGAAAATCAAACTAATAAAAAAAAAAATGTATAAGATCGGGACATCAGGTGATATTACGGTTGATGACGAAGTCGACGGATTATCTCTCTGATATCTTGAGGGGAATTCATATCGAGATCGTTGCTTTTGATAATCGTTGTTAGATTCGCAAGGTAGACAGAGACCCTGCAGAGAAGCGTGTCAAAAGACGGTTGGGAATTGAAGACGTTGCGATCACGTCGTTGCACATTGAGAAATTTTTACCGGTAAATTTAATGTGTACGACGATAGTAAAGCTATCTTCATATGTAGGTACACGAATAAAACACACTACACATGCTGCCTATATGCGAAGAACGTGAATATGTGTAACGAGAAAGCATATGGCGTGATATTTCAAGTTCAAATGAGTAATTCTGAAACAAGATATTGTGCGGATTTTGGTTGGGGAAACTTCAGACAAATTGTGGATTTGTATTGTAGTTTCGTACGAGTGTATTAGCAACTAGCTGGGAATTTTGTTCTTTCACTGATTTATGATAATTATAGAACTATGGTGTGATATAAACTGTGTTTATTTGATACGTAAGTGTCAACCAGATAGTAACTAGAACAGTTAAATGAAATTAGGTATAATAATGATGTGTTAGTAGTGCACATATAAAACAGCTATTCATCGTGTTGTTAAATAGTTTAATGAGCACGTGGAGTAGTTTTAAGATGTGAGCACCATAGAATGTTCATTGTTGCGGTTGCAATTGTAAATTTTGCATACTGGCATATCTTATTTGTTGGGAAAAAACGCATGTATTGTTTATTAGGCAAACAAATACATTAAGCCGGTCTAACACCGGAGAAATCATGAATGGATACCAACGCCACACTTACGCAACATAAAAAATGCGCTTCAATCTTTCGCCCTTATTTTTTAACTATCAGAATGGATTCACCCAACCTCCGTCCATAGCTTTTACCTTCGTCCGACAGACATTCCCATCGTCTAGACAACACTGTTTCCTTTAAGTGCTCCTAATCTTCAAAACAAACATACATTTTCAGAAGTTTTTTAATGTTTCCATGCGAACGATTATAAATACCTCCAGTTAAAGATCATAAATACCTCCTAAGCTGAACTGAATTAACGAAAATTGAAGGAAACTATTCGGCTCAGGTTAATTTATACGACAAATATTTGGGTTTGATGCCAAATATATAATGGAGTTGGGCAATCTAAATTGATCACATTAGTTTCTACGCAAAATATTTAAGGTCCCATGCTGCTTGAAACAGAACAAAATTACATTGAAAACAATGCTGCCTTTTTCCACAGCCCTTTTCAGGCTTGAAATAGTTTGAGGGTTAAACATTAATCAATTATTTGGAATTTTGATAAATCAAATTGCTTAAGGGGTTAGCCCACGGTTGAACTGCTTCAAATGAACTTTTTTTTAAACAGCTACCAAAAAAAACTATTCAAGATATCGATTTGAAATTTTACATTCATCTTTATTGAAGTTAAAAGTTAACATTTCCATTGAAAAAACATTATTAAGAAACAAAATGGCGACCGCCCCAATGGATCGCTGCAGCACATGCAGCACATTTATACTCAAAACTAATTAAATATTTTTGGTAATTTGTTCACAGACGCTTATTTTGTCCAGGAATTTACGAGGCACAATTTGCTTTTTTTTCGGGGGTGCCGCGGCGATTCATTGGGGCGGTCGCCATTTCGCTTTCTAATAATTTTTTCTAATAAAACGTTAATTACCCTTAACATGAACATAATGTCCATCACTTTTTTTAATAGAAAGCATCCCCCCAAGTAACAACACACTAAATCTAAAATTTTGCTGATATGATTAAACAGACCCCCAGCCATGTAATCTTCTTTTCCTTTTTAAGTTGAATCGAGATTATGACACATTGGAAATATATAGGTAACTTGAGGTATGATGAAGTTTCATTTTATCTTATCTTCATGAATATCTGACGCGAAAATTGACAAATTTTTACGATTCTAAATTGTACATAGCCTATCTGTAACAGTATGTTATCAAAGATAACATAAGTACTAGAAATCAATGATAAAATGACAAATTGTTTCCCTCAGTTGGCCGGAAGAGGTGAGTTATTTCATTTGAAACTAAAAAATTTGTAAAAAATTCGCCAATCGAATTTATGGCAGCTTGTGTCTTTATCGTTATTAAAATCACGTAGAAGAATAAACATATGAAATTTGCGAATTGTAATACTTAACTGATACAATTAAGAAATAAAAAAATTTAGAGTCAACCTAAACAGATTCATCTATTATATGTTAGCAATTCAAGTACAACAAATTTTCAATCAAAACAAATGTATTTTATGTAATATTTTCATTCAATGTACGAGATTAGCAGCAAATGTGTGGAATAAATATTAAATGCACCTATTTTAGTCATTATAGTTTGGAGTACAACGAGTTGATTAGTCATATAGCAAATATACAATCGCGGTAGATACAAACACGTGATATAGTAGTCGTGATTACAATGAAACATGCATGCACTAAGGAAATTGAGAAGAATATAAAATTAATAAAATAAAAAAAAATTAAAATGTATACGCGTATACGGATTTATCGTACACTAAGATTATATCCATATTTCAATTATGGCATGTCACAAAGTTCACTGTATGCATTACAGATGGAAATTTGAGAGAGATTGAATAAAAGTCACAGGAAAATTTTTGTCCAGACTCATATTAAGATGAATTATACATAGAAAATTTATTTCAAATATTCAATGCTGAGCTGAGAGGTGCCAATTTGATATTGTGGACCACTGCAGGTTACCACTTTGAGTTTCTGAAATGGTTTAAATTTTTTAATTTTTCATTTTTAACTTTCAATCAAAGTATGCAAAGACTCTAGCAGTCGGGACCACTTGATTTTTCATATTTGTAAAACAAAAGAAAAAGTTAAATAAAGTTCTTATCTATCTATCAAATAAAAACGATCTTTACGCTTGGAATAATCAAAAGTTCATACTGCTCACAAAAATCGTTCTAAGATAGTTTATTTTCACTCCATTATCAGCCCATTTCATCAAATATTTAACGGAGCAGAGAGTATATTTTTTGGCACCCATATTGTGGGAAATGGAAGCTATGAAGTCGAAGTTATGATAAATGCAGTGTAAATTGGTCAAAGGATAAAACCTTCGACATAGAAAATATTGCAACAGTATCTTTTCATTCTTTAAGGGATCAAATGGAATAAGATATAGCCCAAGATCTTAGCTGAAATAGAAAATGATTTTAATTCCTCTTGTTCGAAAGTTATATATCAAGTTTAAGTATGCAGTTAAAAAAAAAAGTTTATTGACCAGTTTTAAGGTCTGATTTGATATTAGTCGCGTTTTTTGCGACTTTATCGAGAGTTATTTCGGATAGTTGTAAAATGGGAGTATCGAAAACAACGAAAATCTTGTCCCAGCTGTTGTTTTCAATGCTACTATCGTAACCAAATCTCGATAAAGGCACGAAAAATCGCGGATTTTATTTTATTTACATGTTTACTTAAACTCGGTATACCTACTACCTACATTTAATCATTTCAACATGCTGTAAATCGTAGATGTATGCATTGCATGGATTAACTCTATCCTACCTTAATATCTACTATAGATAATAGCCAATCAGTCTCATTTAGATAAAAATAGTCTAATTAGGTACATGTTTCCGAAATTATTTTTCCCTTATCGTGAAGAGAATATCAATGATTAAATTCGATACGAGCTCTGCGCATGAGCAAGATTACAATAATCTCTGAAATTTAATATTTTGTTTGGTAGCATAGCATTGAACTCTTAAGAAGAATTTATAGTTTTTGAACGTTACATGTAGACAGAATTTAAAAAAAGGATATTACTGAATAAATGATTTTTTTAAATTGTATGGGTAAACCAACATGGAGATGAAATTGAACGAGAAAAAATCAAAATAAACTTGGCTAACAAAATAATTTTTTTTATATCCTTCTATAGAATTTCGAATTTGCAGAGAAATTTGCGACGTTTTTTTTTATCAATTTTGGCCTGCATTGCATAAGTTTCGTATAAAAAATAAAAATATCCCCTCATAGTCTATCAAAAAATTGCACAACTTTAACAAACACGTTACTACTGTCAGCAGCGTTCACTGTTCTACTGTCCGACTCAGATTATCACTTGTATAGCGAAACAAAAAACCGCAAGTTGAACCATCTGACTTGAAAAAGGTTATCACAGCAAGCCTTGGATGCTAATGATCTGAAATCGTATTACTTACATATAATTCTAATCTATATTTTACTTCTTTCCCTTCATTCAAGCTCAGAAAACAAATTTCTTCTTTCTATTTTATCTGAATGACCACCATTTTTTCGAAATGAAATTATCAAATTACATTGAACTTGGCCTTTCAACCAGCCGACGAGTAATCAGTTAGTAGATCTCAATTTTATTTTAATCACCGACTGCGAGTAAAATTATGTATGAGGTATATAGCACAAAGCTTGCTTGAGACAATTCAAGTGTGTTGTTTCTCTTTATTGTGCCGGTATCATTTGTTTTGATTATACATACAATCTAAAATTTACATTTGCATGAGATGAAACCGAATGAATGAAATATGTATGGGCCTTTAGTTGCTATGTGGTCTCTTGTTTGATATTATGATGAGTATTTTTTATGCAATGGGCATAAGTATATTGAATACGATTTTTTCGACCAATATGCGTAGGCTGCATTTTTTATAACTGTTTTCATACTTCGATAATTGACTATTTATACAGCCGATTATTAGCTTAGGCTAATGACTGACAAATGACATTTCCTCTTCTTCTAAGACGAAAAGTAAATAATCAAAAAGTGCAAGTAAGTTAGTGACATAGTTGATTCTGTTGGCACTGACTAACTGATCTAAAGTAGTATACATTGATATTATGTGCTTCTCTAAAAATTAACACTATACACTTGGATGATAGTTATCTATCTTCTCGATAATGATTGGTTTGTAAATATTTACGTGCTATTGAAATGTATGAAAACACCTATTAATAAGTATTACACACGAGGTTGGTATTAATGGTAAATAAAATAGCTGGAAGGAATTCTTAAGAGAGTTTTAAGTCGTTTTACATATTGCTGGTTTGATTTGACATTTCCCTGCAATAAACAAAACAAAAATACAGCTTTAATTTCATTGAGCAGTTTTTGGATTATATCGAAACATCAAGGTCCAATTAATATTTGAATCATCATCCAATTAAATTTATTTTCAGTTGATTTCTTCGATCCATTTTTCTGATAGTTCCTAGACCTCTCCATTTAGCTCTTCTACAAATATTATCCACAAATTCATTATACCTAAACTTTCATACCTCTACTTGCTCATAGTTTCAATATTTTGCGGAAACCCCCTCTCTAAACTAACAGGTTCAAGTTCTCTTATGCACACTTACACATACACTTTTAAATTTCAAGAAATTCCAACCCTAATCGTCGTGAACTTTAGCTCTGAAACTAGTTACGGCATATGTGTCTGTGTTTTTACTTTTTGTAGACCAATTACCAGAAGTAGACTTCGAAGAAGAACAGAAGCTAACACATCTGATCGGCAAAAAAAATTCCATCAGAACTTCAATGATTCAGCTGGTACAATTTAAGCCCTACGATTCAAGATAATATCAATTCCCCGGCAAGTTAACTAAACGAGACATCTGATTCTTGTCTTCTTGTTTTTTTCTCAGTTGCTAATCATTATCGTTGACATCATTACCGCTGATATCGTTACCGTTTATTTCGCGCTTAATTGGCAAACTGTAAAATTTACACACCCGAATAAGCACTCACATTCGAAACAACTACGCCACTGAGTGTTTCGCACATATCGCTAACGATCATCACCATCAGCATATTTCATTTTCAGCGTACTCTTTAAAGCAATTATCACAAATCTTATTCTTGGTAGTATGTTGTACTTCTCACCCTCTTAAGAACCACAACACAAATTAGAGACACCGGATTGATCAACGCAAACACGCATTTCGGAATCCTTACAATTCTTTCTGTATCTGTTTTAATTACTTCGTTTAATTTCGTATGAATCGATATGTCTGACTATGAAATATATTCAACTATCAGGATATTTTGCGGAATGAATAATACGAGAAAGGACATTTGAAAAGTTTAACAGATGCTATTGAAAGGATTCAAAAAAAGGCTAGTTTTTGAAGCTGAATTATTCGAGTTTTTATTCATCATGCAAGACAATGCTGATTTCTATCGTCATTAATTAAAATTAAATGCTAAAAAAATCCAAGGATTTTAAAATATCTCTTCACATTACCCGTCCTAATGAATTCATTCAACAACAAACCGAACTTACACGTGTCCACAATTATGCACTTTTCACAATCACAACCATAAAACGTTAGCCATATTTAATATTAGCTAACGGTAATCAAATAACAAACTTTGAATTGAGCACACTTCAATAGAAAACACATTTATGTTTCACTAGTATTTCAATCATGGTAATTCTATTATAATTTAATGACAGTAAAAATAATAAATGAATAATTATAATTAACTCACCTTTCACTGCTGCTGTTTTCTGACTTTTCTTCTCCAACGCTGGTAACGAATTAATCCTTGCCGCGATTTTCGATTCGTTCAAAAATAAATTCGAATCTAATTCACTTAATTACACCAAAGCTTAGACTCTTTTTTTTAGAAATAAAAGATTTACAAAAATTCACGACAGCTAGTACAGAGCAAGAGAAGTACTTCACTTTATATTTAAGCACAACTATTCAGTCTGCCAGTCTAGTAACGACTAAACGAGGAGACGTATAGAACTACGAATATTTGCTGTAAATGCAATCACACCACACTCTCGCAAGTTGATTCAGTTATGTACGTATGTAATAACTTTCTTTATGCTTTATAGAATCCTCTCGCGGAAAAAATATTATCGATAGAACAAAATGGAAATGGATCTTGAATTCGATTCACTAGAATATAGTATAACCCGACTGATCAAGTTTGTGAAAAAGTCCTTTTCACTATGATTTAACTTTAGGAAATTGTTCGACTTAATTCACTTTTGACCGTCTATATGGGTCTGACTGCAATCCTATTCGAGAGGAGGATCCGACCTGGTCGGTGAATGGTTAAAGACTAAAATAAGATTGCTCTCGACACTACTATTTCAGTGATTCAGTGAAAGAGGAGTAGGGTTGGCGATGCGATTATAATTTGAGCTGTTCCTGCACTCAAATCGTGACGCGATAATGTGGCGTTGTGCAGACGACGATAAGAAACCAGCTATTACAAATATATAGGCAGAAGTATTAGGTTTTTGCGTGCCCTGAAAATTGCTTGGATTCTCAAATCAGTTCTAATGGCTGAATATTTGAATCTTTCAGAGGTTTTTCATGAACAAACCAGACAATGATAAGTTCTTTTTTCTGTTTGTTTCACTTCCACTTGGTGATAATGTAAAAATATTTTTTTTCCAATATTTAGCGCTGGTGTCAGATAAGATGTACTAAACTGCAGTCGAAGCGTATTTTCAAATGAGATAGGCGACTTCTAATGTCGTTTGAACTTGCTGATGGATGCGATTCGAATGCGTTTTTTCAATGCTACGCTTATAATAAGTTCGACAGCGTGTAACCGGTCAATCTAGAAAACGATTCTTGATTAGAATAAGGCGCGTGTATGAAATAAATGAATGATACCTTTTTTGTTGTCGCTTTGAGTATTTTGTTCGTCAAATAGAGTTTCTGTGAAATCTGCGCCCAAGACTTAATGCTTGGTAATCTTCAAAGGCGAAAAATTGAATGCTTTTTCTATGGGAACCTAAAAATAAAATAGAGAATTGATTAACATATGTAGTTAATTTTGTTAAAATAAACATTGAACATAATCATTTCGATCCTACTAATGTAAATTAAATGCAACTTTTTAGACTTTAGTTTTAAAATATTTAATCCAATTTCCTTAAACAGTTTCTTAGTTTAACATGAGATAAAATCGTTCATTTTATTAGTGGCCACTGATTAACCTTCTATTTATGTTATATAAAACTCTTTGGTGTTAAGAAGTGCAGAAATGGAATTTAAGGCAAGTACATTATTATATTTTTATTTCAAGCAGTCATAGTAAATGATGTACACTGTTAATCCACGTCGAGTTTGGTGATTTCTATATTGAAGGATTTAAATGCATTGTTCTGGTAACTGCATGACATAGTATGTACATAGCATTTCCATTACACATAATATATATAGCTTAGATCAACTCAAAATAACTTTATGGTTTTAATAAAAGTATACGAATTTCCAAAATCATCAAATTTATTTAAATATATATATTAACAATACAAAAAAAAAACAAACGATATTAGATCTCATAAGTAATTCATCACAGGAAAAAAGTATTCAATTCATGATTCATTGTAAAAAAAAAAAGTCAATAGGGCTGCTCAAAATATTGTCTGTAGTGTATGGTTTTATAGTGGAATTGATAGTTATAGAGGAATTTTGGTGAAAATTAGACCTAAGATTATTTAATCGAAACAAATCATTTGATTTAATTAATCTGGAAGGATCCCTAAATCATAATTGGCCGAGGAGGTCAGATGCATATGAATGAAGTAACATGAAGTAAGTGAAAATATGCACTTGGCGTATTTATTCTGACTGATGGAAGTCTGATCGTACCCTCCTTGTGGTGGCTGCGGTAAAAAATCTTTCTTAAACGAAGATTTGACCAATATGATTGGACTTTGAGGAGTTAACTAAACAGAAAAATTCCCAAGCCATCATATGCCGAGGGCTTAATGGCAAGATCCCATCTAATTTCAAGACGGATAAAGAGGATAATACGGCTGGTCTTTATGGTCATACGTGGGATCGAAATTGAGAGCAAAAATAGATGATTGAAGTACCCCAGAGCTTTCAAACAATGGAGCAGGGGATAAGGAGGATAATACGGTTGGTCTTTATGGTCATACGTGGAATCGAATTTGAGAGTAAAAATAGATGATTGAAGTAACCCCAGAGCTTTCAAAAAATGGAGCAGTGGATCAGCTATCAGATCAAGGGACCAATGAAGACCCAAATCACGTGGCGGATCTAAAAAAAACCGGAAGGAAAACCCAAAAGGCCAGAGAAAGTCAAAAAAATGAGAGGGTGAACATAATTTTATACTAGAAGCAAGTGTGGAGCACAAACCCTATTTCAGAAGAGGCAAATCGGAAGAGAGGAAGGTGGCAGAAGGAATTGAGGCCTCTCTCTACCTCTTATGGCATATCCTCAAACGAAATTGCAGAGGAGCTCTCCCGAAGTATGGAAAAGCGGAATGTCAAAAGAATAGGTAAGGGAAAGGCACTCCTTCCAATGACTAGAGAATCCAATATGAAAAGTTCGAGACTCGAAACTGGTACTCCAGAGGATGGGCCGCGGAAGAAGACGAGGAGCACGGATGAGACAATAACAAATTTTCTGTCCAGTGTTTTTTTTCAACCATTTTGTCTTCGAAACCACTTCCCATTTCCTTTCTTTATGTTCCTTTAAGTTCCTCAGTTTAATTGTGTTCCCAATAATAACAGTTAGTTGACTTTGTTTTTTCGATCTGTCCTTCTTCTAATCTATCTCTTTCCTCATTTCTTTACGTTGATTCTGATCCTCATCTCAATCTATCTCTCTCAATCGATTTTTGTTTAATAGAGAGCCCTCGCACAAAGAGCCGAACTGTGCCGGCTTTTAACTTTTTTTTAAAGCTGATTATGAACAAATTACTGCTGAACTCTCCGACTAGCTAAAGACAATGATGAATTTTTATTTAACTTCTAGGAATCTAGATAACTTCTAAGATATTGAAATATAAATAGTATCTCTAAAGGTTAAAAATTATCTCAAAATCGAAAACTTTGGGGTTGGAAATAGTTGGTTTTTATTAGAGCAATGTAATAATATATAAGGATAATTTTGAATTTTATTTGCCTTTTCTATAAGAATTTAGCGCAAACGGTATACACTTTTAAACAAATCTTTTTGCTCTGTTCTACACGTCATAGCTTATATTTACTGATTTGCATCAAAAACTCAAATTGGTCGACCAAGTCCGACATCTTAACGTTATCGGAAGTGATTTACCTTAACATACGTCACTAGCTCTTTCAGTTAAGGAAAACAATGCTTTAAAAATTACATGCACAAGTCTTAAAACATTGTTTTCAATCATTAAAGATGAATATTAAGATAATAATTCGTATTTTTTAATTTTTGGAAATTTTTCGTAAATAAATTTTACCTGCTAAGTCATTCAAAAGAATAAGAGACGTAAATTCATAAACAAATAATTTATTATTAGGCATCTCAATTGTTAATAGAATGGTCGTGATTATTGTTTTTTGTTTATGAAGTTCCTGGTATTTGCCGTAGAATAATTCCTTAATTTCTTTGTTATTTGATTACTGTTACTGATTGTAAAAACTAGAAAAATATATCATACAATTTTTTCAGAATGTTTGGACTTATATTTTTATGAATATTTGTACTTCGAATTTATCAACAAAGATACCAATGTGAATAATTATCCCTTCAACGCCACTGAAATACGACCTGCTCTTATTTTTGTGTATTATATTTACTTAAGTGTACCTACATTTCCATTCCCCAAGAGGGTTTACTATACAGCTCTGCTAAGCATAAACGTTCTGTCTGCATTTTTCTCATTTTTGAGTTAAAACCGGATTCGAAAACTACATACTCTATTACGATTTCAACAAAATTTGAAAAACCTATGTTTTGTGGAAGCATGTTAAAATCAACATTGAAAAATGCACTCTCCATATATCTCCAGTACAAAAAATCAAAACACAAATCATTGAATATCTCGAAAGTACTAAAATGAAGATATAAGGTTTATGCTTAGCAGGGCAGTATACGCTAGTAATATTTGCATAATACGTCTAAAACACGTACAACATGAAAGATTTATTTATTGATAAGATTTATTAAATTTCATTAAAAAAATTGTTTGAAAGTACTTGAAAGCGTGGATTGGTTATAAAGGTTAACTATAAAATACAAAATCCAAGATAAATATTTTTTTGAAAGGATACCAAACAACAATAGGCGTGACGTAAACGTTGCAATAAAACATAATATAACATTTGGTCTGACGTTAGCATTTTTCGATTTTGATCTGTGACTAAGTAAAAATTACTTTTTATGATCTTCGACGTGGTGTATTACTTTTGTACTTTTTGCTTTTTTTATATATTTTATATTTTTAAAAAAATTATTTTGAATTTATTACACTTTATGTAACTTAATCACTAGGCAAGAGTCGGTGCAGCATTTATTAATAAAATACAAAATATGCAGTTCCAGTATTTCAGAAAAATCATTTTTATGCAGAAGATCATGAGTTATTGGACTTGAAAGGAGAGCAATTAAAAATAGGCGCTTAACTGACGGGGCAGCCTGCCCCGCCTGAATGGGAGGCTATCCCCAAAAATATATTAAACAAATCTACGGTCCCATTTACAAGAGAACAAATGGAGCTGCTTACCCATGGCCTAAGCTACGCAGTCATGGGAACATAATTTCCAACAGAGGACTTGATGATAGATGCCGAGGCAGCAGTAAAGCACTTTGCTGAAGATAAGAAGGTGCTGATTAGAGGCAACATGAACAGGATAATTATGAAAAAATCCGAAAAGCTGAAGACAACGGATAAAAAAAAAATCCGGAAAGCTGAAGACAAGGAATAAAAAAAAACTGAAATACATGGTCATCAAACCCGTTTACTAATTTTATTAGAGAATAACCTTTATTTAATAAAGATGTATATGAGATGTATAAGCAAAATCAATAACGGAGATTATCATGAGTTAAAGACAAATCCATTACCAGACTCAATCAAATGAGTAGAGAAGGTATTGAAATTATGTAACGGGACGGTTGGAGAAATTAATAAGCTGAGAGTCCCGACTCGCACTGCCAAGATTTAAATGCCTTCTGAAAATTCATAAATCGGGAAATGAGCTCAGGGAAGTAGTCACGGCCACAAATGCACCAACAAGAAAGGTTGCTAAATTGATTGTGAAGGAATGCAAAGGCTTAGAAAAGATTAGTAGCAGGACTGTCAAGAACCGAGCAGAGCTGATAGAGTGACTTAGAAAAGTGATAAAAGTAGAGGAAGATGAGCTAGTTGTTTGTTTCATTTGATGTCAAGGCTTTGTTCCCATGCGTATCAGTAAAACAAGCATTCTATTTTTCGAAGAATTTGAGAAGAATGAGTCTACGTTAAACCTGCCTCAATTTGCATGAGTGAAAAATATTTCACTTTCAGATGAAAGAATTTTAAAGCCAATAAAGGAGGTACAGAAGTTAAGCAAACCAGACGCATACGAGAGCCTTAATATCTGGAAAACGCCGGCAAGCAGACGATTAAATACAGACCAAGGTAACTATTTATCAACACTATTTAGGCTAATTTAGTATTTCTGTTGTAGGTAAAGGCAACTAGGAGTATATGTATATAATTAAAAAATGTTTTTAAAGTTATTAGCGTTTGAAGTCTTTTAAGGTCTATAATATAAATAGAAAATTAGGTTTAGAATAAAATTTAGACAATTAGACAATGAAGAAGAGAGCAGATTAACATTGAAACATCAATATCTGTCATACGAAAATGTATATCTAATATGTAAAGGAAAAACAAAAAAATATATTACCTTTTTTCTTATAAGATGACTAAGCTCTCTTGTGCTCTATTATTCTATATAGCACGTCCAAAAGACTTGATTGACAGTATGTCTGAAAGTTAGTATTTGGATCAATCTGACACCAGGTGGAAGAAGCTGATTATATAGCCAATTGGTCTGTTCGCGTACTTCAGCAAACTTCAGCAGTAACAGAATTCAGCAGCTGGCTTCTTTTTGCTGCAAAATTTGGCTTGCAGCAAGAGTACAAAAACTACTTTCTGCGAATCTATTTTAATATATTATAATAGATTCAGGTACGCGAACACACATAATGTGTTTTCAAAAATTGTTTTTAGAAAAAAATGCAATGAGAACCATTTTTGGATGGACACAAAAGCAATTTAACAAAAAAATCAAGCCGGTACTTCTCCGAAAAGGCTAAAATCTTCAATAGCAAGCGATAGTTTCATAAATAATCTCTTCGGGGATAATGGTAACTTCTTCGGTGATAAAATAATACGTAAAATTCATGGCAGCACTTCTGTAATATCTGTGAGCTAAATAATTGTCAAAAGTGGCAAGTCAGAAAACATGGGATGAAAGTGGCTGCTATTCCAAACACGAAACCTTAACATCGAAGACGCATTTGTTGTGGCCTATTTATTTTCAAGGAATCTTTAATGAGAAGATTAAGCAGCTGGTTTTGATTCGATAGTTGCTGATAAGGTGCATCAACTGATACGTTAATTTAAAACTAAGTAAGATTTTATTTATTTACGGCGACAGTTTACTCTTCCCGGCTTCTGAGGTTTTACTCAAAACGAAGCACTAGTACATCAACTTGTATATACTTAAATCTTTATTCGATTTGAATGGCATCAGAGCCTTGAAAATATAACTGCATTATTACGTTGCCTATACATGTGTTTTTTGCCAGGCAGAATGTCATCATTTCCGCTTTCCTATAAGGTTGTGCGTCTTACCCCGCACCATAGTGACCGCACCTAACACCATACGATACCGACACAACGAGCTCGAATCGTATCGATTTTGTCGGGGGGTGTATTTTGCAGGTGGAAGATTTCGCGACCGGTTCCTAGGTACGCGCTTAAGGTTTTATTTGTTCTTATTAGTTTATATTACACATATCAGGCAAGTATACTGTAAGTTATCAGATTTTTCATAGTTTCCTCCCAAACACGTTTCACATTTCTATTCTAGTTGATAGCTAGTTCTTACTTGAATCAATAGCTAGTTCTTACTTGAATCTCGTAGTTCATAAGCCACACAAGCGATTCTAGCCGCTGCCACAAAAATTCTTTATTTAATCTTCCAATCAATTGGATAGCTAAATCTGCGATAGGACCACTTGTCACGATAAAATCACAATTCACCAAACTTCAACCAAATCTCCTGGACATCAGAATAAAACTGGGAAAATTATGACGAAATGCGAAGAGTGATTAATTCGCCGCTGTCGTATTGCACAATCGCATAAGCTTTCGCCCTCTCGCTTGAAAGTACGAATGTCTGCCGGTGTACCTTGTGCCCGCCCTACGAACGTACGAAGGGTGCGAGGAGGTGTTTTGTTGTATTTTCATTATGGAATTTTCGCCTTGTGCGTACCTCGGGAAAATTTTGCCGGTAACTTTTTTCCGATTGGTTTTCTCTAGTTATGGTGCCAGCCAGGAGTTGTAAATTGTAGTTTCATGAAAATTGTATGCAAATTAAAACAGCTGGTTGTAGGGTTTTGCGTAGATTGTAGTTGATAATTGTATTCAAGTTTGTGAGGTTAATTCAGTTTTCAAAGTGGTTCCGATGTTCACTTAAATTTACATTTGCATTAGTCTCATAGTACTAATAGCGGTTACATAGGTCTAAATAATTAACTAATTGTACTTTAATAGCAATGATGCGATTTAATAACGTTACATGCAATGAGATGCATTTATTAATGCGCATTACGGATGATTTGTAGATTAATTTCATAAAATTCAACTAGGAGCTAGCTTGATTGGCATTTATATCGAAAAATAAAATGTATATTGCTTTTTCAGATATCTCCCATCGATGGGAATCCATTTTGTAACATACGTCGAGAAATAAAATCTATTTCGGGCTGTTTTAACACGGGCGATTTACGAAGGTGATTTCGAGCGAGTGATGATCAGATGGAATCATTAAAAAAGTAAGGAAAGGCTATATTTAACATACGGTGGCTTTGGCTTACAACTTATTTTATTTATATTGAACTTTATGAACATTGAAGGGGTGACACTTCCATATTAATCAGTATTGCACAATGTGTGACTTCTGGTTTAGATCCTTGTCTTGATAAAACAGAAATTTTTCACTTATACCGAACTTCTTGCCACTTTGCTACAAATATTGCACCAATACGTATTATTGCCCATGATTCCTCCAAAAAATTTAAATTAGCAATGTTAGCTGCAGTCTCAAAGTATATTATATTGGCAAGTATGTTTTAAATCGCAATCCTGCTAAAACTTCCAACGAAGTAGCTTTTCCACTTCTGCATATGGTAACATGTAACTTTCCAGAATTTGTATGTACTGGGACCAACCTATCCATACTGCCTTCGATTCTCACAATAGATACAGGTCCTGCACGGGAAATACATTTTTCACATCATTACAGAGCTTCCTTCGTGTTTTATTGTATGATTGCAATATTTAAGAACAGGCTTTGTCCTGGTAGGACGTCTGAAACTTATCATTCCATCAGACTATCAAATTAAATTTTGATTCATCTGTGAATAAAACTGTTCCGCTGTTGTTGTGTCCATTTCTGATATTTTTTAACCGTTACTTTTTCCACAAAAACTATCTTCTTTTATTGAGTTGCTTTAGTTTTTTTAACACTATATGCAAAATAAACACATGTTTTATTATTTGCAACTTACTGGTTTTTATTTAGGCTATTACTATTCGGGATATTGTTTAAAATATAATGAACAAGCTAATACAGTAATCCCTTGACTTACGTCTTCCTTGTTATACGTTTTTTCGACTTACGTCGTTCATTATTTTGAGACCAAATCCTTGAAATTACGTCGTCCGTCCCTTGACTTACGTCGCCGTTTTCATAGAACAGATGTACAATTTGAGTTTTATATTTATAACAATCAAATGGATAGAACTAAGCGACAACATTCTGCTGGGAAACCGTACCCGAAAAAAATACGAAAAATGGTCACTATTGGCAAGAAAATAGAACTTTTAAAAGGTTTCGATGAAGGTACAAAATCGACAGTTATAGCAAGTGCTATGGGACTTCCCCCAATAACTGTTTGATAGAAAAATAATAAGTGAATAGAAAAATAATAAGTGAAGCAACTAAAGCAGGGGCATCCACAAGTGGTACAATAATTACCAAAAAAAGAGCCCCTGCATTGGGAAAAATGTTGATTATTTGGATCAAAGACCTAAATCATCAAAATATGCCGGTGATCACGTTAACTATTAAGGCGAAGGCAAAAAGCTTATTCGAACAAGTAAACTTGAATCGAGGAGACACTTTCGTTGCCAGCAATGGATAGTTTGAAAACTTCAAGAAAAGAAGTAAAACTCACAATGTAAAAGTAACAGGTGAAGCGGCTAGTGCGGACTATGTCGCAGCGAAGATCTTTCCAAACACTTTACATGGTATTATTGAAAATGGAGGATATTGCGCACAGCAGGTGTTTAATGTTGTCGAGAGAGGCCTGTATTGGAAACGCATGCCCTCAATAACATTTCTTTCGATTGGAGAAAGAAGTGCTCCTGTCTTTAAGAAAGAAAAATCCAGGATTACTTTGCTTCTTGGAGGGAATGCATCAGGTGATTTGAAACTGAAACCTCTTGTTGTTTATCAATCAAAAAATCCAAGGACATTCAAAAATGTATGGAACGAAAATCTACCGGTTATTTGGAGGTGCAACAAAAAGGCCTGGATTACTTCTTATATATTTCGTGATTGGTTTGATCAATGTTCTTGTCCGACAATATAGAAATATTTGGAAGCCAATAATCTTTCTCCTAAAGCGTTACTAATCATATATACAAAATTGTACAAAGAAAATTATCCCGAAAAGTTAAGAAGTCCAGAAATTTTAAACGAAGTCTACACTTCTGTCAACGATTACAAAGCAGGTGCTCGAAGAAAAAAGAAAACAAACTCTGTCCCAAACGCGAATTTCGACCTTCTTCACCAGTAAACCAGTCAACCCACAAACAGTAGAAATAGAGGCTATTCATTCTGTAGATGATAACAATTAATGTGTGGCTTTTTAGTGTTTTATGTCAAAAATGGACATATTTGTACATATTTAAAGTAAGCCGCCTATTTTCTTCTTCGTAATTTTTATTAATACGTATTCCGGTTGCTACTTGTTGCCTTTATTTCTATTTGTAATTTGACGTGTAGTCGTGTACAGACACTTGATGAAGGGTGCAAGTAACAGCGAAAATACGCAATTGTATACGAAAATAAAACTTCTGTAGACAAAAAACTCACGACTTTCTTTAAAAAAATGAATTATGTAAAAAAAAATAAATATATTCCTATTCAAAAAATGAAAATTCATACATTTATCGCCTGAGGTTCCTTCTACCCTCGAATAACGTCGTTTTCGACTTACGTCGCAAATTCTCGGCACCTAACTCCAACGTAAGTCGAGGGACTACTGTAGTTCAATTTCATGTAACAAAATAATACTAAAATCATAAATTCTGCAGGTAAAAACTATTTCTACATGGTCATACATATATGGTCAAGTAACCATTTGGACCCAAATGAAATTTTTCAATGTTCGGTTGCAATTTTTTGCGCAAAATATCAATGCATCCATACTTATTATGAATTGTAACATTCCAACTACTGCATATTTTTTTTGTATGACTGACTTCTTACCGCCATATTAAAATACGTCCACTAATTTTAAAAATGCTGATTTCCTTTTCATTCATATAAAGACATTTCTCGCGAATTTAGCGGAGTAATTCACATATTTAATCACAAAACCAGAATGCTTATTTTCGATTTACAACACTAATAAATGCTTTTCTTTTTGCGACGTGCGAATTGTATTTACATGTAATTATTTAGTGCAAAAATCAGTTTTTTTATAAGCTGACTTTCCTTCTGTCGCTCGAATAAGATAATGAATAATAAAGCATTTCTGTCCTCATATAAAATATTTCCTCCCTGGGATAAAATATTTTGTCAAATGAAACATTTCCACGATCATTGATAATATCTACGTAAAATATGCATAAAAAGATCAACAAACACCAATTGAAATGAAAGTTTATCACTAAGTTGATATCGCATTGCGTTGTATGTATTTCTATAATCAGTTCTTCCTCATTATTCGCATTTAGTTCTATTGTTCTTTACTGGAAGAATATTTATCTTAAGTTATTTATCATTGGGCCTATCCAGCCATGTATATAGAAACCCATATACGTCATTAACATATTCATAGTCTGAGTTTTCCCAGCTGATATGTCTATCATCAAGGATTTTATTCATTCAAGAAAATAAAACTAAAAATTCAGCACGCGTGTAGTTGATGTTGCAATTACGTGTGTAGTTGATGTTGCAATTACAAAAAGATTTGCAATTATGTATAGGATGCAAAAAAAATATTGTTTTTGTGATCACATTTTTAAACTGGTTCACAAAATTCTGCATTTACCCAACAAATAAATATATAGAAAAAAATACAAATGATGCAATTTAGTAGCGAAATATTTTGGAAAAATGGTGCATTATATTTTAGTAAAATAAAAAACTGCAAAACGGTCTCAACAACCCTGCATGCAGAGAGTGCATGGATTTGTTTCAATTTCTTTTTGATTTTTATGAAAAAAGTATAAACAATTTTTTACTCATTTATTCCCCTTAATTTATTCTATACTATCCATAACTCTTAAGTAGAGAGTTAAGAAGATTTTGTATGATTTTAATTAATTACGGTCCTTTATTTTGTTGCATCCTTCAATCAACTTCTTCCTATACTGGAGGGGTTTAGGTCAGAGTGATTGAAAAAATTGTGGATTGAGTTGTCTTCTTCCTTTCGTTTCTAAGTTCCTTCGCTATTGGTATGCATATTCCTAGAATACATTTTTGAATCCCATAATTTTTATTTTGGCTCGTAAAGTTCATTTATGTGATCCTTCTTTATTGATCTTTGTTTGGACTTTCGCTCTACTATTCCCAACGATTTTTACTATTTCAGTTTGAGTTTTCAGTGTAGGTTTTATTCTGTAATTTAAACCAGTGAACGAAAAAATACCGTACCTTAAGCGTACTGTACGCGAAAAGTACACATACCCTACCTCAGTCTATAATGTTTGCGTACATGTACACTACCGATATACCGAACGAAACAGACACGATGCAAATGTACGCTACGATTGAATACTGTACTGTACAAAGTACACAAACCTTATCCTCTAAAATACGGAATGTGTACTCGTACACAACCCGTACACAAACGATATACACTAAACGTACCGTACGTTTAGTGTACTTTTGCCTTTAATTTACATGAAAAGGAAAAACACTTTTAAAGTGAAAGCACTGAGTCAAAAATATTGAACTTCACAGGAGAGCATAATCAATTCATTTCGGCTACGGCATTATCACTTTTATCTGTAATTTTTTCCCAGTTCATATAAATGAACCGCAAAAGTACACTAAACGTACAGTACGTTTAGTGTACACCGTTTGTGTACGGGTTGTGTAGGTGTAAACATTCCGTATTGTAGAGGATAAGGTTTGTGTACTTTGTACAGTACAGTATTCAATCGTAGCGTACATTTGCATCGTGTCTGTTTTGTTCGGTATATCGGTTGTGTACATGTACGCAAACATTATAGACTGAGGTAGGGTATGTGTACTTTTTGTAGTGAATGTGTTTGCGTACGGGCGTCAAAAAAGTACGGTACAGTACACTAAGGTACGGTACCATAATGTTTTTTTTCGTTCACTGATTTAAACTTAATCACTATAGCTCGTACCACTAATTTTCGAATACTTCACAATTGCGTTGAAAAGCGCTTTGGATTAATACTAATATATACTAAAAGAACTACGAGTAATAAAATAATAAAGTTCAAGTGTATGCAAATTCTATTCCCTGGATGTTTTAAAGATAAATTTTAAGGTGGAAATTATTTGTAGGAAGAATAATTTACTCCAAAAGGCTACATACAGTGTAAAAGAAACAAATCTGTTTTTTTCTACATTCTAAGAGTGTATAAACTTTTGTGAGCTACTGTATATATATACGTGCTGATTTGGAAGGGAATCGTAGCTAAGAACATGAACGAGAACATTATCGCCGTTTCGGAATTACCTAATGAAGTCAAATAGTAGTAGCATAGTATAAAGCGTATCTATGTGATATCTTTTGCTTTTCTGGTAGAAAATGTTTGTTTTTGCATGCGCTGAAATGCTAATGGGGTTTTCCAGAGTAATTCATTTAAAACGAAATAGACATGATGCTATAAAATTGAAAACTGATTAAAAATAGAGGCCTAATGAACTTTAAGACGCCCAAAGCAGTTTTATTTCTACACTTTATTGTTGATGTAAATGTTATATGAGAGTATATAGCACTGGTCTATTTATTACATGTTGCTTCTCAAGAAAAATAATGCAAAAAATTAATAACTGTTAGCGTGTGGTCCCAAGGTCAGATTAATTAGCCTGATTATTATTATCATTATAACTATTAACATGACCAATTATCCTATCTCTGAATGGATACCTGAATGAAGTTATCACCCTACACTCGTATGTATTGGTTAAGAATAAATTATCCATTAACTTCTACTTCCAGACGCGAAAAGGGATCTATCTGGTAGTTTGATTACTTAAAACGTTTAAGCTTTATATTGATTAACCAGTTTTAGCACAAGATGTTAAATTTAATCGGGTTCGAATAAATATTCAAAATCATTTCATCTTACCATACAATTTTTCATTGCTCTTTGATTTTCCCATTACTGTTTTACTTCTTGCCCACGTTGTCTTATTTAAATTTCCGCTCCTTGTGGTTTTACTTTTCCTCTTGCTGTTGTATTTTCGCCATTGTTGTTTTTTTCTCCTCGTTGTTTTAATTTTTCCTTGTTGTTTTATTTTTACCCTCGTTTTATTTTTTATCCTAGTTGTTTTATTTTTTCGAAAGATTTTATTTTTTTCGAAAAATTTAATTTTTCCCCTTATTGGTTTATTTTCCGTTTGCCGTTCTAACGCACCTTATTGCTCTATTTTCTCTCTTAATGTTTTATTTTATCCTCTTATTGTTTTATTTTACTCTCTTATTATTTTATTTTCCCTCTTATTGTTTTATTTTCCCCTTACTGTTTTGTTTTTTCTCCTTGATTGTTTTTCCACTTGATGTCTCCTTATTTCACCTAGGTTGTTATATATATTTTTTGCCTTGTTGTTTCTCTTATTGTGTTATTTTCCTCTCTTGCTGTTTTGTTTTCCCTTGCTGTTTTATTTTCTCCTTGTTCTTTTAATTTCTCCTTGTTTTATTTTTCCCTTGTTTCGTTTTTACATTTGCTTGATTTTTTCTCATTGTTATTTTTAGTTTTTCTGTTTATTACTTCATTTAATGATTATTGTTTCCTTTTTTCTCTTACTTTACCATTCCCATTATTTTTCCCTCCATAGTCCTGTTGGCTTATTCCTTTATTTTTTCTGAAAAACACCCGCTCTCTACGAAACCTTACAGTTAGCTGAATATGCATATTTAGATTGGAATTGTTTCTCAAAATTGTTATTTTAGAAATTATCCTTCAAAAAAACTATCTTCAAACATTATTATGATGATTTTTTCTTTACCTTACAATCACTGAGGTCGAAATCTTTTAACCTGTACCTCATGTATTTTCGCCATAATTTATTTTGATTTGATACCTTATCAACTCACAAAATAGTAGAAGAACTGGTGGAATTCAATCACGGTTACTGTACTTATTGCATTATACCCAAACAAACTTAACATCAGCTGAACACATGGAGCTATCTGTTGTGAAACCGGCATGGAAGCAGTGGCATGCGTGCATATGATGATGCTTGAATCCCCAACTTCGATTGGATGACGAATTATGGCCTGACTCGTATCGTACCATGAAGAAAGTCGTTTTGTTGTCGGTTGGAGCGTAGCGTCACTCGCTTCGCCCCACTAAAAAGAGCTGAAACCAATTTCAACTTTCCAACTGCTATGGCTTTCCTATGGCTGCGAATCGCGATTCTAAACCATTTGGCGAGTAATATATTTCCGAAGAGATCGACCACGCAACTTAGAAGAGTATATATTTCTCTTATGCTGGCAAGTACTTCATAGTGTGGCATGATGCACATGTTATTCTATGTAAATTTAAATATTCATATTGCTCTTGGCGACAAATGTGCTGTTTGCTCGAGTACGAATAAATTATAAACAATATAAGAGGAAGCAACAGATAGAAATATTTGACTTTTGCATAGAAATGGTGATGGGATCAGCCGACCACGCGATTCTGTTATCAATGAAATGGAAAGGTGTAGAAGAATGAGTGACATGATTCATCGTTTGGGGGATCTTTTGGAACAGTAGGTGGTAGAGATTCTGATACAGGAATGGTATTGGGAAATTTGTCTATCTTGAATTGGTGTTAGAGGGTGGATTCATTTACTCAATTTTTTTAAAAAAATTATCTAAATATTTGATTATATAAATCGAAGCTAAAGTCACTAAAAATTAATATGACCACAAAAAAGACCATAAAATCGTTTAATGCGGTCTCGAGTATATGTTAGCTGACTCTAATGTCACAAGCTAATCAGAATAGTATTCCTATGATGCTAATTATTATTTCACTAACTTTCTCGTGTAATAGCTCTTTTGTTTACGTGTCGTGTCACTGACACGGGGTGGGTGCGTGATATTGTAGATATTAGTCCTGTACTGCGTCAGCTCCTTGGTAAAAAATTATTGTATGCGTGTTTAGTAAGCTATTTGATTGCTTCATATAGATTGTATGCATTATAGATGTTATTGCAATTTGTGTATCAACATTAAAGCTTCCTCACCTAAACCAAGTATTAAAAAATGATGCCAATCAGACATCAGATCAGGATATTTCTGCTCCGAACTGGCAGCCTTTGAACCATCAGCCAACCTTCTTTCGCTACCCCAAGTAGGCTCAGAGGTTTCGCTACCTGACATCCAGTCTTCAGGGAAACACCTGCAGCTATTACTACATTGGTCTCGCTATCCACCTTCGCCGGCAGCTTGCCCTTTTTGCGCGGTTTATTACATTGCCCGCGACTGAGAGACTCCACATGTTTCGAGAGTTCAGAGGAACGAGCACTCTTACTTTTTGCACTACCTGTGGGCGTCTCGTTTACACTAGCCGAAGTTGCCTCCTTTAGTGCATCCCTCTTCCTCTTTTGTGAGGATTCGGGAAGAAACATATTTTCCTCTGGCACGGCTGTAGTCGGACTTTCAGCTGACGCTGTACTCGCCTTTCTGGCGGCTGTGACCAGAGGGGATGCTATCAGCAAGTTAGAAAATTTGCTGGGCATGGAATCTTCCACGATGGTAACTTGTGAGCTTCCATGGAACCAGGGTCCTCCATTGCAGTCGTACATGAGGCTGGGGCCTCCAGAATCCAATCCCCTGACGTGCTGAGCACGCTCAGCAAGGGAGGACTTCCAGCCTCAGTCTGGTTGCCACGTGCAGGGATGATTTCCTTATGATTCATCCTCATACTTGCCAGGCGCTCTTAGTGTGTCATCTTGCAATGCATAGGCCACCTCCAACAAGACAAGGTGGTGCCCGATAATTGTATAATATGGAATAATAAGTAGCATTTTGCTTTTCCCTTTGAGTTATTTATTTAACTCGAGTGATTTTCATTATCTCCTACCTTAAAAGTACAGACTGAATCTTCTAGATTCAATTTCTATTTCATCTAGCCAGAACATGATTAAGCTCTTGTCTCATCTTTGATATCAAAAGTATGAATGTAGACGGCCTTTCTAGTAAAATTATTTTTAATGACCAATTAAAGCATACTAGTTAGGCAAAAACGTTACTCAAGGAACACCAGATTCACAGGAACACCAGATTTTCAGGAATCTCTAAATCAATCTTTGGACATAACTTATCAACGGCCCTTTCAACATTCTAATTTGTTTGATTTCCATCACAAATAGCCTAATATTGAATTATTGAAATAAATTTAAGTAATAGTTATAAGGAAATTAGAAGAAAATTAGATGGTATTTTGTATTCATACTGCTTTTTTCGCTTGGTTTGTATGATGCCTTGTTTGGTAAATTAATAAATAAATAAATATATGTAAAAATATACTTAGGTTCTGTAACTAAAATTATATATTTTATATTCTTTAAAAAAAATCAATAAGTCCATTATTTTTCTCAAAAAAAAAAACTAATTGAGATCTTTCTAAACTATGAAGAGATAAACTTGAACTTATTGAGCTATTGCCATCTAAAGCTGATTAAATAATGATCTAGTCTTGCATGTTCAATGCACTTTAAAATGTAACTAAATTATTAAACTGTTCCAATAAGAAAAATTGCAAATCAAATCACTAAAAAGATAACCTTTCACACCTAAACGATCAAAAAGTGCTTTTACTGCCAATAGCACTATTTTTTTTCAATTATTATGATCAATGGGTGTCGTTTGCTGTCAAGCGCACGAATTGCTGCATTATCAGTAGTAAATATAATCTAATGTAATCAGCCGGCACATATATATTGAGAATTGTCTTGCTCCGAAGCAGTTCACTCGGCAAAATCCATTAAATTGGCATAATTTCCGTTTCAGACTGTTGATACATTGCAAAAAAGCGAAACAAGCATGCAAGCTAGCCTATGAAAGCATGTGACGACAGCCTGATTTTTGAGAGTGCCTCGAAAGAAATCATGATGGGCAAAACAAATTAAAAATGTCTGGAAAGAAACTGTATGAATATGATGTAATGTGAAAGTCTGATTAAGTCGGCTAGTGATGACCTATACGTTGGATTATCAAATCGGATTATTTTTTATGAAGTGTATTAATTGATATTTAGAAAATCAGCTGACTGTGAATGGAGTATTCTACATTAAATTCATCGAGTTAATTTAAAGATATATTTTTTTTTGATAGGATTTTAAATTGCAGCCTATGATTTCCCGCAGACAGATTTTATAGAAGTAATACTTTATTGGAATCTCACTTATTGAAGTAATAGCTTAACATATCTCACGAAAATTATTTCGGTATTTTCAAAATTCTCATACACTTTTTAATACTAGGATAACGATTTTAATGTGCAAATAGTGCGATAATTTTAGTACGTAACTCTACGGCCCTGGAATAACGTTAAATCTAATTTGATCCAATGCCCTCAAAATAGGCACTGCGATCGATGTAACTAATCAATTTATTGTGCTACCAGTATTAAAGAAAATTGCATACGGGAATTACTGTCTTATCTCTGATATAGTCTTGGCGTAATGTTTACGCAATTGTGACGCAACACTGCTGCAATAGCGCAATAAGCAGATTCTTCTAACCTTCCTGTGTTTTGAGTTACGATGTAAAATGTAGCCTTGATTTGAGAAATCTAAATGTTAAATCTTAAGTTCAAACGCAAACATTCAACTTTTCTGATTGCTAATCAATATATTCCCTTTTCATTTACATTCTACATAGTATCAAATAATATTCACGCAATCAATTCAGCTTTAGATAGTCCAATTCATACAAGCAAGCATACAATATACGATTAAAATGTTAACTTAGTTACACCAATTTGACCATGCCTGAAACTTTACTTTTCAAAATCTATAACAACTTTGCCGCGAAGGTGCCCCTCTTGTACCTTCTTGTAAGCCTCTGGTGTTTCTGAAAAACTAAACGTGCTATCTATTTTTGGAAGAAGCTGTAATTAAATTAAGTTCTGTTAGTGAGGAAACGTCAAGCGAAATTGAAGAAGACCACTACCTTTTTACGTTCAACCAGTTTCTGAAAATATTCAATGCCACGCAATGATGGTACGAAATATGCCCATTTGACGCAACCTTGCTTCGTTGTTAAACTTTTAAAGTTTGATTCCACGAATTGCGCCACGTTTTTAGCCATTCCAAGGATCAAGCCGTTTTCGTCGACGTTTCGAAGAAGTGGGGCGGAAAATGTGATGTATTCTTTAAACTGCCAACCATACTTTAGGGCTGCATCTGGCCCTTGACCGGCACAGTCTAATATTATGTCGTACGGACCGCATTCAGAGAATTGATTAATCGATGATTGGTCTGTGTAGTCAATTATATGATCGACACCTAGCGTTTGAACTACAGGCACCGCATCAGTTGAGCAGGACGCAATCACAACAGCTTGTTCAGCTTTTAACATTTGTACAGCTAAAGAGCCAACACTGCCGCCTGCGCCCATAATAAGTACTCGTTTCTTCCGCGTTGCATCTCCTGATCGTGCAATGAGATTTCGACAGCTTCCTTTGAAGTTACTCACCAAGAAGACACCAGACCATGCCGTTAGACCTGAGTAAAGTACGGCACTACTTTCGATTGGGGTCAGTTCGGCTGGAACTTCGGCAACCTAGAAGAAAGGAAAGTGTTTAAAATGATCGTAAAAATATTCTGTGGCTTTATTAATACCGATGTCTCTGGAACAACAACATATTCTGCATGTGCACCTTGTCTCTGAACTGGCACTACTCCCCAAACTTTTTGACCGACATCCAGACGATTGCTCGTTCCCATACCTTTTTGCACGATTACTCCGGTGAATTCACGGCCGAACGTTAGAGGAAATTCTATGTCACTGTTGGTTTTTCGCATAATGTTGAGTAAAGGTGCACCGTAACCACCTAAATATAAAAAAAACTTGTATTTTTTTAAAAAGTTTTTCAAATAACTCGGGTTTAGTTGAACTGAAACTTAAAGATGCAGGCTTATTCGATTTTTACATATTCTTTGGAAATTAGTTTAAGAGTATACAAGGGTAATAGGTGCAAGGTGTAAAAAAATAAGCAGTAAACTTGTGGTTTCCATATTCTACGAAAGAAAGGTCAGAAAAATTTCGTCCCAAATTGGAGGAACATATTGCATCATTACTTAATACACTTTATGACTCTATTACTTAATGACTCCATTAAAAGTACGTTCCTCAAAAGATGTTTGGGTGCCTTAAACCAAACGCCGAGCATCCTAGCTTTGACTATAGCAAATGAAATATCATCTCACTATAGAGAACTGTGGGTCACTGCCAGAGAACTTTTAAAATAAAAATTTAATTTGTTTGTCCTTTCAATGAATTTTTTGTCAAAGGAAATAATTATCATCTCTATTTATCTATTTGAAAATAAAATAATGTTTTCCGGTTTATCTTCAATTTGAATACAAATTGCCATTCCAATATATTTATAAGTCATTATTTATTGTTCCAATTCATTCGACCGCGTATTAGAAGTTGAGTGTGATCTGCATAAAAAAACATGATTGGAATCTAACCTTTGAGCGTACAATAAATAGAAAGTAGAACTTAGAATTTGTCATCTTTGATCGAGTTATGGATACGGCTGGTTAAGTGCTATTTCAATAAACTATTACTTAAGCCTCATATGCGTAACACAAACAAAATATTGCTAAAGATATTGTGTCGCTAGTATCAAAGATAGGGTATGTATTTCCGAGATTTCGGGATCTCGGGATCTCGGGATCCCGAATTTTTTATCGGGACTCGCGAGATTTCGGGATTGATCAAATTCAACCCATTTTGAGAATTACGAAGGTTTCGTTATTACAACATGAGCGAACAACCCAAAACTTAATACTAAAAAAAATATCGCTAAGGGCTCATTATTATAACTGGCGTATGATTACATGCTTAATATCCCACCAAAAAGTGTAGAACACGAAATATCTTTTTCAGTAGTTGGATATATGTGCAGCAAAATCAGGTCTAGTTTAAATTTTGAAACTCTTGCCGAATTATGTTTATTAAGAGCATACTTTCAAAACGAATCAACGGTTTGAACCAATCGATATTACTACTTATCATTTGTTTCATTGAAAAGCAATATTATATTGTAATTGATATCTAAACAACTAAAAAGAATATTTTTATTATATTATCGTAACATCCGTTATGCTGATTAAATTTCAATTCGTTTTTAACTAATTTTATAATTAACTATCATGAGCAAATAAGAAGGAATTATTGAACGAGAAGATAAAAAGAAATTAGATCATAAGATTAAATTAGATGCAATTATAGATTAACGTTTTATTTGATATCATCGATGTACATATGTGCATTAATTTAACATAATGAACTTTACTTCCGGTTTTATGTATACATATTTGAAATAAAGTTTTAATTCAGTACGAATAAGCCAATGTATCTTTCGAAATTCCCTTAATCTTTTATAAAATCCCGAAATCCTGGGACTATCTCGGGGTCCCGAAAATTCTAATCCCGAATTTTCAGGACCAAAGACCAAATTGGAAATTGTTATGATGCTATAAATCGTATAGATTTTTGCAACTGCATTAACCATTAGCCTTTATTTTAATATTTTCAAATATCTTACAGAAAAGGCATTAGTAAATACTTGCCAGGGCCATTAACAACCTGCAGTGATAACGAGTGTTTTCACAAACTTAACAATTCTAGTTTCGGAAGTTCTGTGTAAAATGGAGAAAGGCTATCAAATTGACCCAGTATACACAGACTTTAGCAAAGCGTTTGACAGAGTTGATCGTTCTATATTGATCACAAGGCTGCACAAATTCGGACTTGCCGGATCTTTACTAACCTGGCTCAGTTCCTACCTCCACAATCGAATCCAATTCGTAAATTACGCAGCAGTACTATTTTTTATAGGAACACAGCAGTACTATTGCGGCTACGCTTGACGCGGTTCAGTTCATAAATCAATCGCTGGATAAAGGTAACTACGTGGCAGCAATTTTCGTTGACCTAAAAAAGGCTTTTGATACCATTGACCACGAGATTTTGTTTCTGCGACTGGAAGAGTATGGGATTTGCATGAAATTTAAATCTGTTATTAAAAACTACCTTTTGGATAGAAGAATAGTGACAAAACAAGGAAGCTTCACCAGTCAGGAATGTTCTGTAAACAAGGGTATTCCACAGGGATCTATCTTAGGACCTTTACTTTTCCTTATCTATGTGAACAACGTTCAAGATCTCCGGCTTTCTGGTAAGATAGTTTTGTTTGCTGACGATACACTCCTGTTATATGCTGGAAAAGATGAGACAGCCATCCAAAGTACAGTAAATATGGATTTGGATAAATACTTAAGATGGCTGCGCCAGAGCAAACTCGTTATAAATGTCCACAAAACTAAATACATTATGTTCCAACAAAAAAATAAACGTCCTATTAATCCATGCATTCAAATTGATGGAGTTCAACTGGAGAAGGTCGAATCAATAAAATACCTGGGATTGATTTTGGAAGAAAAGATGTCCTGGACCCATCACATCAACTACATCAGGAAAAAAATTGCACCATTTATCGCAACACTAAGAAGACATGATTTCCTGGAAAAAGGCACTCAACTTCTAATTTTAAATGCGTTTATCTTATCTACTGTTAAATATGGAGCAGTCTTGTGGAGTCAAACATCTAAGCATAACATCGAGCTAATTGGGAGACTTGTCACTAAGGCGATAAAGGTTATATTTAGGTTGCCGACCTTAACACCAACGGTCGATGTGTACACTCGATCAGGGCTGTTGAGCATCCAACAGATTATTAATCTTGAAAGAGGCAAAATAATTTACCAAATTATCAACAACGGACTAAAATGGCCAGATATTCCTCGAACTGTTGGAGAGTTGACTAGCAGAGAAACAAGATCAGCCAGCAACCTTTTAGTTAGCAAACCAAGAACGGATAGATTAAAGCTAGATCCAATACCACAGGCTATAGCCTTCTACAATACATTGCCAGATCCGTTAAAGAACTCAACCAATATCATGAGATTCAAAGAAAACTTAAAATTGCACATAAAAATTAACAACACACAATGACGAATAACACCAGAGTTTTTTTCTATACTTTTCTCTGGACACAAGTCAATGAAGACAATAATAAGTTAATAAAAGTGAGTCTATCTTATTGATAAGAATTATGCTGTCCCTTATACCAACAAATTAGTTGTCTGGGAAGCACCATGAAAAACTTACTGGAGGGTAAAGATGGTGCACATGGACTGTGCACGCTGATAGAGTGATGGAGAGAGTGGAAGGAAGGAGGAAATTTTCAAGGAGTTTTATCAAAAAATATTTTTACTAACTCTGGCGTACCACAAGGTTTAATATATTCACTTCCGAACTATCTCACGTCCTGTCCAGCACACCTCATCTACCTTAAGCAGACGACCTCAAACTGTACCACACCATTGAATCTAAATCTGACGCACCTTTTCTTCAATCCAAGCTTGAATCTCTTGTTCAGTAGTGCAATGTAAACAAACTCTCGCTAGCACTGATAATTTCCAAATTATAAGTTTTAGCCGTAAACGATTACGCAGAACATTTAATTTCTCAGCAACAACTTATTAACTGGTGTTAACAGCTCGGCTTTATGAAACGACTTGCCAAGCAGTTTAAACATTTGTGGGCCACAAAATTATTATACAATGCACTTGTACGCCCTCTTCTTGAATACACCATCATTATCTGGAATCCAGCCTTTGAAATCCACGGTAATAGACTCGACTCCATTCAAAAACAATTTTTACTTTTCACCCTAAGAGAACTGTACAGCCCTTACGGCTTCGAAAATTATTATTAGTAGTGTTGTATTCATTTGTGTTTTTTTTTTCTATTTCTTCTTTTAATCTGTTTCATATTTTTATATATGTATTAAATTTATGCCTTGTTTGGCTAATAAATAAATATCACGGAAGATGCCTTTCTCTGTAGGATCATTAAATATGAAGTTAAGTTGTAGAACGAATATTCAACATTTCCTAAATCATCAGTTTTACTTTGTTTAATCCTGCTCTTACTTTTTCTAAGCAAAAATGATCAGTTTTTAAGATAACTTGTATATTTTAAACCTATAAAACACCCTCCTTTAAAATAAAGCAATAAAAAGTATCAACCTATACAAAAACAATTAATTGCGTTCAAAACGATTTCCGTCACGATATATTGTTCACGAGCAAGACGTAAAGCATTTTAAGCGCCTTATGAGATGAGGTCGATATGATTATTAAAATTAATCTACTTTGATCCTTCACCACATTTATAATGATCAACAGATATTTGATCATTAATATTAACAGCAATGAGAAACTCTCAAAATACACTGCAAATCTAAGAAATGAAATCAGCAATACCAAACCACCCAAGGTGACATTGAAATTATTTTACGTACGTAACATTGCAACATCTATTGGATTCACTCCAGCTGTTTGCACATGAACTAGAACCTCATTCACACTGGTTATCATAGGGATTTTCATATTTTCCGAGAGTTGAAGTTCCTCTAGACCGCCATATGAATGAATTTGCCAGCCACGCATTTTTCTGTCACTCTTCGGCAAGGATATCTCTTGAAGCGACAAGTTATGATTGTTGCGACATAATGTTCCGTAGCTGCTGCCAATTAATCGTGTACATTTTTTTAAAAGCGACATGCTACCACTATTCGTTTCACTGTTTACGGGCCTGCAACTGACGAGTTTTTCCACCTTGACAATCAGCTGAGCCCGGCGGGCTGGAGCGTGTGATATTTACGTCGATAATGCAGTGCAGAATTGCACAAGATGTCTGTTCGCGTACCTGAATCTATATATTAAAATAGATTCGCAGAAAGTCGTTTTTTGTACTCTTGCTGCAAACCAAATTTTGCAGCAAAAAGAAGCCAGCTGCCACATTCCGTTACTGCTGCAGTTTGCTGAAGTACGCGAACAGACCTTAGTTTCCAGCTGTCGAGACTCGATACAGCGGCTCATTTAAGTGACAGCTCCGTTGACTACAGTTCACTGCCGACTAGTGACGTAATAGAAAAGTTTTGCACATGAAGAAAGACGGATGCTAGATCGCGAGTGCAATTTAATTTGTCTGTACGTGGCCAAAAGTGTAAAAGATATCGAAGAAAATAAGTTTACGAAGTGAAAAGTGTTGCTGAAAATAATTTTTCGCAAGGTAAGTGCAGGAAAATAGTTGATAGAGCGTTAATTTGTAATTGAAAGTTGGCCGATTTTTTGAGGCCAAGATGGCGGACCTGACTTGGTTTTTTTTTGTGTGTAGGCAGGGAAATTGATACGATGTATTTTTGTTTCGGGTTTCAGGTTACATTTTCGTAAGGTAAGTTTAGATTTAGTGATCGGATGAGTGATACGGGCGGATCCGGTACTCTCGTGGCTCAGCCAATGGCGTCTCAACAAGCTCAAGCGGCACAATCAGGCCAACATGCCCAGCAAGCCTGGCAGTATAATTACCCTCAGGGAATGTACAATGCGGCATATCAAGCGCAGTATGCTCAGTATTACAATGCATATTACATGCAACATTATGCGCAAATGCAACAGCAACAACAGCAGCAGCATAGTCAGTCGCAAGGGAGCGCAATCCCTGGAACGACTGCGTCTGTAAACGCTCCCCCAGGATTTAGCAATGCAGTAATCTTAAAACCCGACGATAAACAGGGCATGCAAGATGGTGCACCGCCGTTGCCTCAAGGATCGCCGGTAGACAACGCTTCGAACAATATGTCTCCTGGAAATTACATGCATCGGCCTAGCTTCTTTCCTCCACAGCAGAATTCCAGCACACCGAAAAACCCGTTCGGCGTTGTACGGTTTAATCTGAATCAGCAAAAGCGTTTGATTACTCCCAGTCCGCTATTGACTTCACCAATTAACAGCAGTCCTGTTAACGGTAATATGATGAGTGGTGGAGCTGGTGGCGGCGGAGGCGGTAAAAAGAAGCGTAAGCGTAACAAGAACAAGCAGAATCAACAAAATCAGCAGCAGCAGCTACAACAACAACAAAAGCTGCAGAACGCGAATACCCTTCTACCAAACAATGCTAGTAATAGTTTGTTTGACACAAGTATTCCACCTCCTATCATAGCGCCAGATCTTTCTAAGCCTCCACCACCGATTCCGACCTTTGACTCTCTGCCTAGCTCTCCACCTTTTGCACAAAACAGCCAACCAAACAGTCCCTCCCTGCACAACAGTCTTCAACAGAATCACATACAACAACCACAGCAGCAGACTGCGTTCAAAAAACCAAATCCCTTCAATAATCCCACGGATGCTTGGCCAGAAAGTTTGAACAATTACGTAGCTCGATGTTACGCCAAGTGCGAAACTGACTTGGACAAGGATCAAATTGATATTTGCTTGAAGGGAAAGATAACAGCAGCGGCGAATAAGGGCGAGTTGTGGACTCGTGACTGGGACAATGAGCCCATTCCGAGCGTTCACAGCGAGCGAAATGTTCTGGTTCCGAAACCACCAGTCATAGGACACTTGGCGCAATATCAGAACAACGCATTGATTGCCGGCAATACTAATATCAATAATAATCGCGGAAAGAAAGGCTTGTCGAAGAGTTTGAATGCACGGCTCGGGCAACGAGCCTCGTTGAAACGATCAGAAGATAGCAGCCGGTCGAGATCAAGGTGAGAAAAGTTTCTTTAAATCGAACTGTGAAGTAGCTGAATGTTTGCTTGTATTAATTGCAGATCCCCCGCATCAAGTAAATACTCATCGTCGCGTCGTCGAACCAGATCTCGAAGCAACTCGAGCAGCCCGCGTCGTAAGAACCGTCGCCGTTCCACGTCTAGTGGCTCCAATCACGACACCAAAGATTTCATTCCTCTCGAACAGTCTTTCAGCAAGAAATCGAAAAATAATCAAAAGAAAAATAAACTCAACAAGAAAGCACCATTCTTTGCATCCTCGATTGGCGGGGCGGTCGAAGGTGATTCGGTGCGATTGCAGCAGCGTGCAGCTCGTTTCGGGCAAAACAATGGGAAAAAGCCGGTAGTTTCAGTAGCTAGTTCGCTCAATAAAATCAACAAACTAAACAAGAAACAATCGCGATACTTAATCGATGACTCCTCCATCGATTGTAATCTTGATTTAAGTGATTTTCATATTGTTGGTACATGTAGAAGTTTAGAGAAGTCGTTCTTGCGTCTAACCAGGGCCCCTTCACCATCTGAAGTTCGTCCGGTCGAAGTTTTGGTGTTTTCGTTGCAGAATGTCAAGGACAAATGGATTGAGAAGCAGGATTATCGTTATGTTTGTGATCAGCTCAAGTCGATCAGGCAAGATTTGACGGTAAGTTTAATAGTTAGGAGAAGTAAATAGAATGGATTTGATGTGTTTAAGTTTTTTTTCTAGGTTCAAGGCATTCGTGATAAATTCACAGTAAAGGTCTATGAAACGCATGCCCGCATTGCAATGGAGAAAGGCGATCACGAAGAATTCAATCAATGCCAGACGCAATTGAAGATGCTTTACTCCGAAATAGGAGGTGATAATATCCTAGAGTTCATCGCATATAGGATACTTTATTACATTTTTACGCGTAATACACTTGGTAGGTTTTAAGGTTTCAAATTCCAGGATTAATTAATAAATTCTATTATTATTGTTTTTCGAAACAGATATAACAACGGTGTTACGATCCCTAACAGCGAAACAGCGAGAAAATCCAACTGTAGCTCATGCCTTAGATATACGTTCGGCATGGGCTTTGGGTAATTATTGTAAGTTCTTTAAATTGTATAAAACAGCTCCTCTGATGGCCGGTTACCTAATTGATTGGTTCGTCGATCGTGAACGCAAAATGGCACTGAAAAACATTATCAAAGCGTATGTATATCATTCGATCGTTTTTATAATTTTTTATGTCCTTATAATTTTCAAAACAAACATAATTTACGACTTGGTTCGTCTCTCAAAAATTCAGTTTAGTTTTTACAAGTGATATACCAGAGTATATTCTAGTCAAGTGAGGATGGTGTGTTGGGAGTTTGGAGGTAACTATTGGTGGTTGATGATATTTTCTAAAGTCTTCGATGAATCAAATAGACGAGGGAAATGATTGTATTTTGTATAATATTGGGATACGAATCTCTCATAGTGTTACGCACACTTCAAGAGTCGGCGGATCAATATAATACAATTGCAACTGAATACTGACCACTATTATACTACCGAGGAATAATGAATTGTATTTAGAGTGGTTCTGATGAAATGAAGGCTAAAAGTTTGACTATTAGGGGATTTTATCTTTGAAACTGTGATTTGAGACTATTGTAGAGTGGCTCACAGCTTTAATGTTGCAGACATATTTCATATAAAATATCCAAATAGTTAAAAATAACTGGAAAATTTTTGTAAAAATGCAAATCAATCCGTATAGTTTATATATTTTTTATTCAATAACAAATAAATTTAACAAAAATACCAATTTGATAAAATAGTAAATAAATCATAGCTTAAATGACGCACAAAAAAGCAAACTGAGTAACGAAAGTACACATAGTAAATTTACACAGTAAACAAGGACTTAATATTTTGTATTTTCCCTTTTAGCTTCAAAATTGCTTTGAGTCGATTTGGTATGGTGTGTATCGAAACGTTATTTTATTCCATTCGTGATGAAAGACGTTTTTCTAAGTCCGTCGTGTTAAATGTCTGATGTTTGACTAGTCGTTCAAGCAAAGACTACACGTTTTCAACACTTAGGTTTTATGACTGTGAGAATGTCTGGATACCGACATTCTGCCCCAGACTATAATATCACTGCCAACATTTTAACCGTGCCACTTTAACTTTGTGGTATAAGCTCTATAATTGGCTGTCGCTCATCCGATCCTGATATGTTGCATTTGTCTGCAAAAAGGACTGACTCCCAGAACAATTCATCTTTGAGTGATCGTGTGCAAATTGCATTGTTTTTTGTTTTTGAAATTTATAAATAAATGGCTTCTTACGAGCAGTTCGTAGATGAAAATTAGAATTTGTCAGCACTCTTCAAATGGTTTCAAGATCACACGCTTTGCTTAAATATTTTACCACGCTTCAGCCATACCCAGTACACTTAAAGTAGGATTGCATCAAACTACTTTTCGGCTAACTGCTTAAACGTTTTTGACTTTTTACGATTTGTAATACATATTGGATCCTTCTCTGGTAACACGATTATAGTCATCGGTGACCTTGCGAGGCTTTCACTTTATTTTCCCGTAGAATAGCATCCCACATTCAATATGATAGAATTGTCTTGAATACTTCCCTTTCACTAGAGCTTGCAGGCCTACCTTATGGTCATAAACTATTATGTATCAGTCGTTGTCCTTGGGGAAATGGGGTAAAACTCCACCTCGTGCCATCTTTTCCTGTCAGAACTTCAGTTCCCAGTGCACAATCTAACTCGATGTTTGATGCTTCGTCGGCCCCGGGAAACTGAACATATTCTTCATCATCATCAGATGCAACAAATGGTTCTCCATAATCAGTTTCATTGTGTTACAGAATCCTTCGAATTTCCTCTGAGTGGTATATTCGAATCCGAAGACTTTCGATTGTAAGCTAATATTTTTTCTTTGATCATCAATAAACATTTTTCAGATAATTTCCTGGCTTTTTAAATAATATATGATCTAAACTTACGGAACAGTGATTTCATCGTGGCACTACAGCCTTAGCCTTAGCCTACTTAACGTTCCGCCTCCATTCGTCTCCCAGTGTCCGCCAGTTCGGTGTTCCCAGAAGCGACCTGCTGTCAGCATTTATCGAATCCTCCCAGGCTTGCGTGGCTTACCGACTGGCCTGGCTCCGTTCGCTCGCCCCCTTGATAGACCGCTCAGGATTCGATCGTCGCTTATTCGTTCGACGTGGCTAGCTTATTGCAGTTTTTCGTCTGACGGTAGAGACTTCCGGTTCATCATATATGATATACAGCTCGTTGTTGTATCGGATTCCCCCTCCATCTTCTTCCTCCTCCATCTTCTTCCCGTATTGGACCGAGGATTCTTCGCTATATCCTTCTTTCGAACGTATTTAAGGCTTTTTCAGACGCCTGGGTCAGTGTCCAGGTTTCGCTTCCATAGCATGGCACAGGTCTGATAATTGTTTTATAGATGCGAAGTTTCGTATTCCTGTGTACGCATCGAGATTTCAAAGTGGGGAGCACCGAAAAGAATGTCTTATTGGCTAATTGAATCCGTCGTTTGATTTCGTCATGCTCATTCCCATCCTTCGAGAGGTTCGTTCCTAGGTACATGAAGTTGTCTACGTTTTCAAGGTTATAGTCTCCTTTTGTTGTTTTCTCTTACTGGCGTCCTTTCCTTGATTGAGTCATAATTTTTGTTTGTTTTTCGTTATTTTGAAGACCAAATTCTTTGGCGCTGTAGTCTAGAGTTTATAAAATACTTCCTTGGCGTCGTTGAACGAACGTGACATAATATTGATGTCATCAAGGTAGCTACTAGCTGTCGACTTAAATAAAAGAGTTCCTCTCGTGTCAACGGGGATTTTTCTAATGACACTCAAGTGCTAAGTTTTCAGTTATTGTCATTTTCACCAATCGTACCAGCTTTGCTGTGATTCCAAACTGCAACATGATATTATATAATGCAGTTCGATTGATGCTGTTGTACGCTTGTTTAAAGTCGACGAATATTTGATGGACATCAATGTTGAATTCCCAGCATTTTTTCCAAAATCTGTTCGACCGTAAATATTTAATCAGTTGTCGATCTTCCACCTCTGAAACCGCCTCGATATTCATCAAGAATTTTCTCAGCGTGATGGGAAATACTAAACTCTAAAATTTTTGTCAAAAGCTTGTACAACGTACAAAGTTATATGCCCCTGTAGTTTTCACACAGTAATTTATCTCCTTTCTTGTGAATGGGACATATGACACTTTTTCGCCACTCATCTGGCATCGTTTCTTGTTGCCAGATGCTTGTCACAAATCTATGGATTGCCCTTAAAACGGAATTCCAGCCTGTCTTCAGGAGCTCGGCGGGGATCCCATCGATGTCCGGTGCTTTGTTAGATTTCAAGCGGTCCACGGCCTGTCGGACTGCATCTAATATAGGAGGGTGACATGAGGCACTGTAAAGATATGCGTCAATTAGTGATGGCGATTCGTCGGGTGCGGGGATATTTCCATTCAGTAATTGCTGGAAATAGGACGCCCATCTCTCCTTCATCTGTTCTGAGTCGCTTATGATGCTTCCATGGGCAGCGCTACATAGGCTAGCGGGTGCTTTCAAGCCGTGTTTTAAGTGCCTCACTACTTTGTACGCTTGTCAAGTGTTGTTAACCATAAAGTTGACATTCATGTTATTCAGCGTGTTGCAAAATGCTTTCGTTTCTTACGTCTAATTATTCTATTAATTACTCACCGTTGATCGTCATATTTATCTTTCTGGGCACTTGTCGGTTGTTCAATGTAGATTTTGTAGGCCGCATTCTTTTCGTCCAACGCGGCTTGACACTCCTCGTCGAACCATTCATTTCTGGGTTGCCGGCCTGTATATCCCACTACTTTTTCGGCTGCTGCATTCACTGCGCTTTTGGTGGTAGTCCAAACTTCGTTGATAGACGTGGTGTTAGGCGTGGAAGCTAGTTCAATTTCCAGAGCAGATCTATACTCGGCTTCCATCGTACTGTTTCGAAGCTTGTCGACATCGAACTTGCGTCTTGAACTTGCTCTGGCTTCATACGACAGTGATATTCGATATCGAGTCTTGACTAAGTAGTGGTCGGAGTCGCAGTTGGCCCCACGGAAGGTTCGCACATCTAAAATACTGGAGGCCCACCTTTTCTGAATCAGAATATGATCAATCTGATTAAAGATGCGGCCGTCCGGGGATGCCCATGTACTTTTGTGAACTTACGATGAGGTTTCTACTGCTCGCAAAGTCGACAAGTCGTTGTCCATTGTCGTTGCAAAGATCATGAAGATTAAATTGGTCGGTGGTTCCGCGATGTGTTTTCTCCTTTCCAACCTTTGCGTTGAAGTCGCTCAGCAGGGTTTTCACATCATTTGATGGCAGAGAATCATATAATCTTTCCCGAAGGTTATAGAAATTATCTTTCACTGCCTCATCCTTATCTTCAGTGGGGTAATGAACGTCTCTCCAAAATCGTGACTTCCAAATGACTTTCCGCTTTTGAAGATTATGTACGATCTCATGTCCATAATCTCAGCATCAAACATTTTCGTTTCCTGGACAGCGAGAATGTTTATTTTGTAGTGAGTGACCTGTTCCAGGAAAGCTTTGATAGCCCCCGGTCTGTACAGGGTTCGCACGTTACAGTAAAGTAGTCCATATTTCGTTTGCGTGGTCGTTTCCGTTGTTTCCGTTGTTTTCGTTCCGTCGTTTCCGATCTAAGTATCCGACGCGAAGTATCAGGTTCCTGAATGGGTAAAATTTTACGGGAAAGAGTTATTGGCCCATTCGCGATTTAAGGCGTGGAAAACTCGCCCTCACCCTTGTTCGTTGGCAACATTCACGATCTGAAATGTCATGAAGACTCCCGGCAGCCACCCAATGTGAAAATGTGAAATCACATCTTCGCGGAGGTCGAAGGTAGGATTCAGTAGCAGAGCTGTAAATGTTGCTTCCAGCAGGCCTTTCTCGGGATTTCAATTGCTTCTTCGGTAACCAACATCCGATAACGCGCTCGTGGCCTATGCTACCATTTGACTGCGAAAACAGTGATAGAAACTTATGAAATATATCAATATTTTTGGTTCGATTTTCTTTGTGTAATAACGGTAAATGACGATGCATCCGGGGTTTGTATTTTAGTTGGAATAACATTTTTCCATTTTTCTTTTTTTATTGAGTCTGTATTTTTGATGGATTTTTTTTTATTATTTTACAAAAATTATCTAAACTGAGTTCTTCGTTTTTTGATAAACAAATCACCCATATTTTTGTAATATTTGCAACTTTCATTATAAAATTTGCAACTTTCATTATAAAATTCGACCACTTTTAGCTTGCCTTCAAACTACTTCATGCAATACATCATCCTTCAAAGTTCCGAATCTCCCTTTTTAATGTAAATTTAGTCCTGGCAACAAAAAAACCCAAACCAGATTATTTAATCTATATATCATAATAACTTTCATATCAATCAATTTAGTTATCGTCCGAATATTGGTGTCGAATTCCTTACCCGTACATTGGCTTTCGAAACAACCGAGCAATGTATCGATTGGCTTGCACCATTCAATCTAACCTACGTCGGAACGACAAAAGAATCGATCGATTGTAAAACCAGCGCGAATGCATTGCCGAACATTTGAAAAAATCGTTGAGTGATTCTAATAAATGAGAAATGTGTGTTTTTATACAAGAAATCATCTAATCTGGCGCCCGAAGTAAGAAATTGTCGCAATTGTAAATAGAAACGCGGAATAAGGCTGCATAATTCGCGCGTCAAGCAATATCCGTTCAAATAATAACAGTAATCTAAAAACGAATCAAAACATCACAAGAAGGAGGATTTGCTGCTGCTGCTGTAGGGGCTGAAAAGTCACAACACCGACCATCATCATATCTCGGTTTATTGCCTGTCAATATAAACCTTGCCACGAAAATAATAGTACAAAACGGCGAATTTAATCCTTTGATAAATCAACAAAAAATACAGCCGCCTCCTTTGGCTTTTGAGTTCCGGTGACATGAAGTCGTCTAGACGTGTAAGGTATAAGTTTCACGTATGCTATAGTATGGACTTACCAAAACGCATACGTAATTCAATTAATTAATGTGGTGCTTCTACTATGTAGGAGGCTCTCTATAGCAAATTGACTTTATAATCTAAAATTTTATTTCAATCTAATTTAATAATTCGTATTTAATGGTGTATAGTGTTGAAATCCGGGGAAATATCGTCACAGCGAGAGTGAAATTGTGTCCTTAGAAAAGCTTTGGGACTGAAGTTGAAGTTATTTACGAAAATTAAGAAGAAAGTTGATTTCCGTAAAATGTGGCGATATTTAGTTATAGACTGCCGTAAATTTAGGTTTTGTGTTTTCAGTTTACTCGCGTTTGTTTTTTGATAAGGAACTCTCTTTTTTAATAGATCATGTAGAGCAAATCTACACTCTTTCCCTAGATATATCGATTAAAGTAAAAATGATACTCGCGCAAGATTTTCGGGTTTTGTTTCGAATCGGTGTAGTTCGGCGGGCGTGCGTGATTCGGGTTCGACGTTAGGAGGATGGAAGGATGTAAGGACGAACGAATGAACGAAGATGACTTGCTGCTGAGGACCGGCAGGATGATAGGACTATCTCAACGCAGGATGGGACTCGAACCACCGAATGAGTAATGGATACTGTGAATGGATTTACGAAAGTAGTTCGTGCCAGGGAGAAAAGAAGGAAAATATTGACCTTTCTCTACCACATGTGCACTGACCTGGGGATTCAAAGAATTATCACATGCAAGAGTGATTTTGTTCGTGAATATGACGAGCATTTAGTAATAATCGAAATGACGACGAATCTATACTGTCTACAAGAAAAGTAATCGTGTTAGCAAAGCTTTCAGTTCTTTCAAATTTAGTTTAAAGCATCTGACTCCTCAAACACCCGATCTGCTTGGTGGATTACTTCGACGTGCCATACTGTATCAACGGTTCTTAAAGTCAGGACGATTTTAATGCTGAAGTGAAATGAGATTCATCTGCTTGTTTGTTTGTCGGGATACCTACCGTTCGGAAGACTACGAAAAGTCTGTCGTCTCAGGTACAACGAACGCACTACGTTCAGATGCTGGAGGAGTCACTGTGCTAAAAAATTAAAATCGGCGAGACAGTTCTACGAAGATATTTTCTTAACATGTCAACATTAGAGCATGTGAATGAAGAGACTCAAAATCGCTGTAACATATTAAGAAGCGAAATGGAGTTCTACTAAGCAAACACAAAATTCCAAAAACCAATCGCTAGATCGTCCAAAGCTCGCGCTTAGAAGGATGTCAAGAAAATCTGGCCGGTGTCTTCGAAACATAAAGTTACTGTCAATAATTTTACCAGATTCTATTTGTTTTGCCCAAAATCTACTGAGTGGATGCGCTTCCGTTCAATTGAGCATGCAAGAGGAAGATGAGAAATACGGAGCTTAAGTAACAGAAAGGATAATATGCAATCGATCTACAACAAATGTGCGAAAAATCAATGTCGACGAGCAACGAGAGTATCGATTATAAATCAACTGAAGTGTAATTTTAATTCAGTAAAAGTAAGAATAGTGACGGAAATATGAACACTCGAACCTCTGAAAGGAAATAACGGCAAGCTAATCGTGGCAAAAGAAAGCTCTCGATGACCCCATCATTTCAATTTGCTATTCTTCATCTGCCCTGTGGACATTTTTCCATTCTTTCGCCATAGATTGGCCGAAAGTAGTCTTATAAAATTCATATCCAGTCTTGCTGTCTCTAATCTCTCGTGTAAAATTCAATCAGTTTTGTTATGCAATATGCTTGCTTTTAATTTTGTTATTGATTTAATTTTAAAGTGTTGAATAATTTTTAAATCATAAAGCAACCGGTGAAGTGAAAATATGGACATTAGTATGTAAGTGGTGTATGAACTTGGGGGAAGTATTTGGTGGAGTGCAGTGCGTTTTTCACATTCTGAGAACAATTTTTAAAATCTTTCTGATCGATCGGGTATAATTATGAGGTTTAATTAAGCATTTGCTTGTGAATCATTTCACATTGGGTTTAATTATGGCGAAAATAAGGTCCGAAAATTCTCTACAACATCATACGAATCCATGATAATCTGTGATCTTGAAAAATATATCCTCCTTTAAAGTGATAGAGAAAAAACCCATCTAGAAAATTCAATTATAGTCGTATTTATAATTTTCAATTTTATCGTTTTCTTTTTAATTTTTATTTTAACATATTTATCTGAAACTTAATTTGAATTTGAAGAAAGAAAAAAATAATGTTTCGAAACACAAATAAAATAACAAATTTTTTAAATGAACAATTCTGAGCCCGATTTATTTTCGAGAACGAAACAACCTGAGTGGCTGCGATACCAACAAGAAGTCGAAGAAGGGGTGATTCCATTTCGTGTGCGATGAAGATCCAACCAGATATAAAGACGAAATCCAGCTGATTTGTGGACACTTCGATATCATCATAATGTGTTCCTTGAAAACCCTGGAAAAATTCCCAGTCTCCTAAACGCACCCAATTGAATCCCTCTTGTATTATCCCGCTCTAATCACGCTTGAATTCCTCACCTTAGCTATCCTCCACCATAGTACTGTGCGGACGGCAGAGGACGATTGATGCTACATCGAATTGGACGTACCAGTTTTTCACATCCTGAGAAGCGGAACGATACGTATGCGAAAATGCTGATGGTAAAAGTTAATGAATGTTAATGTTGATCTCTTACACATAGATATTTGTTTATTTGATTCTTTAAGCTCAAGTCAGATCAACATTTTGATTTTTTTGTATATATATATATCTGAAATCGTTAAATAAAATTTTGAGTAATTCATCAAAATATTGTTTCATAATTCAGAAGAGAAATGGTTAGTATAGTGTTTGTGTTTAAATAGCGGTTTCTCATCTAAATCAAAAATCAGAAAAAACGCTATATATGGCTGGGGTGTCCAATTGTTTCTTATGGCAAGAATGGCCGAAACGAAAGTTTTGATTGAAAAACAATCGCGTACACTAGATGGACTGAAAAAACAAATAAATAAAAGCTTAAAGAAGTTGAATCTAAAAAAGCCTAGCGCATTAGAACCGCTAGAAAAACTAATGTTCGAAGAGCAATAGAGGATTTGTGCAGATTCTGAGTTTGTATTAGCTACTTAACGACACCCTAAGTAATAATAGACCCTAACACAAGTTAATTTCGATGACATCATCGAAAGTTACAGCGATAGAAAGATGTTTGGCGTTGCCATCCAAAAAATGTCCAGACGTTCATTGCAAATGTTCGCGATGTGAATACTTTATGTAAACATTTATTGGTACGAAAATAACAAAAACGCCTCGTGCTGGCAGCCCTTTGCTAGCACCAAAGCCAAAAATATGTCACATTTGCCCCACGTTGAAGTCAACCTACTCAGCTAATTTCGTATTCATCCGATGACTGCAATGGAAGTTATAGGCATACAAAGAAATTTAGGGTTACCATCTGTAAGTTTTCAAATTTTCTAGATCGTAATATTTGTTGTTTATTTTCACTACAAGATCACTATAATTTGAAAATTTTATGATAAGATCGCTTACTAAAGGTATGCAAAAAAAAAAAAATACAAAAGGTAACCTACCATTTTTTCCAGCTAGATTTCTACTGAGTATTGTCTATAATAAGTTCAATTTGCCATAAGAACTTCGTTATGATTCCTTGATTGCACTGGAAGCTATAGGGCAAAGAGCTTTATTTTCCTGAGCAAATTTTGAAAATTTAAGACACTAAAATTACCATGGCTGGCAGCTCCAACCGATTTTTTAACCAACTTTCTATCAAACGTGGCTCTAAGTAGTATTCAGCCACTGTGTGAATTTCTTCCAAATCTGGTGACTTAATCAGAATATATAGGGTCAAAAGCAGCTATTTTTCTTAGTGATTTTTCAAGACGGCACCACTGGTACATAATTGCCCAAATTTCAAAATCGGTTCGATCAGACCTGGTCCTACTTAAGGCCAATACATTCTGTAAATTTCAACTGCATCTGATTGTTGGGTCGTGAGATCCCGTGAAAAGAAATTTTTAATGCTAAAAATATAGGCAAATTGGGGAAGGGTTACCGTTCTTGTCCGACATGGAATTTCAAAAATTTTACTTTGACTGTATAGACAAAGCATAAGATTTGTATATGAGTTGCTTTTTTTAAAAACGTAAATATTTCAGGAGAGTCGATGGTTTGAAGGTTTTCCCTTTCTTCGAACATTAGTAATAAAGAGAAAGCTTTAAACTTGAAAAATGAAGGAACCTAAAAGAAAATGTGGGAGGGTGGTTTTAATTTGAGAAAAAAGTAAAAAATAAGATAAAAAATAAAGCAAACGAAACAGAGAAACGAAATAAAAAAAAATTGAAAAAACCAACCGAATATAATTGAAAAAATTCAACGATAAACATGATAAATAATAAAAAGAGTTAAATAAATAAAAAACGAGAAAAGTCACATAAAAATAAACGAAATAAAAATTCAATAAAAAAAACAAACGAAAAGAGTAAACGGAACGCTGGGTTAGAAGTTTTCAGTACGCTTGTGACTTTGTGTTAATTGCTGACAGTAATTCCTATTAAAATCGGTTCAATGTCCCTCAGACTGCCACTAATAAGTTCATTACAATTTTGCTTGTTAATTGCAAAAAGTGTAATTTTGATAGGAACTAGATTTATCTCAAAATAAAAATTAACAGTAATCAAGTGTCATGGGTCAATGAACAAATAAGAAAGTGGTCCCAAAAATAATGCACAGTGCACTCTAGCTCTCTACTGACTTGATATCAAAAGCTGACCTTTATATCAGTTTATAGTATTACGAACACGTTGGTACACAATTTTAGTGTTTTTAGTGATGTCCGAGGGCAATAATAAAAATTTAAATTGAAAAAAAATTGTTGGCTCACATTTTGGCGTTTGAGCAAAATGAAAATGAACGCGAAATGTTTCTTAATCGTATGGTAGCAACAGATGAGACTTGGATTCGTGGATGAGTCTGAATTAAAACTTCAAAGCAATATTTGGAAAGGAAAAACATCGTCTAAGTCACAAAAAGATCGCCGCCAGCAAACAAAAGTGAAACAAATGCGTCATGAATGCTGCAACTCGTAGTGTCCATGTTGCATGATAATGCGCGGACAAATATCGGAGCACCAGTCGTCGTTCTTTTGGAATAATATAGATGGGAACGACTCAACCACACATTCGCCGGACTTTGATCTATTGCCAGAACTAAGGGAGCAACTCGTGGCCTAAATATCTTGAATGAAACAGTGAGCCGAAGAAAAAACCTTAGGTAGAAAACTTGTTAATGCCAATTTTACAAAATTGACTATGAAGTTCTATGTATACATACTACACAAATAAGGCCATACATACTAGATATGGAAGCAGAGATACTCTAAAAAATAATACGCACCTATCTTTAAATCGAACAAAATTGCATATTTTCTCAGTATACCTATTTTATTACAAACTTCTTTTGTAAATAAATTACAACCGTTTCTGCACTTTCAAAATATATTTCTTACAGCAAACCATTAAATATCATCTTTGAGGAAGTTGTCAGCCAGCTTGACTTTTTCACCAGGTTTAAATGCCGGCATACCTAAATATGGACATGTCGAGCATCTAAACGCGTCACCAAGATAACACTGTAAGAAATGAAAAACATATCGTGCAATTCGAATAACAGAAATAATGTAAAATATTTGAAAATCTTACACTTCCGCACGATGATTTCGGCTGCTCGGTTTCGTTTTTACCATTTTCGGTAGCTAGTTCTTCGGCAAGTCCACATGAGCAGTTCTTACACGCCTTTCGTTTTCCTGTAGTACTGCATACTGAAGTAAGAAACAAGAAAATCATGGATTTTTCACTATTATTAAATTAGGGTTGGGCCGGCTGTGAGTTAAATCAATGAATGAAATTAATACAGCACCACCATTTCTGTAGGTATCAAAGCAATCCGTAAGAATATAAAGTAGATATGGAAAAGATGAAGCGATTGGTTCGGGTTGCGTACAAAATCTCGTAACAATATCCCGTTTACAAACTCCCGTTTACAAACTCCCGTTTACAAAATCCCATATTACAAAGTCATGTAACCCAAAATCTCGTACGACAAAATCCCGTATTACAAAACATCGTAATACAAAATCTCGTATTACAAAATCCCATATTACAAATCCCGACTTGAAATTCCCGTAGTTTTGCATAATATAGAATTAGCCGCGACGCCGCGCCTGATTCTATATTATGCAAAACTACGGGATTTTTCATTCAGCCATTTTTTTATTGTAGCTAAACCGACGATAAGGAAAATTAATGAAGGAGAATCAGTACCCGTGATGAAGAAAAATTTGGCAAGGTACCAAAAAATTAAAAAAATTATTACAAAAAGGTCTAAAACTGAAAAATCGATTATTTGGGAAGAACCGCTTACAGTATGTCTTTATGTTGAAATTTATTCCTTAATAAAAACTTATTCACTTTGTTTTTGTTATTTCATTATATGAATAGATTTCGTACGGGATATCATTCCACGAGATTTTGAGTTTCGGGATTTTTAGTTTCAGGATTATGGAATACGGGAATTTTGAAACATACGGGAATTTGTTAATTCGAGATTTTGATACGATCCCGATTGGTTCATATACTAATGAAAATTTGGCGTAATGAGTTAATTTTATACTCAGCACTTGAGCTACATATTCGTATCACGAAATTCATATGTAACAATGACTTTTTGTTGGAATCTCTCAACTTTGACCTTGAAACATTTTCACGGTAGCACGTTCTCGACTTTTTTAACCACAAAAATCATCAAACCACTACAAGCTTTGAAATGAAAACCCCATGCTCTCAATTTCAAATCATACTTTGTTTTGGATTAGTCATTGATCCAGCCCAAGCTCTTATATTTCCATTGCTCTCACCTCTAAGCGTAGAAGGATCTGGCTTAACTTTATCCTCTTCATCCAATAATTCGTCCGGATCAATTGTTTCTTCGCCTTCTGCATCGTCACCATTTATACTCCAAATAGCTGCCTTTTTCTTTGGATCAGTCAGTGGTTTCGTAGCGAAACTTAATTTTACCGAAGCACCTACTTCATATTTCGGTTTTTCCCCGACAATTTCATCACTTTCGACTTTTGTATTAACAAATCCGGACAATTTCAGATGCGACACAATTTGATTCTTATCCAAGTCTTCCGAAATCGGTACATACAAACGACCTTCGGGTTTCAGTAATTTCAATACTTTCGCTAATAACTCTACCGTGTAGTCGGCATGAGGAACAGCTATAATTGATTTGTTGAATGTCGAGTTTGGATGATTGGCTAAAAATAATAATATTTGTTTGAAGAGACGAAGAATTTTTCAGACGTTATGATGATTTGCATTTTTGTTTTTGTTTTGTCATATGGACTTACCGAGATCAAGACGCTCCAAATTCTCTGGTTTCAATGTTACATCGGGAATATCTTTCGCTTTTATGGAAATTTCTTCAAGCTGACTAGATCCGCTACCACTCCAAACGAACAGAATTTTATCACCAGATTGAATAACCATATTGTTTCGTTAAATTTAAATATAAGCTCTCGAATATTTGGCGGAGCCACCGAATCACATCAGGAAGTACTTTAGTGTTTGACAGTTTTGTTTGCTGGGGTCACGTTCTACGATAAGATACCAAACGTCATTGCCAGCTTAGTTTAAATTGGGCGTTTATGATGCGCAAAAAAAGGAAAATAAAATTAAAAGCCAGCTTCTTAACCGTAGAAAATTGATTCATCGTATGATATTGAATTTAAACGATAAGCCTGGTGATTATTTATTTATTTGTAATGCTACGAACTTCTTTCAGCTGATTACAACCCTAATTACAATAGAACGTCAACCGAAAAATAGGAAATTAAGTTATTGGAAAAATTAGGGCTAGGCTTAAATATAAAACCTCCATTTTTTGAATGTTTTCGCGATGAATGAATGGCTATTGAGGATATTACAATTAATTACGAATGTTGTACATCGTCAAAATAACTTTAAATATATGAATCTCTACCGTAAGGAACAAGAATAGAATATTTTTATATTTAATTTTCAAGAATAATTCAACATTACTGGTTTTAGACCATTAAACATTTATTTTTGCCCAACTTTCGTGGGCATTAATCTATTCCAATATAATTGAAGCGCATGTTATTCCTCATGACATTGACAAATGTCTTGTCGTATCTGTGCACGGCACGGGCCGGACTAAAGCAGTAATCCGAGACCCGCAAAACGCCAATATTTCGTTAAACACGGGTTAAATTCTCTCAGATTTTCATACGAAAAATGTTTTAGTGCATTTCTGTTAGAATATGCATCATTTAACCGCCCGCAGTGGCGGAATATTTATAAAAGTTATATCGCACCAACCAATCAAATATCAGCTGCTGAGTGCACGGGTATACTGATTACATAAAAGATGTAGGTTATTAATTTTAAAATTTTTTGATTTCGAATCTAGTTAGCAGCACGACTTCCAACCCAACCGGCTACTGAAAAGTATGAAAATGGTGAAGATGACCTGCAACAAAGTATTCAATCGGTGGCAGTTCCTGTTACTGCAGCACCTACAATTGACGCCGCGAAAAGATTCATTCCCGCAGTTGTAACAGACCCGGAAATACTGGGTGATTTGAAGGAAACGAAACCGAAGCGTACGAAGACGAAGTTTGTCGAACTGCCATGGATGATAACACCATCGCCAGATCTATCGAGATTAGGAAAATATTATTTAATGTTGTCGAAATCTCGATTAACGTGTAAGTAGATCTGACTAGATGTTACTACTAAGTCAATGAATTTCTAAGCTAGTACACTATTAAATCTTACAATACCTATAAATTGTAGCTCTCGTCGTTATAACATCGATGGCAGGCTATGCTGTAGCTCCAGCACCATTTGAAATTTCCACGTTTGTTCTGTGCTCTGTGGGGACTGGACTACTTTCTGCTGCAGCAAACGCCGTGAATCAGTACCACGAAGTACCATTTGATGCGCAAATGTCGCGAACTAAGAATCGAGTTTTAGTCAAAGGAATTCTAACACCGTTACATGCTGTGGGATTTGCAATCGGAACTGCATCGACAGGACTCTCGATCTTATATTTCGGAGTGAACGGATTGACTGCCGCACTGGGCTGCGCAAATTTCTTTCTCTACACGTCAATCTATACACCGATGAAAAGATTCAGCATTCTAAATACGTGGGTCGGATCGATTGTTGGTGCTATCCCACCTCTTATGGGCTGGGCAGGCTGTGCGGGGACACTAGATGCGGGTGCGTGGATTATGGCGGGCCTGTTATACGCTTGGCAATTTCCACATTTCAACGCTCTTTCGTGGAATTTAAGGCCGGATTATTCACGAGCTGGCTATCGGATGATGGCTGTTACGGATCCTGCGCTATGCCGACGCACAGCATTGAGATACACTGCTGTTATCGGAGCCTTATCACTGGCTGCTCCATACTATGATGTCACAAATATGTGGTTTGCATTAGAAACACTGCCTCTGAATGCGTATTTTGGATTCTTAGGTGAGTTGCTCGAGGTTCAATAGCCCATTCAAATAAATCAAGCTTTGTATGTAATTTTCAATATATTTTTTCCACATTTCAGCTTGGAAATTCTATAAGAACTCCGACAGCGGATCATCGCGAAAGCTTTTTCGTTTCTCTCTCATTCACCTGCCTGCCATCATGTTATTGTTTTTAGTAAACAAGAAGCGCTGGATTTTCGCCGAAGAAAAAACAGCTCTTCAACCCTTAGGATTAGATAGCCCTGCTGTGAGCAGTCAATCTGCCATTATAGATGTTTTAGCGAATACCAGTACGATCGCTACCAGCATACCAATGTCGACGTCAGCGAGTCCAGCAACAGCGGCCGTCGTTACCTCGCCAATAGGAAAAGTGTTACCAGTTAGTGTTGCATCGGCTCAACAAAGACCACTGTGACGTCAATGGTTCTAGAACCATTACTAAAATTACTAGAGATGTTAATGGAAGCAACACTGCAGCGTTGATTTTAAATTAAGGTTAAGGTCTGTAGACGATCAGATTTTCTAGTCTGTATTCAGTAAATCAGTGAAGTTACCACTGTAGGATTCGATACTGAAACTGATCAAGTTCTTGCTTTTCTTGGTAATATACGAAAATAAGATTTGTATGATTTAATACAAAGTTGAATCTTTTGAGGCTTTTATTCAGATATCTACATAACATGGTAAATTAATCAACACAGATGATCAGTTTCTGTATCGAATTGTTTAGTAACGTAACAAGCTGTTAGGATCAAAATGATTTTCTTGCTGATGAAAGGAAGAAAGGAAAGTATTGCCCAGTTTTAATGTAAATATTTGTAAATGGATTTCCTAACTTAATAAATATATAAGCAATGAATGTAATACGGCTGCAAGCTTATGTTTTTTTATTTTATGCTTACTATTTTGAACGTCTTCGCTTGGAGAGAATTGTTGCTTATAGCGGTGAAATTTTTGGAGAAATATGTCTGCGTATAACCTCCCAACTAATAATTATACTCTCACAAGACACTACAAGAATTTAATGACAGGAAAACTGAGAGCACAGGTCTAGTAATTTTAACATCTTAGCGTACCACTAGCGCGTAGTTAGTATGCAACTAGTATTGAATGGCGCACTTATGAGATCTATTCTACGTCTTACAAAAATGCTTCAATTATCATTATGACAAAATATAGCTTTTACTGTTCAACTTTTCTAACAAATTCTAAGTTTAAATTTTCTGACGTTACTTTGAAAGGTTACAACTTTAAAAGCTGTTGACTTTCGGCGCAACCAAGGTGAGATTTAACGCAGGTGGTTTTACCGAATAATAGAAGCGCTTTGAAAACTATAAACATTTAAAATATGAAATTAAAAAGGTATAACTACAATTTTTCTCAGTGAATCCAATTCAAACTAATGCCTAGTACTATACTCTTCGCGAAACGAATTCAACGGTCAAATCCCATACAAAAGAGCTTTACTGACGAATTGAAAAGCTCTTTTTGTATGGGATTTGACCGTTGAATTCGTTTCGCGAAGAGTATAGTACTAGGCATAACACGGAATCACGTAGTACCTAAATATCTAAAATCAAAAAAATCGACATTGTATATTTTGCTACATCCATCATAGAATCCCAGCAATTCACCATCAGATTATCATTTATTCGGTGAAACAGAAGAAATTTGGCAAATGATGTCAAATCGTAAAAATAATTGTTGAATAATTTAGTGAATTTATTGCACCCAAATCAATTGAAATCCATTCACAAAGTATAATTTGTAGAATAACACTCATTTCATAGGCACAACATTTTGTATTCCACGAAAATAATAATATATCGATCTAGATTCTTATCGGAACAATGACAATGTCTAGGCAATTAGATAAGAATCTTGCATATAGCCGTTGAATTATTCCATTATGTAACAAACAATGCATATGGATTAAGCAATCATTGCTCCAATCCTTGAACTTGTACTGCTGTGCACGAAAGGACATTCACTGAATATCACCGCAATATTTGAAACACGAGGATAGAGCATTTTTATGAAATATTTTTCGTTATGTGCAACATTGTTCGTGTGATTGTGAGAAAAGGCGTACGCAATTGTTGTCGGGTAAAGAATAAATTTTGTTGAGTTTAAGTTTCTTTGTCCGAACCCATATGTAAATTAATTAAAAAGTTTTTACATAGTTTAAAACACTTGAATCTTTGAGAGTTTTGTTGCGACTGGTGATAAAAGCCCTGATTAATAGCTTCTAAAGTGAATTTTTATTTTCTAAAATATACATATATAAACTGTGGAATCGTCTAAACACATTATTAACAAAAACTATCCTTATTGGATAATAACTGTTTCCTAAACAGTAAGTAACGTGTGTTTTCCTTATTCTAATTGTATACGTGATTTCTAACTCAAAATACCAAATCCTTAAAATTCCACCGGACTCCGCTCTAATCATCATCCGGATATAGAAAATTTTGAATCAATCGCTGAACATCGATTTTAAATTTTCCCTTATCCTTACGCGAAAGCATTTTAATATCGGGTAGTAAACTCATCAAGAACATCGCGTCAGCATTTGTTTTACATTCACATCCTATATTCGTTGGTGCGTGTTCAAGTGTACTTGTTTCTGTTGGTGAGGTGAAGTTTTCACCACGATTTAAATGAACTGAAGTACTTGTGGAGTCCTCGCGCGATCGTTTGGATAGAAATGTTTGATACGATTCAGTTGTAGGGAATTTACGCTTTGATTTCATTCGCATATCGATTGATGCAACTGTTGAGTCATCACTTTGTGCTTGTTCTGCATCATATTGACCAGGACCATCATCGATGTCATCTATGACTTCTTCAGTGGCATGATCTGTTTCATAGTCTGCACTTGCGTTATAAACTGTTTCTTCTTTAACGGGTGCGTCGTTCCATTCGATATCATCGTCGATTGTTGCATCATCGATTTCTAACGGTTCTGATTGATCGGTGTTGCATTGTTCAACTCGAGCGACGAAATTCTTAATGTTGCCACGTGTTATTGAGCTGATTTGTTGGAGAGCTTCTTGTATATGACTTTCGAGTTTTTCATTTTGTTGGCGTTTTCTGGTATGTTAAATGGGCAATTTTTAGTAGTTTTTTTTAAGGCACAAATATGATAAGGAAATCAAATGGCAATAGGAATTAATCGATTTAGAAAAGAAAATCATACATATTAATGGATGATAAAGTCATTAAGGTTTATATCAAACTTTAAGCAGAAAATCCGGAATATATTTCCGGTCTGAGTTTGAATCTTTCTTACTTGTGATAAATTACCTAATTTCAATTACAGTGGACCTCCTGTATTATAATATTGAACAAATTTGGAAAATGCTCAAGCACTTGCCCGAACAATTGCCCCTCTGACGACCGATTTGACTTAACATTCAAACTCATCGTTTTGCCATAGTAGAATTAAAAATAAATACGAGAAATTCAAGCGTTTAAACTTACTTCCTTAAAAATGGTTGTAGAAACAACATCTTCTCAAAATATACCCATGACGGTTTCGCTTTCTTCTTAATTAATAATTGATATTCACGTCGAAACGATATCCTTAGATTTGTCCATTTCGCTAGACTTGCACCAGCTTAAATATACAACAAAATACTTTGAAAAATTTATCCAGTTCCTTTAATTCCACAACACTAACGTCTCTTCCCAAAACGTATATCGATATCACGCCAAAGATTTTCCACATAAGGTCGACAAAAATAATTCTTATCGAGTGGATTGTAAATCGGTGCACATTCACGTACAATATCGATCAATCGGAAAACTTCATCAGTATTCCATCGAACTGAATCGGAATGTGCATTAGCTGTTGTTGCTGTATGTTGATCAACGGACATTGTATTCGCTCAATATCCGATGTAAATTTCCTTCAAATCACTTCAAATCAAATATGGTTTGTTTCATTTGCTTGCTACGATGTCAGAATGACAATTGTTTTGTTGGATAGACGAATGGATAGACGCTATGGCCTAGAGCAAGAAGAAAATGAGAGGAATCTGGTCGAATCTAGTACAAAGTATGATAAAACTCAGTGATACTTAAACTGTTTGAGCGGAAATTTCCCCGGTTTATAAATATTACATATTTTAAAAATACGGTGTTTTAGTTCTAAAAGATTATAGTCTCCGATTAGCTGCAAAATGTGTCTAAAAATGGTTGAGTAAACGACGCGAAACCTACGAAAAGGAGGCCAATAATTGCCGAAAACGGCGAGAATGGAGGAATCGAAGAAATTTTTTTTTTAATTTTAAATTATTTAGTTTAAAAAAAATACACCCCAAAAACAAGCGCATTGAACAGTTGCTTCAAAAATCGTAAAAGAACTATGTACTTTGTAATCGCGCACGCAGCACCACCAAAACTGAATGAATGACGGTCGCCAAATCTTCATCTCCGTTTTCGTAGTTCGCGTCGTCAACCATTTTTAGACACATTTTGAGAAGTGTAGCTAATCGGAGACTATAATCTTTTAGAACTAAAAAGATTTTTCAGATTTTTCGTAGCCAAAAACCGGGGAAATTAGACGTGAAATGTGCGAAAATGGCGAGAATAGAGGAATCGAAGAAATTTTTTTTTTAAGCTACTTGTTGAAAAATACCTATCAATTTCATTAAACAAACGACACTTGAATGCAATTATTCGAAATCGGTGTGCTTTTCATGATAATTACATAAAATACTCACTTAATTCACAATATGTGTTTAGGCAGTGCGTACTTGATAATTTGGTTTAAATTGTTCACAGTCGTTTAAACATCTTCATACAATGTTGTTAAATCGCAAACTTTATCGATGAAAATATTGAAACGATGTAGCTGTTGGCGGAAGCTTACCAAGTTTTTACTGAGAAATAAACGAAGATTATGTGTTCAATTTCAGAGCTGTGTAGGCTGCACATTCATAATATTTATGCAGTGCAAAATGAATAAAGCACAAAAGTTTCATTATTCGTTTTAAACAAACTTGTACTATGTATATTTTTTGCAGATTAGAGGTGATATTACCGTGAATATGAATGTTTGGATGACAACATTCTGTTTCATATGTTCGGTTCGACTTGGAGTTATTGTTATTGGTATATTCACGATTGTAAGAACTGTTTTCGTTAAAATTATTTTATTAAGCAAAATATAACGCATACAAAATATATTATTCACAGATTAGAGTTACGATTCCACTAATCTACTTACTATTGCATGGCAACGGAGTTTTAAAAACATATTTCCTTGATCCTATTGATACAAACGCTGATTTAAAAGAGCAATATGCTTTGAATTTGGTGTGGACAACATTTGAAAAAGGTATATTTATAGAATAATTGCAGAAAATTTTCATAATCTAATATATTTTCATATAGATCCTGATAAACTTGGACTTTTTCTGATCACCTGCTGGACGATAACGATATCAATGAGCATCCTGATTATAATCGGAGCCATCAAAGTAAAATATTTGAGTTAAATTCAAAACCAGATATAAATGCTTTTTCATTTAGCTGTATAAATGGTTGTTGGTGCCCTTCATTATCACATATTTCATCGAATGTATAATATTGCTCTCAGGTCACATTGTTCTCATGATAGTTATGAAAAAACGACTAAATCTTGGAGTATTGATTGCAGCAACCGTTACCGGTGGATTTTATTGGTGTAAGTCAACCATAAAGCAAAGAAATATAAAACAATGCTATTCCATTCTAACTACACAAACACTAATTATTCTTTTAATTGCAGTACTTCTGGCATACATGTGGGTAGTGATTGTGGCATTCTTCCAGATCCTCGAAACCATCACAACCGACAAATACAGAAAACTATACGGCGACGATCCTTTGAAACCGAATGAAGTACACTCGAATCAGTATATTGAAAATGTTCGCATGTACAAGACACCGAATTTCGATCAAATAACACCGTTGAAACATGAGAAGGTCACCACCAAGAGACAACCGACAATGCCGCTACCGCTCAACCGGCAACGAAATATCGCGACGATTAACATAAACGAGCCCGATTTGCAGCATGCTGCCCAGGAATTTCGAAATTGGTATAGCCATGAGTTGGCCGTTGTTCGAAAATCGAATCTGATCAGATTTTCTTAAAATAAATATGAAAAAAACGAACGAAGGCCGCAGCCGCAAGTCACATTAACAAGGAAGCAAAAAAATAAATAAATTCAAGATACAAAGCGACAAAATTAAATACGTCTCCGTGAACCGGGAGTAATTTGAATTTTATGTTTTGGCATTTTTTAATTAAATCTGAAATATGTTGTTTCGTTGAATTGAATTTTAATTGCAAACGGGAAAACAAACAGAAATCTCCTTGTTTGGAAGTTTCATTTTATAAAACGAATGCAAAAAAATTGAATGCGAAACAGCTCCACCACGAGACGGCTGTGAGGATTGAATAATTTTTATCTTGACATTTTTTTCCATTAAGAGATGCATACAAACAGTAGTCACCAAAATGAGCGTATCGATATTGGTATTTGGTCAGAAACATGATATCCTTATGTCGCACAGGGCGGTTTTTTTTCGGTGAGTTGTGGATAGGATGAATGCATCTCATGCTGGGTTTTTTGATGGTGTCTTTGAAAATTATCTGGTGTTTTTATGCTTCCGTAATTGCGTTCATTGATTTTTCGTGAAAGGAGAGGCCAACAAACCTTAGTAATGGTTTGCGTACGTAGTTGTTGTTTTTTGCACAGGGCATGTGGTTTTTGCGAGGATATTAGCTTCAGTTGAGACAATGTATGATTTTGTGGCAGTTGAAGAAAGCACGAGTATTTTTGTGCCACGCAGAATCTTGTATGGTATTTAAATTATTGTGAGAAGAATATTTTTGAATTAATTGAGTTTTTTGGCCTCGAGAATCAGTTTATACAGATAGTCTGTTAAACTTCTGATGTATCTATTTAGAGGGTCTTCAGCTTCCTGATAAGCTATGCTATCTGATTTTATTCCATTACGAAGAGGAATTGTTTTAAGTGTTTGATATGTATTTATAAAATAAAATTTTAAAAACCATATGAAGATATAAATTGAATAAGAAATAATATGAAGCAATTTTATGCAGTATCAATGATTCTAGATTGTAAAATTAATCGAATTTTCTACGATTTACAGTACTTAGAACGGGAATATTATGAAACAAGAATTCGGCTCACTAAGTTAAAAGCGCCTTTTGAAGATGACTTTGAATTTATAAATCATATCGATGTACTCTATTCATCTTATGAAAAGCTTGTTACGCTAGCTGACACTAACATTGATCTGCTGACGGCATCCAATATCACTAGAGCATACTATGATATTTTGACATTCAATAACGGAATTTTGCTGAATTCGACTAAGCCAACACGCATAACACAAACATCGAAAACCTTAATAGACCATGTCGTCGTAACAAATACATATTTAGCAGATCGAACCACATATGAAGATGATGAATGGCCAGACTTGGATCACAGAATAATAAATTTGTCAATAAAGAGTCATGTTAAAGCAAAGCTGCCTCCAAAAAAAATAGCCATTAATACTACTTGTAAGTTCAAATTTAAAAAATATGTGATCGATGATCTACGTAGCAACATAGTGACAAATTTTGAAGAACTCATTGGCATATTAACTCAAGCCAAAAACAAAGCAACAACTACCAAGCATATAAGAGTTCGCCAAGAATCGTGGATAACCAAAAAAGTTATAGATGTTTCTAAAAAGAAGCGCAAAGCTTACAAAATATACATGTCAGATCAAAATTCCGCAGTTAAGAAGCAGAACTACACAGTGTTAAAAAGGGAATCGAGTCGACTGATAAAGGAAGCTAAACGGGAATTTTACTCGAAAAAGTTTGAAGCATCGGCTGGAAGTAGTTCAAAATACTGGAGAGTTATTAATGAATTAATGCAAGCAGGAAAAAATGTAAACCAGCGGGCAACATATATTAATGAATTATCAATAAATGGATTATTAATCTCAACCCCTGAAGGCATCACAGAAGAATTGAATAATTATTTAATAAACTAATATCACTCAACAATTCCACAATGATTTCGAGCAAAGTGAAAGTGCAATTCCTGAGAGTTATGCCAGTATTCATTTAAGACCTACAGTGCCAAGTGAAGTAATGGAAATTATTGATAAACTAAAAACCAAAGTTTCTCCAGGTGTCGACAATTTAACTTCCGGAGACGTCAAAATGCTAAAAAATGAAATAGCCGAGATTTTAACGAAAATTATTAATAGTCACTTAAAAGCAGGTTCTTTCCCTTCTTGCCTTAAATTGGCCCGAATAACACCAATCTTTAAGGGAGGCGATCCTTCGGATCCTTCTTATTATCGCCCAATAGCTGTTACCAGTGTAATGAGCAAGATATTTGAGAGAATCTTAAATTTCCGCATAGTGCAGCACATCAATGAGGCAGCAATTTTAGCTCCAATTCAGTACGGTTTCCAAGAACACAGCAATACAATAGCGGCCACGTTAGACGCGGTCCAATTCATTAACAGTTCATTGGATAGAGGTAACTATGTAGCAGCTATTTTTGTCGATCTCAAGAAGGCCTTTGACACGATTGACCACAGAATTTTGCTTCAACGACTCGAAAAATATGGCATTAGCAAGAAATTTAACTCGATAATAAAAGATTATCTATTGGATAGGCGGATCGTGCCAAAACAATTACAGTGCATCAGTCGGGAGCGTTTTATCAATATAGGCATACCGCAGGGATCAATTCTTGGACCAGTACTATTCATCCTGTATGTGAACTGCATCCAACATCTCCAGCTGTCTGGCAAATTGGTCCTTTTTGCTGATGACACACTCCTTTTATATTCTGGAAAGGATGAACCGTCTCTGGAGTATAAAATTAATAGAGATCTAGAAACATACCAAGTGTGGCTTAGGCATAGCAAACTGCTTATAAACATCAACAAGACCAAGTACATAATTTTCCAGCAGAAAAACAAATGTCCTATAAACCCCTTTATTCAGATAAACGGAATTCGTCTGGAAAAAGCTGAATCTATGAAATATCTTGGTTTAATCCTGGATGAGAAAATGTCATGGTTACAGCACATTAACCACATCAGACATAAAGTCGCACCAATGATCGCAGCCTTAAGAAAATTTGAGTTCTTGGAAACCAGAACTAAATTAATGATGTTTAATGCTTATATTCTTTCAACAATCACATACGGAAGTATTCTATGGAGTCAGACATCAAAGCAAAACATTGAGTTGATTGGCAGACTTATTTCTAAAGGAATTAAAATTATGTTTAGAATGCCGATTCTAACACCAACAGTTACTGTGTACACTCGAACAGGATTGTTAAATATTCAACAACTAGTTAATTTTGAAAGGGGAAAACTGATTTTTAACATACTGAGAAACAATTTGAAATGGCCTAACACCCCCCGCACTGTGTTGGAGATAACTAACCGGGAAACCAGAACTGCTAGAAATTTATTTCTTACAACTCCAAGAACAGATAGATTGAAGATGGATCCAATACAGCAGGCTATCGCATATTACAATTCATTGCCGAACTGGGTCAAATCAGCGAAAAACATAATAGAGTTCAAGGTACACTTGAAATCTCACATCAAAAACACCAATCCTTAATGAAGGAGATACCAGAGTTTTTTGTAGACTTTTCTCTGGACACATGTCAATGAGGACAATCATATAGCTTAAGGTATGAAATGTGATTAAAATTAATAACAATTGTATCTTCCCTTATACCAATTTTTAATTGTCTGGGAAGTACTAGGACGATATGTTTGATAATACGTTGATGCACACGGACCGTGCATACTGATTGAGTGATGGAGAGAGTGGAAGAAAGGAGGAAAAAAAAAAGTTTTCTCAGTATTTTTCAGTTCAAACATCTTCAATTTAAAATTCTGAAAAGTTTAGGATTTTACTATAACTGTTGAAGAAACTTAATATGTTTATTTTTTATGTCAGCCACGTAGAATTCAGAACAGATTTCAAAAATAAGCTGCATGATCTCAATCAATTTTGAAAAATTTCACTCGGGTGAATCGCGCTGCGTGAGAAGTAAATGTTTCAGTACTGACAACTTTCGCTTATCTTTGAGTTTGAAAACGACAACTCAGGGAATGTTGGGGGAGAAATGGGCGGTCAAATACAAAATTGGTTTTGTTCCAAATAAAAAATTAGTGAAAAATCATTGATACGAAATAATAAATAAAGGTGTAGAAAGTTTGAATTAGTTTTATAAAAATTTACACTTGAAAATAAGTTTGTCCCACATTTGTCGCTTTCTTTATTCCGACAAAGTTTGTTCCACTTCCACTGGCGAAGGAGATTTAACCAAATTAACGACAATGAGCGAAGACGACTGTGAACCTTTTTTGATGAAAAAAGGTGATATGTAATTTGTACATGTTGCATACGAAAGCTCTTCGATGAGATCAAAGATTACACTTACTTACCACATACTTTTTTTTTGCTAAAAATATATTCAGCAATGTTTTTCCTAGCACACATACTGGACATATCTCCTCTAGGATGGAAAAACTAATTTTATTCACCGGTGAACAGTTAACCGTTAGCCAATTGGCTTTTCGCCGGTGAAAGCACTGAGGTGAATAATTATAGCCGGTTAATCGTCGATTTACAAAATTTGAGCTTAGACCTGAACACAGTACAGGACAAACCAAATTTCCTGATTAACAGAACGCAGGAAGACTAGCATGTTCAGGTTCTTGAGAGATAACCTGTTCCTCTTCGTGTACTTTACACTACCTGCATGGGAGAAGAGGCGCTCTGCAGCGCTTGAAGTAGCCATAAAAGGCAGATAGAGCATGGTTAATTCATGCAGTTGCTCATGCACCATTTTCATAGAGTCCCGTACGTCGATAGTATCAAGGTCACAACGGTGCTGCTGAGGTACGCCTTTAGCTGCGATATGATGGCACTCGCAGACCTCCTGGTCGAGTGCCCCTGCAGAGCTTCGGCACAGGAGACTTTCTACCGCTGACCAGATCCCCGAAGAGGAGCTCTCGCGCTTACTGTCAAGACCAGAGTCACAGCACGGCTGGATTCATGGATAAACTGTACACACCTATCCTGTCCACCCTCGTTTTGATCAGAAAGCTGGGAATGCAGCTTTATCAGGATGTCGCCAAATGCGCCTGTCCGTTTTGTCCGCCTTCAACCGGATTGCTGGAAAGGACGTACGCTTGCATGTGGCAACACGTTGGAGGGACACTCTCCTGCGAATTATTTTGAACCACGAAGATTACAAATCGAAGGGCGAAATACTCGTACTGGAAGATGCAACGCGTGAATTCTCGAAAACGAGCCTCTTATAATGAGGGTCTAGAAAGGCTGAGTCCAAATTGTCTGCTTTTAACCGAAACATTTAACCGATTAATCGGTTTGGGTGATAACGATTGCCCGATTAAAATTAGTCGATCGGTGAATCAAATTTACCGGTTAATCGATTAACCGTCACCGCCACCGATAATCTCCTCTTTTCGTATTGGCGAATAAGTAGCTCAGTTGACTTTTTCCTCATGGATGCGTGCAGTTGAAGCAGACGAGAAAGTGAAAGTATGTTGATGGTGATGGATGTGGCGGTGTGGATGTTGCTGAAGGCCAGCTTCAGTGGGAATATGACTTGGCGCCACCTCAGGTAAATTTCTATTAGCTGTGACTGGTACTTTCTCAAAAGATTTGCCAAATAAAGAGCAGTAAAAATTATTGCAAAACAATTTGAGGCAGTATGGAACTTTCAAAGTTTTATCGGTGCTTTAGGTGGAAGATACACAGGAATTTAGAAGTTAGCCCGCAGCGAGTCAACTGATTACAATTATAAATTGTTCCGCTCAGCAGTTCTAATGGCATGTTGTGATGCGCATCGACTGAGCACACTCACAAAAGCCGCGTTTTTTTTGCACCTTTGCAGAGCAGATTCACGTAGGGTTCCAAAAAACGATCCCGAGTAGAAAGGTTGATGTATTCGATAGTGTTGCTGGCATTCGCTGAGCTTTCGCTTAGGCAGGTTGTTAAACTAGAATGACACATAGAAAACTCCTGAATGAAATCTCATTAAGGTTTTAATCGAAATCAGACATGAAGCTTGCATATGAAATAATCTACAATGTAATGTGCATTGAAACACTCAAAAACAGTCTACAAAATTTGATGTAAAATAATTGACAACTGTAGAGTGCTATGCAAAGTCATTCAATTCAAACTGCAGGTTTCACAATAATCAACAGCTGTGGTACGAACCGTTTAGAGCACTCTTACAGTTATCAGCACTATCTACATGTAAACCCATAAACAACCGCTCCCGAGTAAATTTCTGCTTCAGTGACCTGGCATGTGTAGCAGTTTGTTGTTTCATTCAATATACTTAACAAAATTTGATCTGCTTGGGAGTGCAAAAAAACCACCCCTAACGTACGAGGCCACGATGACCAGGACAAAATCAAACAGCAGCAGGTTTTTTCCATGATATTTCCCCAGCAAACACAGCATTACTTCTAAAGTGCTGCAGAAGTCGTGAGTAAACCCGTGAATGCTTTCAATGCTAGAGATAGCATTTCACCCCAAAATTCACCTATTTACTTCATATTACCCGCGTACGTGTAATATGCTTTGTTTCATGGTTGATCGTTTCCATCCCACAAATAGGAAAAAGACAAACGATAGGAATACAAGGAGTGTAAAAGCACTGCTATACTACTGCTGAAGTGGTGAAACAACAGCACGCAAAATGTACTGTTGTACTACTGCCTTAGGCCAATGACAGGCAGTTCGGTTTCATCGAAGCGTTTAACGCTTCGGTTTGGCGCGTCGGCTGCCACACACAGCGTTTTTCAGAAGCGTATACTGAGTCGGTTCAGTTACAAATTACGTCGGAGTATCATATAGATGCTTGTGAAAAAAATAGTCGTGTGTACATACATATGCATATACATGTATAGACATATATATGTAAGTATATATATGCATATGAAATTTGGGCAAAATGATTCTAATACTAATTTTCTTTGAAAATCTGTAATTGCCTACTTTTAGAAACCAAGTGCCCACAAATGTTTCATTTTCCAATACTGTACCCTAACCATCCTTCAAAAATCTATTTTCTTATCAGATTTTCCATCCCCTATCCCATGCATTCATCAATGCATCCAGAAAATTTCAGCTCGATCGGACTACGCAGCAATGAACTAATCGAAAAACGCTCGAAAACCGAGTCGATGGGTCATGGACATTTATAAACGCACTGTAGTTGTGATCGAAAAAATCACCATTATTTTAATAAAATCATTTCCAAATCAGCCGCTATGATTTAGAAATTTTTGCATAAATATCGATTTTACTTGTTCAAAAAAGCCTAGACATTCATAACAAGATGAAGAAAAAAATTGATTGTGTCTTATTGAAATTTTCATTGGAAATATTCATGAGTTCAAGAATAGAAAAAAGAAAATTCAAAAATACGGTTATAACCTCACTTCTATCAATCACATTCCACTCACAAAAACAATTGATAAGATCAAATCTGTAACAATTATGCTCTTATTATTTCTCACGCTTCTTCATTTATCCAAATCATTCTTCTTAAACGGTTCCCAACTACATATTCACAAGCAATTAACTTGGCAAAATGCTATATGGCTTTATAAAAAGATCACACATAATCTTAGCCGGCACATTAATACATTGCAAAAGCACCAAGTATAAGTCTAAGTATTCACCTGAATGGCATCACGGTGGTTGAGTTAGATAGACAGCCACATTGGTCCGGTATTGTACGATGCAGCAGTGGCAACCATGGCAGCAGATCTAGCCTAGCTAGCTTGCTAGGCCAGCTAAACTAAGCATGGTTCATGACTTTTTCGGTTGCTTCATCGGGCACAAAGCAATTTCTATTTCTATATTTGTGTTCAGCAGAGGGCAATTGAGTTGCGTGATGAACCAAAACGACCAGAAGACATTCTCAGCACGGATCGCATCGCATCGGATGCGATCTCGATGGAGCATCTTATTGTCTAAGATCAGTTCAGCGTCAGCCTCGACTTCTTCATACTTTTGCTGGTTTTGCTTCTCCTGCTCGCTCCGAGTCACTATGGACCAATGATTATTGTTTTGTTACACAATCCAAAGAGTTTTATGGAAACATAGCAGAAATTGATTTCGATAATGATTTTGATTTCGTACCTATGCAGAGTGTGGGAATTTTCATGATGCATGCAGTTTATGATGTGTTGTGTTCAACGTTCAATGGTCATCGTGATCTTTCACCTTATTATGTGCTTGATGATATTAAGGTGCAATCGCCAGAATCATTATTTGATGAACTATTATATTGAATTGCTCGGAGACGATGTGAAAGACAGCTTTAAAAGGACAACAATTTCATTCGTGTTGTATATCGATGGGAGATTTAACGTAACTGAATATTATAAATGGAGATTGTTTGGGAAGATGTGGGAAAATGCAGAGTAAATGCATATCATTGAACATGGACAGTAAAATTTGGATTCTTCCTTGAATTGAATTAAGCGATGTTTTGTAATTAATTAGATTGGTGCAAAATGTATTTTTTCTTCTTTCGTAGATGTAAGGCATGGCTTGAAATTTTTTAAGTTAGCAACTTTGCTATCGAATACAAGTTACTGTATATTTTTCTATAGCTTCATTAAATCTTGAAAAATTCCTTAAAATCCGCATACAAAATTTCAATATCATTTCATCTTATTACAAAACGGAATAGATATCCATTTTACCGGTTATAATACAGAAACAATTCATTTCATGCAACAGCGTCATTAATTAAACCATATAATGAACGGTTCAACGAGATTCTAAAACCAAAATACAACTAAAACGTAAATTAACGTACTAGAAATCGCTGCACAAATTTCCTAAACAATCCATCCTGAACTAAACGGTTTACTCGCTCAAGCACTAGCAGCTGTGTTGCTACTACGGAAAAATCAAATTCTTCACTTGAATTTCCACGGGCAACGGTACACATAAAGACATTTACTGTACCGACTCGAGCTTAGAATCATGGAAATAAATTGACGGTTCCACCCACCCGATATTTTGCAATATGCCGTAAATGAATTTTTACCCAGCTATCGATGCAGCTAGTGTTTTTAATTGAATTTTATGAACAGCTAACTGCTTTGCAACCGGTCAAGAATGCACCGATAAGAATTGCCCATAGGTAGGTAGGTATCTTGACTAACAGCTCGCATCTGTCCGAGGTATTGTTTTTCCGGTGCACCTCATTCATTAATCTGCCGGGTATCTCTGATTGCAACAGTCGAGGAGAGACTAGCACGAGCTGGTTGATTTTCAGGCTAGGACTTGCATATGGCGATAGAAAAGTGTTGGCTGGGTTAGTTTATGTGCAGAATATAATGGTTGGAACGAGGCGTTCCCAAACCTACGACTGGTACAAATTGCACAAAGGTAATATTAAATGAGCTTCGAGATTACACTGTCATTTTCAGTGGCGATTTTCAATGAGAGTTTGAACAAATATTGAATGAAACGATGACTAATTAGTTGGGGTGGTTATGATTTCAAAGAGTATTGAATCGATTTAATTAAGGGGTTACACCACAGTAGAGAGCGAAAGTTTAACGTTTTTCTGCGATTTTTTTTTAAGTGGAAGGAAAAGTAAAAAAGTAATTCTCTTTAAAGATGTTGGTTAAGCATGTATTGAAGTTTTTTAAAAAAAATTGTTAATTAAAAAATATTACAAAATGGCTTCCCAACAGCCGTTTCTGCGGAACGGTTTTTTTTGGAGGGGCCCCGCGGCACGCAGTAGAAGTGCACCAAAAATTAATCTGGAACAAAATCAAAAAAATTTTCTTAAAGAACATTAGTATAGCTAGAGAAATACGTAGGGGATTTTGAAAATATTTATTTTTGTAAAATTGGCGAGCATTTGAAAAAAAAAGTGCATTTTCCTTCAAAAAAACCGGCACTAATTTGTAGCTAAAAAATCGAGATATTAACTTATCGAAAATCGGCTACGTATTTCTATGCGGAATGTTGTTTTAAAGATGTGATATTAATTTGGAGTGAAAAAATAGAAAATTGTTTGAGCTATGCTGCGTGCCGATTTGAAAAAACGTGTTTCGAGAAAAACGCGTTTAAAGTTTTGACTCGTGTTTCAAGTATGATAAAATAAAAAATTTTGATCGTTTAATTTTTTTCAATAACCAAATTTACTTTATACATCGATAATGTCAGAATCCACTTTCAATTTTTTTGCCGAAGCGCTGACACCGGCCGAATCTTCCTCCGCCTTATATCTGTTCAACGGTCGTCGTTTCGTCACATTGGTCCGACGCGGCGTCTTATACGATATTTTTGAGCTTTTAGGGCTTGCATACTTTCTTTTCACTGATTGTAACTCACATAAATGTAAAAGCTACAAATAACGTGTGAGAAATTAGCACTGCAAAAAAATCGTAATTAGAATAACTTCCACGCAAAATTTACATCTTCTCTAACATCAAAGGACACTGTACTACTGAACTTTGTGTTCAACATGCTTGAAAATGTTTCTAACGACATATTAGTGTATTAGAGAAGTTGGAAACCGTATGATAAGACATAATGCTGTACCCAATTAGCAGGTGTCGTATCTATCGCAGGTAGTCATTTTCAAGCAGTCGGGAAGAGTCGAAAAAGTGCTCGAAATTTCTTTGAAAACGATTTCCAGCAGGTATGAAACCTCTTATTCTAGAGGTTTCAAAGGATTTTTTAAGCCAATAATAAGAAAATCAATTTTCTGAAATTTCTACTGTGGTGTAACCCCTTAATCAAAAGGAAAAAGTTGCAATATTTTAGTAAATATACAAATTAATCCAGCCAGACTAGTAGATTGAATGCACTTAGTAGACGGGACCAAATAACATAATTTATGGACTGATTAGAAGCTTTTTTTTCAATTTTTAATTTAAATAGTTACTTAATGGATTACAGGTACGTCTGAAAAAATGATTAGATGAATTGGTTAATACTAACTCCTATATGCTGTATGCTCAATACTTAAAAACAACTTATCAAATAATTACAAAGCCGCAATTATAATTTAATATTATAAAGCAGCAATTATACCAAAAGATCTACTTACTAAGACTATTTTACACACAAAATCCATTTCGGTACGTTTGTCATTATGTTTAAAATTTAAATTGAAAAAAATGTATATTCCAGTACAGGAAAATGTTTTTTTTTCATTAAAAATTCGTGAAAAATAATAGTCAAACTTCTCATATTCTTTTCAAATTCCCAGTATGCTGTTTAAATGCAACTAAATTATTAATTAAATACATAAATAATTTTACAGTTCCTGTTTCCTGTATAGCTAGTAGGGATATAGTCACTGTTACACCATTGAACGCACGTACTGCACCGTCAGTACTAAACGTATGTAAAATAACAGTCTCAGTCAATGCGTTGCCATAGAGTAGACAGACAGAGTAAAGCGCATCGCTGTAACTGCGCTTCATAAGTGCAAAATCAAAAGATCAGAAATCTTTTGGTTGCTGCAGCCACTCAGAATCAGCCGATGATTTGTGTATCGCTGTGTTAAATTGTTCGAGGATTCTGGCGACGTGAAAATCGTCAGCTTTCTGGCTGCCCACGCAATGTACCCACGCCGGAGACCATCAAAGCCGTGAAGGCTCCGGTCATAAGAAATCCGCTCCGAAAACAAAAAATTATGGCGCGAGAGATGGATGTGAGTGGGAAATCTATTAGTCGCATCATTAAAAAAGTCTAACGCATCAGAACCGCCAGAAAACTAATTTTCAAAGAAGTTATCTTTGAGGGATTTAAAAATGTGTGAAGACGTTATACACTTCTTTGTAGTATTATATCAACCATTTCTTACTCAAAGGAACAATTATCATTTTCTGACAGCCTTTCCCATAACACAAATGATGAAAATGTTCAGCGTTGACAGCATTTGTCCAACACAGCAGCAATAAATCTACCATAACATGCTCGTGCTTAATCAACCTATCCTTTGAATTTCGTTTTCATCCAAGGATATCATCGGAAGTTACAGCGATTAAACTATGTCTGGGGCTGCCATCTGAAAAATTTCCAAAACTCGGAAAATTTAAATATCGGTTTCTTTTTTGATTATAAATGCTTTGCTTATGAATACAAAATGGAAGCATCTGTTGGTGCAATATTTGCGAAATTGTCTGGTGCTGGCAATCATGTGCTAGCACCATAGCTGCTTCCCGTTGTGTTAAACCCTCCCTATAAATTTCGTTTCGATTGAATGGCAGCGCTGTAAGTTATAGGAGTGAATATAATTTTAGATTTACCACCGTCCAAACTTTTTAAATTTTCGAAACGTAAATATTTGTTGTTAATTGTCATTGCAGGAACATTCCCATTTGGAAATTTCATGACAACATTGCTCCATAAAGAAATGTAAATAAAATACAAAATTCATCATATCTGGCAACTCTTTCACGATTTTTCAACGAAATTCCTGCTGCATTAGAAATGCAAAAAGACTTGTGTTAAAGGGCCTACAAACGCCGCTCACTGCCGCCCTGAAGGAAAATGAAGTGAAAAAAGTCTACCGCATCAGAACCGCTAGAAAACTAATTATCGAAGAAATTGTCTTTGAATGACAATGTGGCAAGACGTTATACACTTTTTTGTAGAATCATATCAACCCAACAAATGTCAATTATAACACAAATGAGGAAAATGTTCAGTGCTGGCAGCACTTTTCCAACGAAGCAGCAAAAAGTTTACCTTAACAAGCTCATACTTAAATCAACTTATCCTTTGAATTTCTTTCTCAGCGGATGATTTTATCGAAAGTTTCAGCGGTTAAACGTTGTTTAAGGCTGCTATCCGGAAAATGTTCAAAACTCGGATAATTTAAAAATTGGTTTCTTATTTTTGTTGCAAATGCTTTGCATTTGAGCATGCAATTTGAAGCATCGGTTGGTGCAATATTTACGAAAATGGCTTAAGCTGGTTACCCTGTGTCAGCAGCAGAGCAAAATATATACCAAATCTGCTTCACGCTAAGGTAAACCCAACCAGTAAATTTCGTTTCAATTGAATCACTGCGCTGGAAGTTATACGGGATAAAAGAATTTTAGTGTAACCACCCTCAAAACTTTTCACATTTTTAAAGCGTTAATATTTGTTGTTAATTTTCATTGCAGGATCATTCCCATTTGCAAATCCAATGTCATAATCGCTCAGTAAAGAAATTCCAAAAAATTACAAAAATAATCATAGCTGGCAGCCCTTTCATGATTTGAACTCCTACGACATTTGGTTCACATTAAAGTCTATTTACTGCATGAAATTCGTTTTGATTTCATGACTGGACCCGAAGTTATACGGAAAAAAGCTTTATTTTGCTGAGCAAATTTGCAAGATTTAGGAGACAAAAATCACCATAGCTGGCAAATCTCTTCTAATTTTTCAGGCAAATTTTCACCAAATGTTATCTAAAATAATATCCAAATATTGTGTGATTTTTGTTTATATGTGATGGCTGAATCGGAAGTTATAGGCCAAAAAGCTGTATTTCTTCTCAGTGATTTTTCAAGATGGTACCACCACCACAGGGTTGCTCGCATTTCAAAATCACTTCTATCAGACCTGGTCCTAGTTAATACCAACATGTTCTGTAAATTTCATTATGATCGGATAATCCGGTCGTCAGTTCTTGTGAACAGAACTTTCGAGTGCTGAAAATAGAGGTAATTTGGTGATGGGCTGCCGTTCTTGTGCAAATCGGAATTTTGAAAATTTTAATTTGAAATGATGCACAAAGGTTAAAATTTATCAATGATTTGAAATTTTTGTCAAAAATCAAAAAATTTTCAGGAAGGTCAATGATTTGAAGTATTTTTTTCAAGAGCCTGCCGCAGCTACAGGGTTACCCGCACTACCTTGGACATCCATGTGTATTAAATTTTAGTCAACATCAATACGCCATGAAAATTTCACGATGATCCAATGTTTTTGTCAGAAGTAGGGCATGCAATCCCGAGATTTCGGGATCTCGGGATCCCGACACATTTTGGACATTTTCGGGATCCCGAATTTTTTATCGGGACTCCCGAGATTTCGGGATTGATGAAATTCAACCCATTTTGGGAATTAGGAAGCAGAACTTAATACTAAAAGAAATATTGTTTTATGAAAACGGAGGCTGAAGCCAGTTGTAATAATGAATTACAACTGGCGTATGACTACATGTTTAATATCCCACCTAAAAGTGTACCCGAAATATCTTTTTCAGCAGCTGGATATATATGCAGCAAAATCAGGTCTAGTTTAAATTTTGAAACTCTTGACGAATTATATTTGTTAAGAGCATACTTTCAAAATGAATCAGCAGTTTGAACCAATCGATTTTATTACTTATCAATTGTTTCATTGAAAAGTAATATTATTTTGTAATTGATATGTAAACAACTAAAAAGAATAATGTATTTTTATTATATTATCGTAACATCCGTTATGCTGATTCGTTTTTAACTAATTTTATAACAAACTATCATGACCAAATAAAGAGCTTTATTGGACAAAAAGATAAGAAGAAATTAGATCATAAGATTAATGTAGATGCAATTATAGATTAACGTCTTACTTGCTAATACCTATGTACATATGTGCATAAATTTAACATTATAATGAACTTAGCTTCCGGTTTTATGTGTATATAATTGAAATAAAGTTTTAATTGAGTACGAATAAGCCAATATATCTGTTCAAATTCCCCAAATATAGTTTTCTTTATAAAATCCCGAAATCTCGGGATTATCTCGGGATCCCGAAAATTCTAATCCCGAATTTCGGGATCGCCATTTCAATCTCGGGATTAATGCCCTAGTCAGAAGTAATGACAAATCAAAATTTGAAAAAAATCCTTGCCTACTTTTAGGCACGCTGCACCCACACACGGCTCAAAATTTTTCATTCTTTATCATAGACAAGCTTAAAACATAATAAATTTTCATTCGCAATACTTTATTTGAACAAAAATTTACGCTGCTTGGAAATATAGGAGTACCTATAATTTCACTAAAACGCTCGCCGCCGCCAAAAGGTTTAAGATATCGGAATTTAAATCATGGACCTACCCACTGTAAACATCTACGTCCTCCGAAAATTTCAGTTTAATCGCATCGGCCACTACAGAGATTATCTCTCTTAATCATTTTGCTGATATATATATATATATATATATATATACATATATATGTATATATATATATATATATATATATATATATATATATATATATATATATATTTATATATATATATATATATATATATATATATATATATATATATATATATATATATATATATATATATATATATATATATATATATATAAAGAAATATGAATTTTCGGCGAAACGAGTTTAATACTAATTTTCTTCGAAAATTAGTAAAAATGCAAGCGGCTGTTGCCGGAGTACACAGATGGTGCTTCAAAACACTCCTTTTACGGACGTGAAAATCTTCACCGTGCATGAGAAATTCAATCGACAGAATGATCGGGTGTACGCTCGGTCGTCATTGGAAGCGTCGCAAGTCGTTCAGAGGCCATCACCTGGCGTCAGTCATGGTTTGGAGGGACTTGGGCTATGATTGCATGACTGAGCTGTTTTTTTGTGAAAAAGGCGTGAAAACTTCCCCAAAAGTGTATCAGCAGACGGTTTTGAGCCGTATTGTGAAACCTCTCAGCCAAACCATGTTTCGAAACCAGCATTGGGTGTTCCAACAAGGTTCGGCGTCGGCTCACAAGGTTAGAATGACTCAAGCCTGGCTTGAGCAGCACGTACCTGCGTTTTTGATGATTGGCCCTCTGCCAGCCGCCAATTGAGTCCGCTGGACTATAAGTTATGGACGCTTTTGCAGGATATGGTCTGCCATAAAACATACAACAACATTGAATTCCTCAAGTCTGCCGTGGTCAAAGCTGTCAAAAATTTTCCTCTACATGTGCTGCGTGCTGCGACAAACGATTTGCCAAAGATACTCAAATCCTGTGTGAAAGCGAATGGTGGCAAATGTGAATGACATATTTTTTTTTTATTTTACACACATGTACTAATAATCAATACAAATTTCACGAAGAAATCTTAAGCCAATAGTTTTTAAACCCATATGAACAGTATTTATGTCCCAACTATATGCACTGAGAAAAAGTAAGCATCAGGGGTCAGAATACATACACATACTTGATTTTGGGATTGTCATAAAATTATGTTAATGTCCTTTTGGGAGTGGTGTCCTCTTTGCTGTCATACCTGACCTAAATTTTTTAATCGATCGTGTGATGACCATTTCATCTCTGAGTGCCGATATCAATATATTGGAGTTAGTTGCGGACTAGGCCGCCATGTAATTATCATCATCATCGGTACCATAACCAGGGTCCAGTCCTGCTGTCTTTCAATAAAACTTTCCACCGGCCCCGATTGCGAGACGATGCACCCCTAAGTTCTTGGTCTTGGTCAACGCCATCCCTCTAGCCTAAAGAAAATTTCTACTGCTGTCTTCTGTCATAAAATCTGCAAACAATTTAGAGATAAATGCATTTACAATTAATTGATAATTTATATATATATACATAGTATTTTATTTATATGTATTTCAATGATCTTAATTTTCAACATTGTTTACAGAATTATTATCAACGTTTGAGTTGTTTGCATTTTCTCTATCATTAATTTCAACAATATTCAGGTCGTTTGTACGACCATTATTATATTCTAATAAGGATAAAATCGGCTTATGGTAACTGACGTAAGAAACAACATGTTTTTTCATCTGTAGAGGCTATAAAACGAGCATATACTGCCTTACTAAGCATAAACGTTCTATCTACATTTTTGTCATTTTTGAGTTAACACCGGATTCGAAAACTACATACTCAATTACATCATTCTACAAAATATGAAAAACCTATCTTTTTGCAAGTATGTTAAAGTCAACTACGAAAAATCTCCCCATCTACAAAAAACCTCGCACTACTAAGCATAAACGTTCTTGAATTGTGATCATGGTTCCCTTCTTGTCTATAAATCAGCGTTTTGCGGAATAAGCCTCCGGCCGAATCAAATTGGAATTGTTTTTGCGGGATGATTAAAATTGATTAAATTGAAAATTTTACTTGACAAAGTGGTTTCGAAAGTATACATTGATTCTCATCAGACACCAGCACACAGTGCATACTTAACTGATGTGACCACTTGCAGTTGGAAATCATTAATTTGTATTTACGCTAGTTGTGACAAATTTTAACATCTTCGACTTATATCCATCGATATAATTTACTTGTAAAGGTTATTGAATTGTGATCATGGTTCCCTTCTTGTCAATAAATCAGCATATATAGACAAGAAGGGAACCATGATCACAATTCAACAACCTTTACAAGTAAATTATATCGATGGATACAACCAACAACATGCACAAAAGTCAGGAATGCACAATAAACATCAATTCTTGGACCATTACTGTTTTTACCAGGGCTGTGGAGTCGGAGTCGTGGCTCTGTACATTTAAAGCGGAGTCGGAGTCGCATTCGACTCCGACTCCGCTTTAAATATACAGGGGGCACGACTCCGACTCCACAGCCCTGGTTTTTACTGTAAATTAACAGCGTACAGGAAATTTATATGTTGGAAAAAATAGTTTTATATGCTGATAACACACTACTGCTGTATTCCGTAAGCATAAATTATATCTCCAGCAAAATATAAAAGAACCTAGGAAAATATTGGGATTGGCTCGAACAAAGCAAATTGACTATAAACATCCAAAAGATTAAATATTTCTTGTTCCAACAAAAAACCAACTAGCAGCAAATTAATCCGTCCTTACAAATCAATGGCATACAATTGGAAAAGGTCAACTCAATTATATACTTAGGTTTAATTCTAGATGAGAAAATGTCTTGGCTACAACATATCAATAGCATCAGACATAAAGTGGCGCCCATGATAGGAGTCCTGAAAAAATATGATTTTTTTATCTTTTAACATCAAACTTGACATCTTCAATGCGTTTATTTTGTCCAACATCTCTTATGGAGCAGTTTTGTGGAAGCAAAGCATTTACCTGATCGGAAGACTAATCACTAAGGCTATCAAGACTATATTCAAAATGCCAATTCTGACTCCAAGTTCACATGTGTATCGTCAAACAGGACTAGTAAGCATACAACAAATAATGTAAGCTAATATTTAAGCATGATCATTATATTCTTCCTATTAACCAGGGATTCCATTGAATCATTTATTATGCTCTTAATAGGAACTAACCTGCCAAAATCCACTGCCGCAAAAAGCTTTCTTGCAACTTTCGCGATTCTTGGTGGTGCCACAAGGCATTTGCCAGGCTCGCTACCACCAGGATCCAGACTTTTATCTGGGGTTTTCATCTCCTGAGGTATGGTGGAGGTGCTTCAACTGATGGAGGCAATGACCCGAAGTAATCAAAGAAAATTAGCCCTCTGAGCTACGAGTAAACGTAACCCAGCCAGTGCTGCCATTTGTTTTTTTTGAAATAATGCTAGATTCAATTTTATTTAATGCCAAATAATGCCAGATTCAGTAAAATTATAATGCTACTTATTTTATCAAATTAAACATGATTTGATATGAAAACAATATATATTTGTATAACAAAACTAAATTAGAAGCTTAAGATTTACATCTCAATCTTTTTCTCTTGTGTAAAGCTCATTTCTACCAATATTTTTCGAAACATCATTTGGAGTCTGACAATCGAAACAACAACAATTATTTATTTTTAAGTGAAAAAAAAGTATTAGTGTCGGATGACGAAGATTTTTCTTCATCATTATCCTAACAATAGATTCAGATGCTGGTTATCTTGAATTTGTAGATATCCGAGGCTCCTGGAAGTCTGAAGTTGATGGGACCACATCACCAATTTTTAGCATCATCACGATTTAGTGGAACGAGAAACATACATTTAACATATTTAATGCAATTCAAAATTGCCTTACCTTTTTATTTTATTTCACTTAATATTTTGCATTTTCTGCAATGTCAATAGCACATGTCACTAGCATTGGGATTTCTCGGGAATTGTAAACAAAGAATAAAAAATCAACTATATATTAGTGATGGGGAATTTCGTTACTTTTGAGTAATGATAATGAATCATTACTTTCAAAGGTAGTAATCATTACTTTTAAATCGTTACTCAATACTATAACTACTATTTGCAAGGACAACTCGGAAAATGAGTACTCTTAAGACAACAACGGAAAATGTGTGCTCTTACATACATGATATTCTTGGAAGATTTAAAAAAAAACATGCATTAGCAAAAAAAACAATTTTATTCTTAAGAATATAAAAAAATCACTCTTGACAAACAACAGCAGAAAAAGCACTTCATACCAAGCTTAATGAACATTTAAATATTTTTTATTGGAATTTAAAATAAACCATCATCCGCAATTAAAATTAGTATTAAACTCGCTTCGCGAAAATTCGCTATGTAGATACATATATATATATATATATATATATATATATATATATATATATATATATATATATATATATATATATATATATATATATATATATATATATATATATATATATATATATATATATATATATATATATATATATATATATATATATATATATATACAGCTTCCGATTTCGCCACCAGATTTTAACGAAATTCACGCAGTAGGCGAACCTTACTCTAAGATATATTTTATAGCTATGGCAGCTATGGCAATTTTTGTCTCCCAAATATTATAAATTTGCTAAGGAAAATTAAGGTTTTTTTCCCTATAACTTCCGATGCAGTAACGAAATCAAAACGAAATTCATGTGATAAGTGGATCTTACTGCATTTCTAATTCTGTAGGAATTTCATTGAAAAATCATGAAAGGGTTGCCAGCTATGATGAATTTTGTAATTTATTGATATTTCTTTATCGAGCGATTTAGTCATAAAATTTCCAAATGGGAATGATTCTGCAATGACAGTTAACAACAAATATTTAGGTTTCAAAAATTTGAAAAGTTTTGAGGATGGTTACCATAAAATTCTATTCACTCCTACAACTTCCAGCGCAGCCATTCAATTGAAAGGAAATTCACAGGGTGGATTTAACTCAACGTGAAGCTATGGTGCTAACGCATGATTACCAGCACCAGACAATTCCGTAAATATTGCACCAACAGATGCTTCCATTTTGTATTCATTAGCAAAGCATTTAAAATAAAATAAGCAACCGATATTTAAATTTTCTGAGGTTTGGTAATTTTTCGGATGGCAACGCCAGACATAGTTTAATCACTGTAACTTTCGATGATATCCTTGGATGAAAACGAAATTCAAAGGATAGGTTGATTAAGCACGAGCATGTTATGGTAGATTTATTGCTGCTGTGTTAGACAAATGTTGCCAGCACTGAACATTTTCATCATTTTTGTTATAGGAAATGCTATCAGAAAATGATATTTGTTCCTTTGAGTAAGAAATGGTTGATATGGTACTACAAAGAAGTGTATAACGTCTTCACACATTTTTAAATCCCTCAAAGATTATCTTCTTGGAAAATTAGTTTTCTAGCGGTTCTGATGCGCTAGGCTTTTTTTGGTTTTAGTCTAGTCCGTCTGTCCGATATTACCTGGCCTATTTTCGGAAATATTCTCTGACTGGGAACAGAAGTTGCTGGTACTCCTAAATATTTTTTCGCGAACTTTCCAAACCTCGGATAAATTTGTGACCTTGTTTTCCACCATTTAGATTATTTTGATTGCTTAGAATATTGGGCACTTCAGCGAGTTGTCATATTTAAATGAGGGTCCGGATGTTGGAGTTCATATGGCACATGCAACTTTTGTTTTGAATGCAGCCCACGATCCAATCTTCCCATCAGGTCTAGTTGTTGTGCTTGGGATTGTACTGGTTATAGATTTTCAATAACAAGATTATTACTTGAAGTTTGAATGACATCAACTGAAGCTTGCATGTTAGTTTGTTCAGATTTTTCTTTCAGTTCGTCCTTGACTCTCACTACAGTCAAAGCTGAATCATAAAACGACGAAGGAACGATAATGAGAAAAGTAATGGTTGCTTTCGTTTTCCGTTTTAAGTCGTTCATTACTTTCTGAACACCACTGCTATATATCCTTTGCTCTCTTGAAAGCACAAAAGTGTAGTACTAGTTCTAATGTACTTTTGGTTACGCTGCAGCGATTTCATCGGCAACGCGCATATTTTCAAATATGCGTGGTAAGGAAAATATTTTTCGAGCAATGTTATCATGAAAGTCGAATATTTTTATGGAGATACTTTATTACTATTTTAGATGATTTTATAATCACTTATCCTTACAAATAAATTTACAATCTATCGCCTAAATTTCACCATTTAACCATTCGCGACAAAGGTTTTTTTCCACTAATCATAAAAATATCATTATTTCAAAATCAGACAACTGTCACTTCATTTTGTACTTTTCATGAATTTCCCCCCACATAATTCAGGAAGTTTTAATCCATGAACGCGACTGGAAGTACACGAACAGAGCTATTATTAAATTTGATGTGAATGGAAGAGTGCCTGATTATTCCGAAATCTAAATTTAAATGCTAAAAATAACGCTAGATGCTAACTCCGAATTTCTAATGCCGTTTTGGAAAAAATAATGCCAGATCTAGCAAAAATGGCAGCACTGAACCTAGCAGGCTGGCCTGCACACACCGAGCTTTGAGTTTACCTAGCTTTGAGCCGCTACTTGAGTTGAATCAGGGGTAAAGTTGGTCGTGGAACTAATAACTCTACACTCGCAGGCACATTGATTGTAAATTTGTGAGTGAAGCTCTCTACCAGCTCTCTAACACTAGATTCAACCAGGATTGTCGTGGGAGTACTCTATTCTTCTATAATATACAAGCATTTTTATGTGTAAGCATTTTCAAAAAGATTGAAAAGCCCATCAGCGGAAATTTCTACATTGTGGATCAGATTATTATATATTTTGCAGTTTCTCGATACATACTAAAAAATATGTATTCTTATTTGGTTTACAATAAGGCAGTGAACCGCATACAAAAAAACTTTCTGAACATGTAAGAATTTCGGTAATTTATAAACCACACAAATTTCAATTTTCCAAATCTGCTTCGAGAGCAACGTAACAAGCCTAACCAGCACACTTGATTAATTTCGAAATCGGTGGAAGAACATTAAAGGATAATGTGAATACGGATCAGTGAAAAATATCTCCAAGTACGGATGCCATGTATTCTGGTGTAATTCTTGAATTTGGTTTGTTTGTTATTTTAAATGAAAAATGACAGTTTACTGAAATGCACGTTTAGTTTGGTGGTTTTCAGATTGCTTGTATGGTCAGTATATTGGTTTGCTGATGGAGTGTGGTCTTTGCAAGGGAAGCACAACGATGTGATGAAAAAAAACTGAGAATCTGCCAAAGAAATCGTTAAGGTAATGATGTTGATACGACGTTACAATCGGTCACGGGTAAATGGAGAATTACAAAGTTCCATTTCGATTAGATTGGGGAGTGAGAGCTGCCATTCTGGAGAAATGTGACGAGGTTTATTGAAATATAACGAGTGCCAAGTAAGGAGTTTAATTGCCAAGCTTCCTCAAGTTTATTTACTTACTGTAATTTTAATATTCATTCGATACGATATTATATTGTATATTTTCATTTAATGGACTTCTTAATATTATTAATTTAGTGATGCACTCACAACCCTTTCGAGAAAACCGAAATTTGTCCTTGGCACGTGACTACTTCGTGGCCCTTCAAGTCACGTCCGATGACCTTTTCCAGGAAAATCTGGCGATCTCATGATGTATAAAAAATTACATTCAGTCATGCCATAACATCATAGAATCAGTAATACTGCTTGTTCAGACGCATTACAAATGATCACAAAATGCAACAAATTTTTATTTTGACACTTAATTAGTGTTTATTGAAGCAAAATGCTTTGAGCATTTCGAAACGTACAGGTACAACGGGCACGTTCTCAGACCTTATAATGTCTCCCAGAACATACATACACATCCTCAACGAATAAAAACTCAAAATAAATCGCAACTGTTGCTTCCTTTCCTTTGATCACCAGCTCGAATCATTCTAGAACCTGCAGCCTTCTGTTCTGTTTCTTCTGCGGCGAACCAATCAACAAAATATCCAATCAGTTTCAGTTCATTTTCATTATGAAACGAAGCAAAAATATGAAGTTAACAACGGACGAGTGGTAGTGGTGGTGGTGGTGGCGGCGGCAACGACAGCAACTTGAGCAGAAAAAAACGGCGAAATCTTTTTGGTTTCGCTGGCTTTTATGAAAATATGAAGACATTCAATTTGGCAGATTGTGTGAATGACAAAGCAACTAACTACATGTTACATACGATCGGATGAACAGACAACAAACAGACTGGTATGACGATTTACAATCGAAGTCGGCTGGATTGGCACGCGGTGGAAGTAATAATTAATGAAAAAATATGAAAAGAATACCGAAAATTGGAAGAAGATAAAAAGTGCATAAAAGATATTATCGAAAGAATCGCTAACGAGAATGCATTGAATTATTTGTGTGATGCAGAATAATTTATACACAATGAACTGCAAAAAAATATTCTCAGAGACATGCAAGCATTACATTAAATTAAACTGAAGTGTGATTTAATTCGGATTTTGAAAATACAAAGCGTGCTGATTTCACAATGTTGCTCTGAAAGCTTGAGATATTTATTTAGTTTTAAAAAGTTAAATTTGTAGCAAGAAATGCTTCTTGCAAGAAAGAAATGTGTCTAGCTATGAAGCTAGATTGGTGTGATGCATTTTGGTGAAAGCCAAATTACCTATTCTCTTTTTGATAGATCTAATGGAAATAAAAGAAGCTCTAGAAGCTAGCACACACGAACGTTCCTCAGAAAAATGAAATAAAACTACCTAATATCTACACATGCAATTATTAACGTAATATTTGAGCCCAGCATCAGTTTGAACATTTTTCTGTTCCGAAAGTTAACATTCCGATAACGATTAATGCGTGTAAATTATGTCCGATTTACACTCTCCCCGAGACATGGCAAATGTTGCCAAGCCGAAAGTGTAAATGGTCACCTCGTCTATTTTCGCCCGCATTTCACATGCCAAAAGATAGAAAGCACGAGAGTGTGAATGGCTTTTTCGACAGCTTTCGCCTGTTTTATGAGAGTTTCTGAGGGTCTGTTAGCTTTGGAAGGCTGCAATGAGTAGATTTAGACTTATTTATAGGAGTTGTTACCTCTTTTGAAAGAAATGGTCGACATTGGAAAGACGTAATGACATTTAGGTAAGGAGTAGCAATTAGTTAGTTTTTTTTTGTTTACTTATTATTTTTTCCCTTTATTCTTATCTTTTGCCTGGGCGGATGAGACCTCAGGGTCGGGTCGTCCCCACAATTGTTGTGGAACAGCCTCACACTAACCTAGGTCATACAATCATAGCTAATGCAACGATCGAATGCATTACAATGCCATCCAAAACAAGCTTTTTGGTGAATTTGATGCATGGCTGATTGCATAGCGGCGGGCTGGCGTGAGCGTAGCTGATTTGCAACAATATTACCATTAGTTAAGTTATCAAGCCATCTAAACTAGAAATGTTGGGTGCTGGCTGCGTGTGCTGTGTAGTATGTGCACAGCTGAGAAGAGGTTGATAGCGGCTGGCTAGAACCGGCGTGTGTCGCGAAAAATAAGGCTGAAGAGGCTGACTGTTTGGCAGTCGATGGGAGTCGATTTATAACTTGCGACGACAGCTGTCGCCATGGAAATCCCGCCGTGGGGTTTCGAAAAGTTTTCGTTACAACAAATATGAGTTTTTGAGAATTTTGGACTGAATGTTGAGTGTTAAGCGAGTAAGGATTGAGATTTAACTTGAGAATGCCGCTGTGGTCTTTCGGGCAGGTATTTTTCGGTGTGGCGTAGACTGGACTTTTCAAATGTTCCCTGCTGAGAGATGGTCAATGCAGTGTGCTAAGTATTGAAATAATTGAAATGACTACCTGTTAAAGTGGTTTGAAATAACTAATCGAAATGTTCAGGGATGTGCGATTGAGTGAATCTGTCGTTCAGTGTGAATAAAGTTAGATTTACGAAGAGCATTTGACCGGCTGGTCAGAAATCGCAATGGTCGAGTAACCGCGAATGAACTACAGTTTATGTGGAAAAATTTAGGAATTAATGTTGACGGTGAGTGAATTGATAATAAAATAACAAGTTAAGAGAGAATTTCTGCAATGGGTTGGAAAATTGCAGGCGTTACGAGGAGAGACTAAGACAATCGGTAATTTGGAGGAGGAAAATGACGTTACACAAGAATTAATAGCGGCATTAACTGCAAGCTGCAATAGGAATGATTGTCTGACAGAAGAAGTAGCTGACCCGGATAAAGACGGACTGATTGACTATAAAGAGTTCACTAGACTGTTGCTGTGGCAGTGGCCCGGCTGGTCGTTGACGACATCGGTACATAGCAGCTGCAAGAACTACAAACAAACGTTTGCAGATAGCTTTTGAACATTAAGTAAAAAGACAAAGAAATATCTACTTATTTATTCTATTTTCTACTACCTCCTCGATGGAACATGTTTCAGATAAGTAATGTGAAATAATTTGATTCAATTTTTTATTAAAAGTTTTCAGTGGATCCCAAGCCACGGTCCACCGTCGTTTAAGAATCCGGTGAGCTCAATTTTATTCATTTTTTTTTAATATGGTCTTATTTTTGTTTCAACACGTTACACATAACTTCATTTTTCTTTATAATATTTGAATTTTCAATAATTATTTATTGAATTTCGGAACATTATTTTATCGTTGTTTATCTGTATATGTTATAATTTGAATTTGAATTTGTTCTGGTATATTATATTTGCTACTTTATTTCGATAAATTCTGTTTGTTTTTTATTTTTTACGACTATTGCAATATAAATGGATTGATAAACCCCAAGGAATAGGTTCAGTGGAGCTACGAGTGGTAGGTTGCTCAATCGGTCCTTTTTTATTATATTTTTGTTTGTTATAGTTAATGTGTAACCCAGCTAGCGCATTTTCTGCCCATCAACCTACCCACGACACCGGTGACTGACCGGCACTTTAAGCAGGCGAAGGTAGCAGATTAGAGTAGAATTCTGTTACGGAGGCGACTGTAGACAGCTGTTCCGTCACAATCCAAGCTCGAGGCTACTCGAAATGTTGGTGGTTAACGTATCGAGTCAAAATGATTTGAAAAGAGCTCTGGTGCTGACTCTGATGATATCATGGACAAGATGCATCATATCAGACATGATGCATGCGTACGGAAGCATACAAAGTACACTGTTCGAATATTTGTAAATAAATTTCTGAACAGAGAAAATGCTAGTTTAAGTGTATAGATATGCATATTTCCACCCTATGTCTGGCCACCCGTTTTACCGACTGTCTTGTCGAATTTTCTGACGAAACGTTCGTCATGTGGGTAATCGAGGTTTTACCAATTAAATTTTGCTCATCCCTTTATCGTTGTCTATCGACTTCAATACGCTTTTTCGATGACCATTTTTGGTCATCTGGTCATTGACTGGTTGAAATGGTATGTGTCAGTTGAAAAAGTACACTGAAACACTAGCTGTCAGTGAGTAGAAAATCACAGGTGAAGTCGGAGGTTAGAAGACAAAAGAAATTTGGCTGCATAATTATCAAGCACGTTTTTAACGCGCATTTTCATCATGTCTTGTTGGGGCTGCGAAAATCGTCGTTATATGTTAGCTGAATTGAAAGGTGAAAGAATTATTTTTGCTGAATTGATTGCGGCGATGATATATTGCATTTAGTGATGCGCGATTGCGAGATGTTTAATTCGATTGTTTCGATTGCTAAAAAATTTCGAAATATCTCGATGGTTTTAAGTTGAACTCGATTGTTGACTCGATGGTAACGCTGTGCAATCGAGAGAATCGAAAAAAAACATCTAGCCATCGTAGCAATCGCGAGAATCGAAAAAAGGATCTCGCCATCGAGACAATCGACCATTCGGTCGGTCAAGTCATCGATAAGCGGTTTACGGCAATCGAGTCAGCCATAAAGCACGTTCGCTTTCAGCTGCGAGCTGCAGCATTGTGTTGATCTTAGTTACAGTACTGGGCTACCGCACCTGTCTTTAGCTATTGCTACACCTAGAGACACACATTATCTTTCTGCTATAAACCGGTCTTCGAAAATCGAGTGCAGCAATGAAACACAGCAATCGAACTCAGCAATCGAACACTGCAATCGCGAGCACCAATCCAGCATAGCAATCGAGCATATCGATTGATCTCTCGATTGTTCTTTCGATTGTTCTTTCGATTGTTCTCTCGATTGTTTTGTGGCATCGATTACGATTATCTCGATTGTTAAAACATCTCGCAATCGACCATCACTATGCAATTGGGAATGTATCCATCTTGATGTCCACGCCATTTTGTTAAATTTTGGATGTTCAATCATTGATCTCACTGCCAAAGCAATTAGCTGAGCTGCCCAAGATCCAGTGAAGGGATTTTTAGTTGGATTAATTGCCGAGGATAATACGTTGCCATTGGCAAGTCCTCATTATCAGATTACCGGACACACTTCAGGGCATTTGAAAAGGAATATCCTAACGGGATACCCAACCGAAATCTCCCGTGAACCCCTTGAAAAATATTTGTTTTTTCTGTTTAGATCCAATTGGACCTTTCAAAGTAACGATGGATGTAATTAAACCATCTGGTCTATACTGCAATATATGGGCGAGGCTGAGGATTTGCCAGAATACTTTTCGTAATCAACCAAGCAGGCTAATCCCCTGCACTGAAATTATATCACACTATTTGGGATTCGGAGAATCGGTGTCAATATGGAGATATTGAAATATCCAAGTTGAGGGATCGAAGACCATCTGAAAGTGGTAGGTAAGGATTAAATTCTGCGCAAATTTTGATTACCAGCAACTCTCGTAAGGTTGTTTAGCTGTACCGCTCCTAATGATACCTATGACCTAATATGACCATTCTACCTATGACGTGAGCGGTTGATCTACACCTTTTCACACTAGAATCTGAGCCTACGTCGCCACCTACTACGATTTTAAATAAAAGTATATGCAGCAAGCTCCAATAAAATAACTAACAGTTTTCAAAACCTTCCCTTTCTCAACTTCATCTGCATAATTCAATGGAAAGTCCCTGACCTTCGTGAAATCTTGCGGTTTCCTCACCAAGGCTCATCTTCATTCTTCACGTCAATGATTATCATGAAATTAGCTATATTGCAACTAACGGTACCGTAATACTATACTGAAACATCAATGTTCGAAACAAAAACCACATTGGTCGTCGTCGCCGTCGCCATAGTCGTTCATAAACAAATTCGTTTCGAAAATAAATAAATTTCATGACCATTGAATATCACTTTTCAATGGTTCACTTCCTTGTCGCTGTCGCAGTCATCCTCGTCCTCATCGTCTTCGTCGTTGTAGTCTCAATTCGTTCGAGATGATATTCATTCCCAGAGGAATATCACCTACCTCTCCTAGACAATAATGTCGACGACGACGATGGCGATGACTAGAACCACTGGAGCTCCAACAAATGGGATTGGAAAAAGTATCATCTTTACCGTTTTCTTGAGGTTTGCTTCTATTAGATGTCGATACATATACAAGCTAGCTGTGTAACCTGTGGGAAATGTGATGGTTTTCACAATTTACCGTTTTGAATAAACAATCAAAACCTATTTCCAAAAAACTTCAATAAATACATTTTGTGAATCTACAGGAAGTAAGGGGTGGTGACAAATAAAATTTCATAGTCGGTCTAATTATGGGCTATCAAAAACTTCACGTACATGATATTCTGCAGGAACTTTAGTTTCTAACTCGAGAATCTACTAAGCCGAGGATGCTTGACTTTTTCTAACTACCATTCAATTCCCATCTGGCTTTCCATATCGTCACCAACGAAATTTTCATCACAAACAGCTATACCATCATTTTCTATTTCATCGTCCAACCGTAATCCGGAAAGGGTGAAATCTTTCCGCATACCTCAATTAGCATGCACGCACGTTACATTACCATAAAATACAAATTGAATAGAATGTTGCTGATCAAACTATGAAATTGAAATCTAAATGGCGAGGAAAGAAGTGTGTTCTGGGCGCGAGGAAAGAAAACCTGGCAACGAACAACATCTTGCTACACAGATAGTTCGCATAAAACAAAAGCAAAACGAAATTTCGCACAAGACATTGTTCTTCTGCAAGAAGATACAAATTGTTCAAGAATCTTCCGTTCACTCGGCCGATGCAACTGAAGCGTCTACGTATCTAAACTATAGATATACTGGGAATATCTATTGCACGCAGTTGTCTATTATTGTTTGGATGACGGTTGCTGCCACTGCTATGCACTGTTGCCGCCGCTGGCGTCTCAAATAAAATCGAAATGAAATAATTGACCGCATTGAAACGTGCTGATTTAATTCTTAGTTACTTGCGATCTATGCATTCAAATGCAAATAGAAGGTATCTACGAATCGTTCAGCCAGTGAGCAGAACATTGAGATTCTCACTATCTAAGATTCTTGTTGCGGATGAGCCCACCGCGGTAGTAGATCCTATTATTTATGCGAAAATTTCCCACAATTTGTTTACAGTTGACTTTTGAAGCGATTCGCTTCCTTAATCGAAAATGATTCTCGGTGATAGTGTGCGTTACAGGAAGCATTGATCACGTAGAGGCAGAGAAAGATTTAATTGTTAATTTGCTAGTAGCTTGGTTGAAGGAGTGATACTTTGTTGCGAGACTTTTTTTTGCTTTATATCAGCTATGGTTCCTAAGATCATTAACACTTACTTGGATAACTGTGGTAATTCTAGAGCTAATACATGCATTCTAGAGCTAATACATGCATTTGGAGCGTGTGCTTTTATTAGGCGATATTTCGGGATTTTACTTCGCTAATACATATTAAGCTACATACATGTAGAATATGTGTGCAAAAGGATATTCCGATCTGGAACATATTTATCGCATTAGAGCGTTTCAAACACACTTACCTCACGCGCGCTGGGGGACGCTCAGGTATAGCTTATTCACCGCGTGGCCCCAGATCGCTTTCTATGTACCGAAACTAATTACGATCTGTACTATCGCATAATTGTTCGTTTTGGAATACACTTTAGGTGGCAGCACATGCGAAAAATAACCAATGCGTCAGAAAATATCATATCTTTAATCTCATAGTTAAACGACGAATATCGCCCGCTGCTCGAACCACCCGCCTCGCGCAACATCTGCCGGAGCAGGCCAACGAGGAGCGGTTTGAATTCAAGGAAGAATTCATTTACCGCACAAGAATAGCCGACTTAGATCATAATGTGAGTATAATAGAGCAAATTGACGATCGACGACCACGAAAATCTTTATATAGATATTTTGGCCCAACCTGGCAGATGAAAATTTTTTGATCCGCCATATTGGATCCGCCATCTTGCATTTTGTTAATTTGACTTCAGATTCGTAATGAGCGACCTCAAAACCCTAAAACCATTGGTGCTGGTCGTGATAACTGAACAAACAAGACAGTTATCCCCAGGCAAACTTGTTAAAAACTTTAAACGCGTTTTTCTCGAAACGATATTTTTCATCATAGCTTCAAGCAAAGGTGTCGATCTATTGATCTGATTCACTTCACTCTAAGTCTGCTCAAAAGAATATACTATTTTGTATGTCTCATACCTGAAATGAGCATGAAAAATTTCAATTCATAATTATTAAGCGAGGTCAATGCGAAAATGAACCGGGTTAAAAAAAAGTTTCACTTTTTTTAAATGTCCATAATTTGGTTTATTTTTTGTCCCAATTCATTCTCATTAGGTATAAGACATGGAGATTTTCATAAATTTTAATGACTTTAAACTATGGCTGATATCAGTTTACTACTAGAGGCTGCAGACTTGAAGTTACCGGACGATGTCCCGCGTGCAGAGGCAGATAAGAGCCGCCATTTTGGAGCCACCACATTGAATTTCATCGTAATAAAAATTTGAACGATTTAAGAATGATCAACAAATAAAATAATCAAAACCAGAGCTTCGTATGTTTTTTCGTTATCCCTTGAAAAATTCTCAAACTTTGCTTTATTTTCGACAGTGTCTGGGAGAACCTTCCCTTGACCGGTGATTTCAACCTACCTAGAATCAACTGGTGCCCATCAGCGGACGGCACTTTCGAAGTTCCAAGCTCTACTTCTATTGGCGGGCAACTCGACATCAACATTACAAACGAACTAATATCCCTTGGTTTGTTTCAAGACACTTGCAAGCGGAGCTCATACGAAAAAATGCTGGACCTGATTTTTGAGACTGACACCTCTTCTACTGTGTTTAAAATCTTCACATCATCTCTCATCGACAAACCGCACATCATTGTGGATTCAACAACATTTTCAAATCAAATTCTTAGTAATAGCTTATCGTCTAACCCATCTGGACTGAAATTTAATTTTTAACTAATTTTTAACTATGATTGGTCTTCCGCGTTGCAGGCACCTAATCCGGATAAAGCTACGTTTTATTTCCACACTCATTTGTTCGGCTGATTTTTATGGTGCGTACCAACTACCGTTAGCTACAGCAAGTTTTCTTTGGATGTCTCTACAGCTTTTTCATTTGAAGAATTCCAAAAATAAAGCCTGGAAACGGCTTTGCTTGACTCGCCCAGAGCCTGACTACCAACTTTTTTCTTCATTAAGACATCTGTATCATAAAGAAGTATCATTTGCATATCAGAGACATACGCAACAGCTCAAATGTAATTTTCAAGCTTAACCTACAAAATTTTGAAATGTTGTTAATTCTGAGACTTATAGCGATAGGTATCATATTTAAATCTAATGACTCATATATTGATGATCTCCTTGATATTTGTAATTTATTTGCTTCAGTTTCCAGTAAAGGTTATTGTACGGACTTGCCAAACTCCAAACATTTTTCACCCTACTAGACAAACTCAGCAGTTTCCTCTTTGCAGATGAAGAATTTAAAAATTGACGAGGAAACCATTTTCGCATTTGTTAATAAACTTGACGATAATATAACACCTAGCCCAGATGGCATAACTAATTTAGTCTTAAAATATTGTGTGATATCACTATTACCTATGCTGTATTATATTTTCAATGCATCCTTAAAGGCAGGCATCTTTCTTCATTTGTGGAAGTAGTTCACCGTCACTTCTATATTCAAGAAATGAAGGCGTAATTACCCTTGCAACTATAGATCTAATGTAAAACTTCCCTGCGCCCCGAAGCCATAGTCACGGGTATTGTAGCCTTTCATTGCAAATCCATTATGGTTCCGTATCAGGTTTTATGAAAAATCGTTCAACCGTAACCAACCTGCTTGAATTTTCTCACCAAATAACCAATTCAATCGAAGCTAGCCTCCGAACTGACTGTGCCTACACATATTTGACGAAAGCCTTTGATAAGCTTGATCACTCTATACTTTTGAATAAGCTGGATTCTTTTCAATTTCCTAACTTGTTTCTAAATTACTTGACAAATTGAACTCAACGTGCATCCTGTCGCGGTGCCTTGTCATCTGAAATTAAAACCACGTCTAGTGTTGCACAAGGTAATCATCTAGTCCCTTTACTGTTCGTATCTATTAATGATGTAGGTTCCATTCTGCAGCCATCTTATGTTCGGCTTTATGGTGATGACGCTAAAATTTTCCAAATTGTAAGAAACCTTAATGATTGCAATCAGCAGGATCGAAACATATTGGACGGCTGGTGACGGCCGATAGCAATCTCCTTATATGACAAGTGTACGATTGTATCTTACACACGTAAAAATAATACTGTTATCTGTGAGTACTCACTTTTGAGTACATCTTAGAGTACACCTTAAATAGATCAGCAAAAGTACTCGATTTAGGAGTACATACTGCTGTATCAACCATTCACATTTGACGATCACATCGGCTCAATTGTTGTGATAGCTAGTAATCAGAGCCGTCTTTGATTAATTTGGGGCCTTGGGCACTTTCAAAAAAATGTGGCCTCTAAGACAGAGGGTTATTAGCAACAGGCAATAGAAAAGGACAGGAACAAGTAAGCGAAATTCAAGATATTTTTATCTGTTATTTTTATATATTTAAAGTCACATTAAATCAATAGGTAATTATATTCCGGAAAAATAACTCTTTAGCCATTATACGCATTAAAAACTCTATGTTGATTGAAGGGGTACTTTTCTAGATTTTAAACACGCAAAATCATTAATCAGTTCTTGAAAGTCTATCTATTTGAGCACATCACATTCTATGGACATCAGGGACAAACTGGTCAATCTGTCTTGAAGCATTGTACTTGTTTTTTCGCAGGATGATTAAAATTCAAAATTTTTTTATTTACATTGAAAATTTTATTTGACAAAGTGGTTTCGAAAGTATGCACTGATTCTCTTCAGGCACCAGCACACAGTGCATACTTGACTGATGTGACCACTTGCAGTTGGAAATCATTAACTAGTATTTACGCTAGTTGTAAAAAATTTGATTCGGCTTCGGAGGCTTATTCCGCAAAACGATCGAGTTTTCCGTATCAATATTCTCTGCTTTGATAAGCTTTAGAGACGATATACGTTGTCTGTGCTGATTTATAGACAAGAAGGGAACCATGATCACAATTAAATGATCTTTACATTGTACTTCTTAATTCGTTTTTATTCTTTTCAATTTTGAGAAAGAGCGTTCCCCACAGCAGTTAGTTACCATCATGCTTAAAAAGATTCTCAATGCGATTTCTACATTTGGAAACATGTCTTCAATTTTCTCTTCTTTCAAAAGATGAAATATTCCTGAAAAACTATTAGTTTATTCATTTTCACTAGTTTGAACACTTTTTAAGTATTCTGTTAAATGCAGACATCCATTTCTAACTCTTTCGCGCTAACGTCGTTATGATAGATTTTAGTGAATTTTTTGCAACTTTGTCTCAACTCCTCGGGACTCAAAGTTTTCAAGCGAGATAAAAAGCCGAACCGATGACTTATTTCCTGGTACGAATTCAACCGCTGTTTTAGATCAACACTCAAGGTACCAATTATGAGAATAAAAGTTTCTACTTTGAATTTCTCTTTTCCATTTAGTTGGACTAACGACGTAGAGTCATCAAATGTCTGAGGTGAGCTTTTACCTATTATTTATCGAGATATACATAGGTCTTTGTAGTCACTCCGGATCTTTCGCACGATTTGAAGTCATCAAATTTATCCCTGACGTTAATAATAAAATCATCAAATTTGTTGCAACATCCATTGTTATAGTTTTTTTCTGAAGATAAGTACTTGTTTTGTCTATTCTTTCCAATATGGTCTTCTATATTTCTGTCAGTAAAATAAATCCTAGGTTTTCCATTTTTTTTGGACAAACTAAGAGCTTCGTCCTTAGTTTCTTGTCGCTGCTCTGCATCGCGGTAGACCTCAATGCTTCTATAATTTCTTTATGACCTTGATGTTAGGCGCTTACTGCATCAGCTCCCGCAAAACCTCTGGTTTCAGAAAGACTTTTAAGTCCTTTATTTTGAACCTAAATATTCAAATCGAATTGTTTTTTGTGGTCTGATTAAAATTGAAAAATTTTATTTTAACTAGGTGGTTTCGAAAGTATGGACTGATTCTCATCAAACATTAGCTCACAGTGCATACCTGACTGATGTGACCACTTGCAGTGCGAGATCATTAATTTTTATTTACGTTAGTTGTGGTAAATTTTAATAGATATTCTCTGCTTTGATAAGCATTAGAGACGATATAAGTTGTCTATGCTAATTTATAGACAAAAAGGGAACCGTGATCACAAACTAATAGCCTTTATGACTAAATATTCAGTCAATTTATTCCATCGGTAGGCAGATCCCGGAAAAATTGTCCAGTTTCTGAACCATTTGAAAAAATTTGTTCCCTCTCGTACACACTCAGCGGCATGAAGACCTACCAAGTTTAGAAAATGTCCTGCTCATTGTAAAAAAGTAGCTAGCAGATTCATATTTTTCCTTGATTTTCGCTTGCAGACCAGCATACTTTCCTGACATATTTCAAGCACTGTTGCAGTTTTGGCCTCTGCAATCCTTAATTCTCTAAAAATTGCAGGATGCTTTCCGCTAAACATTCTGATTTATGTTTATTTCTAAAAACCTTTCGATTGGAACACTTTCTTTTACGTATCGAATTATAAAAGTAAACTGGTTAGTATGAGACAGATCGGGCGTGCTGCCAACGCTAATCGAAAAATATTTAGTTAATTGAACTTCCTTTATAATTTTTTTAGGATCTGTTTTCCCGTTACGTCAAAAACCTCCTTACAAACATTCGCCGATAAATAAGAAATGTGTCCCTTTCCAGGATTCCCAAATTGATTTTAGGTGATCTGCAAGAAATTCATCAAATTCACTTGTTGACTCCACACATCCTAAATAATTTCCATTGTTGGGAGATCCAAAGATTTTATTATCACCTCGAAACGGAATTCCTTTCGATACGAAAAGTTTTACACCTGCAACAACCCGTTTAAGTACACTTTTCCGGTAATCCGCTTCTTTTTGATATTGACATATTTACTCTACTAAGTGCTTTACTTAGTGCCAGATAAGTCATCATAGATTGCCTATGTGCAAGGCTATTTCTATGATGTAAAATTATGTGGTTAATGTTTTTCCAAACATCACATCCACATCGAGAGCATAGGTTTATATTAGAAGGGTTAAATAAGCAGCAAGAAAAACAAAATATAGATTTCTTCGAAGGCGAAGGCAGCAACCATTTTCTTTCAACACTTTCATTGTTCTTTCATTTACGATTAAATAATGCTTTATTGTAATACCTAGAGTAACCATCTTCTTTGTCTTTGTAGCTTTTGGACGCTTCGGAAAAATCACACTCTTTATTTTGAAAACATGTGCGCCCTTACGAATTCAAATTTTGCGGTTTTTTCGGTAAAATTTTCGTTAAAATAATCGGCAGGGTCGTGTGAAATATTTTCTGGATCTGGTGACTGCTTTTACTGAATTAAAATAGTTGTTGGTGAAGTTATTGCATTTTTTCCGTAGGGACGGACGTGTTCTATACAATATAGTTCAATTACTTTTTCTGAAGTGATAGGACTTAGAACAAGTAGATTGTGAAGTTAACTGAAATTCCGCAATCTGTTGTTGATTTGATTCATTATGTGAATGGTTTATTATTTGGTTACTACTCACATAAGCTCTTGGTATAAAATATGATGTTAATTTTGGTAATTTATCAATTACTTCATTCTGAAGTGCAGTTTATTTGCTTTTTTCTCAGCCAGTAGGATATGACCGTTTTGTCATTTTGTGTATATATAGTATTTAATATATGTTATTTAATTGCACTAAAAACAATAGCAAACACAAAATAAAACATACAGTTTACAAGTGCAATCTTTAGTGAAATGATTTGAATTTTTTTTTAGTCCCGAACAGAAATTACGCGTCGCCCGTGCTTTTGAAATAGAAACAGCAGAAATTAAAATGCCCTCATCATCCATGGAAGGGGCCACAGATCGATTTGTTTATATTTATTCCAGTCATGCCGAAACTCTCACAACCCAAAATTTGCATTTGCAGCAACTGCTTTTACAATAATAACACATTAAGAGTGATTCATTGACAAATAATTTAGGGAAATCACCTACTAGTAAGCAGATACAGTTGCCACTGTTAGGTCCATGGTTTATGAGATTATTTTAAAACATATAAATAGTTATTAAGCATAGTCAGGTAATTATAGTTTAGTTTTAATAAATATATTTATCGGTTGGTGATCTGGAAATAAAATGCCCCATATATCGCGGGGCTCTCGGCACTTGCCCAGTGTGCCCATGTGCTAAGATGGCTCTGCTAGTACTGCCTTAGCTTTTGTCAGAAAACGTTCGAGGGAATTCAACGATATTTTCTAACCAAGACCCTCTTATGCAGCGTAGCCAGACCTATTGTCGAATAAGCAAGTAGTTCCCTAGTTTTCCCGAATCAGAATTTGTTGGGAGGCTCATGGAGACTCAGTTTTAGTCGTCAGCGGGGTATTTGGCAATAGGGACAGAGGCTTTTTGATGGCATCGAAATGCCTTGAGTTGTCAATCTTCATGCATTTACATTTCTTGTGATTTCAATTAGAATTCAGTATTTATGTGCCCCACAGGATTTTCGCTCAAGTACTCCGTTACTAAAAAGTTTGCTGGCAAAAGTACTAAAAAGTTTGCTGGCAACATATTTAGATAAAACCGATTTCATTTTTGCGATGTCTTTTCTAGCAAGCCTAATTTTTTGTTTGGTAAGCTTTCGGATCGTGGAGGTCAATGTTACGACCTTGGTGGCATTTTTATTTGTCTTTAAACTAATGTTCAAAGAATATTAATAATTTGAATTTTTTTTTAAAATTTCGATAGCTTTTGCCGGAGCTATTAAATCATTATAAAACTGTCATACACTATAATATATTTCAAAAAAAGATAAGCTAAATAAGCTAATGGGTTCATACCCCATTTATAAAGGTTTTAATCCTTTTCTTTTTAATTTTTAACAATATTTCAAATATAATATTTTTAATAATTTTAATATGAGGTACTCTTATTACCGTTTCATCAACTTCTTGATTCAGAGCATGAATAGGATTAGAAATTAATTTATTATCATTTATCCCCCTAATGAATAATACTTTAATATAATTATTAAGGCCCCCACTCACGAGCAGTCAAAATGGCCTGAGTCCATTTGGCTTGAGTCCGTTTGGTTTAAGTCCAATTTAGCTCGCCACTTACGATAGAGCCTCGATCTAGTCAGTCCATTTCATTTTCTGTCATTAATTTAGAAAAAATAAAGATTAACTTGAAAAAAAAAATATTTTTAATCTAATAATGAATAAAAAGCATATGGAGGAGTTATTTTTTGCAATTGCAACTTGCATCTACATAAAGCAACGATAGTCAAAAAGGAAATGGCAAAAATTGTAAAATTTGGTAAAAGAACTCACACTTGAGCCTTCTGATTGGCAAAATTATTTAAGAATGGATGATACGACATATAACACGTTGCTATAGTTGCAGTAGCTATCAAATGAAAGGAAACCCTGCAACCGCTTGCTATACTTAGAAAGCGGTTGCAGGGTTTGGGTCAAGTAATATAATATACATTCATGTGACCTATATTATTCGACAACTTCCAAAACAAAATCATGGCCACCACTATCCATTATGCTGAATTTTTCGATTAAATAAAATAATCACAGAAACAGTCAATGAGCTTGTCACAGGTCAGCGTGCAAAGCAAGACTGCCACGTTGTTTGGACTGAGGCTTCAACACACACGATTAGTCCATTTTGTCGATTGTCCAAATTCGCCCTACTATTTTCCCACACACGGTCGAACCAAAAAAAGGCCCGATGGCCTGAGTCCATGGACTTTGGATTGATTGGAAATCCAAATTAGTTGTTTCAGTCCATGAGTCCATCCAAGTTCTCCCACATACGCTGAAATGTTGGCCTGGCCTCAGGCCATTTGGACTGATTTAATGCTCGTGAGTGGGGGCCTTTAATATATATAAATAATTAATTTGTCAATTTGTGTTGCTTTTGATGAGCGGCGTGTTGGCAACCCTTTAGCTAGGGCAGGCACTGAAAGCGAAAACCTTCAAATCTACGACTCTCCTAAAAAATTGTCGTTTTTTGGAAACAAAGCAACTCATATATAAACCTTATGCTTTGTCTACATAGCCAAAGTGGAACATTTGAAATTTTACAACGGACAAGAACAGTAACTCTTCCCCAATTCACCTATATTTTTAGCATCAAAAACTTCTGTTCACGAGAGCTCACGTCCCAATAGTCAGATACAGTTGAACTTTAGAAAATGTATTGCCCTTAAGTAGAACCAGGTCTGGTAGAAGCCATTTTGAAATTTAGACAATTTTGTGCCAGTGGTGCCATCTTGAAAAATCACTTTCAAAAATAACTGCTTTTGGCCCTATAAATTTGATTTTGACGAAATTCACACAGTGGCTGAATATTACTCTGAGCCACGTTTGATAGAAATTTTAGTGTCATAAATTTTAAAAATTCGCTCAGGAAAATAAAGCTCTTTGCCCTATAGCTTCCAGTGCAGTCATGGAATCATATCGAAATTCATATGGCAAATTGAACATATTGTAAAATAATAGGGCTGCCAGCTATGGTTGCTTTTGTATTTTTTTTTTGCAAATCTTTAGTAAGCAATTTTATCATAAAATTTTCAAATCATAGTGATCTTTTAGTGAAAATAAGCAGCAAATATTACGATCTACAAAATTTGAAAACTTTTACGGGTGTTAACCCAAAATTTTTTTGTATCCCTATAACTTCCAATGCAGTCATCGGATCAATACGAAATTGGCGGAGTAGGTTGACTCCAACGTGAGGTAAATGTGACATATTTTGGGCTTCGGTGCAAGCAAGGCGTTGCCAGCACGAAGCGTTTTTGTTATTTACGTACCAATAAATGCTTACATAAGCATTTAAAAATAAGTAAACAATGATAGCGTTTACAGCAGACGTTTAGTCCGCGGACTATACACCAAATTCCATCTAAATTATTTAGTCCACCTGCTGTAAACACTCAGTACCCGACCCAAGCAATAGGTCGGTACACGATTTCAAGCGACCTGACCTAAAATATGTTGATTTGATTTTTGCCATTAATAATATATGTACGTTGAATTTAAGCTTGCAGTCCTCTCGTTTGACTCAAAATCATTTAAATAATCATGCTTGAGAGACAAATGAAAATATAACTACAGTGTATGAACTAAAATCAAACTAAATGACAGCTGCCACGTATGTACAAACGAGGACTAAATTTTAATTTTTGGTCAGGTCGATGTAAACACCTTAGGACAAAATTCACTTAGTTCGCGCTATAGTTCAGGTCACATTTAGTCCAACCGCTGTAAACCCTACCCATGTTTAAATTTTCTAAGGTCTGGACATTTTTTGGATGGCAGCCTCAAACACCTTGCTACCACTGTAACTTTCGATGAAGTCACCGAAATTAAATTGGCTTAGGGTATATTATTACTTAGGGAGTCCGTAGTAGCTAGTGGTAGAATACACACTCAAAATCTGCACAAATCCTCTACTGTTCTTCGCACATTAGTATTTCTTCTGATGCGCTAGGGTTTTTTTTGAGGTTTCTTCTATTACCATCTCAAGCATCGAAGGTAGCTTTCTTCATCTTGCGCTCCTTAATATAATTCCAATTCCAATATATAAATCATTATTCTTAGGCAGACGTATCAATTACATTGTACGCACTATTCCGTAGGTACTGATCAAACCAGACTACCCAGAATCTGATGACCCCCCAGGCACCATCCTACGATTGAGTCTTTCAAGTCGGCAAACGTAATAATTAAACAGATGAAGTGACATGATAAAATCCAATCCAAATCCAAACTGAAATGATTTTTTATACAAAATGACAAACGATGCTCACCCAAGAGAACCATCAATTGCAATGCAATCGAAAGGACATAGTGCAACCATCAATTTCAGAATGCCAAGATATCTTCATTGCTCAAATTCAACCCAATGTCCAGTGTTTGTTTGAAGTACAGTGCTAATATGGAAAACATCGCAATGAGAATGATAAGTGAGAAAGACTAATCTAATAGGAGACAGAAAAAAGGTACAAGTCATTTCGATTTATTTACTCCTAAAGAAAATAAAAGTATTTTAGTCACCCTGTAAATCGAGAATACGTCTTACGTGCTACATATTTTTTTTAGTGGCATCCCAGGTTTTCTCCCCTATTTACCTAGAAATCGAAATCGGAATTAGCGCGTTGATTAATGATGGCAATCGAAAGCGTCTCACGGCAGCACGGTTCCAGTTAAGAAGCCACCTGAGCTGAAACTGCACTCCAGTTAGTATTTGCTGTAAATATTCGCATACGCTCTACACCGCAGTACGATGCACAATTATTGAAGAAGATAGCTCTTGACCGCCGATATTATTTATTTGTTTTGAAGCGCGATGCTCCACCAAGACCAATTGCAAGTCAATCCATCTTGTTAATGTTCAAGACTTATGCGCGATTGCAAAGCAAATACGATAAGATTCATTCTTTTGATGATTCCCTTGCATTCCCTGTTCCCCTCGCCGGACACATTTGTTCTGTTCTGCAAAAATCCCTTATGATGATGATTATTATTATTATTATCATCTTGGACTACGTTAGGTTGGGCTGGGTTGTGCTGTGCTCCAGCTTTTTCGTGCTGCGACGGTGATGAAGGTATCAAATTCAAGGATGCTTTTCATTCGAACAAATATCTTATGATCATTATTCTTTCGCGAAATTAAGATTTATACTTTCTGACATTTATATGGTTGTTTGTGGTGGTAGAGATTGTGTTGGTGGTGCAGGATAAGAATAATGAAAAATTCTCAAGATTAACATTTGAATGGAAATCGTACTGCAACATAATGGTTCAGTTCAAGAATTGATACGGGTAGTAGTTAGCCGTGACTTGATTTATTGACGACGCTCGAGAATTTCGAATTATGTATAAGGAGTGAAAAGATGACCTCATGCGAATTATGACATCAATTATTGGAAAATAATATATGTATGATTGTTGATTTTGTGACGTTTAAAATGGATAAGGATATGCCCGAAAGACAGTGTTAATAATTATGTTCTTGGCAAATAATGGTTGCTATGAAATTATTATTTGAATTTACCGGTAGATACTGATGTGAATTTAAATCATGGTATATTTTTTTGGTCGTAATTGTAGTCTAGTCCCTAATAACAAATGAATTTTTTATTCCAAAACTCAAGTTATAGCTGTGTTCAAACTTACCATTGCCCATAGTAAAATAATGTAGTTTCAAACTCAATTAAAATAAACATTTTTATACAATTTAAATTTTCTAGCGTGTAGATTAAACTTGCAGACAGAGAAATTTTTGTAACATAGGTTCATTTTATTTATTCCAAAACTAAGCAAAAATATGAACTCTATTTAATTATATTTGCTGTCCTAAAACCAACGAAAATTTTATAAATAAAACCTAATTAGCTACATCACACTAAAAAAATTTTACCATCTGACTGCATCTTGGTTTCGAAAATCGGTCAATATCCTCGGGTGTCATCGTTTAAGGTCATTGTTCCAGATTCCTGCTTTAATACCATCATACAGTCCAGTTTCTGGCCAATGAACGCAATTGTTCGTGTATTTATACCAAGAAATCGTGCTACTACTGGTGAATTTCTGCCAAAAAACGATTCGAAAACATGTCCATCTTCTACGCTAACATGAGTGGCATGCGATCTAAAGCTAACGACTTTAATACGTAAAATCTTTCTTCGGACTTCAATGTCGTAGCTTTAATAGCCCAGTGAAATCCGACATAAAAAAGGCGAAACTTCGGAAAAATTAGGGGAAAGCTGAATTTTGGTGTGAGCCTTGATACTGGTGTGTTGAACAAAATGTCAAAAGTCTCCATCGATCCGAGTGCTACGTCACTTTTTATACGGGGTCACTCACTTTGGTGACCTTACCTAAATATCTCAGTAACGGTCACGTCTTCAGAAAAATAATGTATTGCGAATTTGTAGCTTAAAAATTTTCAACAAAAAAATTATAAATAATTATAAATCCTATTTTCACCTGCAATTTTGTTGTTTTGTCCTGCTTTTTCGTGGAATATCCCATAAATGATGCCGCAATACAGTTTTTTTCGGAGAAGAGAGTAGTAACTTTTCGGAGTACATTTTTCTACCTACCCTGGAGTCTGGTAGATAAGTTTGTGTACATGTTTTTTTTATGCGCCTCTTAAACTTAGAAAAACAAACTCACAAACATGCCAAGTCGTAATCAAAATCGGATAATATCAACATGCCGATGAGAATGACGGTGCTGTTAGTAACAAATGTTTAGATCATTATATCTCAAAAACGGTTATGGTTACAGGAAAAAGTTATACAATTTTTTTTGTTGGAAATTTTTCAAGCTACAAATTTGTCATACACTGTTTTTTTTAAAGACGTAACCGTTACTGAGATATTTAGGAAAGGTCACTTTTGGTGACCTTTGACCTCGTATAAAAAGCGACGCAACACTCGGATCGATGGGGACTTTTGACATTTTGTTCAATACGCCAGTGCCAAGGTCCACACCAAAATTAAGCTTTCCTCTAATTTTTCCAAAGCACCATGTTAGATTTCCCCGGACTATAACTGAAACTTGGCTTTGCGCGAAGATATTGAATGCAGAACTATTTGATTCGCGGTTTTCTGTCTTCCGTAAAGATCGTCATGGAGTTTTAATCGACGCTCCGGCAGGTGGGGGCGTCTTGCTTGCCATGCGCAGTTTGGATCGCATATCAGAAGTTATCATACCGAACACCGATAGCTTGGAACTTGTCTGTGCTCGTGTGGATCTGGGAATGGTGCAACTCTATTTGGCAGTTTTATATATCCCACCTAACTCAGCATCAATTTGTTATGAGCAAGTACTTAATGCCACTCATCATTTATGTGATCTATTAGATGAAAACGATGAACTCATCCTCATGGGTGACTTCAACCTACCCAGGATTACTTGGAACTTATCTGACGACGACTTCACATTAGCCCCAACCTTTTCTCCTGGCAATCGCCCTTACGTCGAAGAGTTTATAAACGCAATGCTTGCGTGCGGCGTGAACTAAGTAAATAGCATTTCGAACTGTCACGGAAAGTTATTGGATCTAGTTTTTACTTCAAACGCCTACTCATCCAAAGTCAAGCACTGTCCATCATCTCTGGGCGATTCAACACATCATGAGCCAATTCTTATCATCTACGAAATCAATACATCTCTAAATACTCCTTTACATTGCTCACGGTGTTAATTTAATTTTAAGAAAGTTGACTTGGATGTACTAAATGGTCTCATTGCGAGGTGTGATTGGTCCTCTGTAATTTCAGAAAAATACATTAATAAGGCAGTGTTCAGTTTTCATTTAATTCTCTTCAGATGCTTTGCTCAATTTGTACCAGTCTTTTTCCCTAACAATTGCAATAAGGTTTTATGGAAATCGAAGGCAATACGCTACATACAAAATTTAAAATCTAAAGCTTGGAAAAAATATTGCTCGTCTCGTTCTGTTTCTGACTATTTGGTTTTTGTAGGGTTCCGGAATATTTACCAGTCTGAGGTAGAATATTTATATCAAATTCACCTTAGAAATCTTCATTCTACTTTTCAACAGCAGCCAAGCAGGTTTTGGAATTTTACTAATTCGAAGAGATACCACGATGGGTATCCCACCACGTTTAACTCAGACGACATGGTCACTTCCGATCCATTAACTATTAGCAATATTTTCGCTAATTATTTCCGTACCGCATACAATACGGAATCTTCTACTATCACTAATAGTTATAATGACAACTTGACAATGATCTCAACATCTTTGGGAATGAAAGACTTGTATATAGACAAAGATACCATTTTAGCGTTTTCTAGGAAGCTGGACAATAATTGACGGCATTCCTAATGCTATCTTAAAATATTGTATTACCTACCTGCCTATTTAATCTTTCTCTGTCGCTCTGTATTTTTCCTAGTGGTTGGAAATATGTAACCGTCACACCTATTCATAAAAAAGGCGATAGAAATGTTGTAGGCAACTATCGTTCAATCGCAAAACTTCCATGTGCTGCTTAACTATTCGAAGCGATAATCAGTAATGTTGTGGTGTTTCAAAGCAAATCTATATTATCTCCTTTCCAACATGGTTTCATGAAAGGCAAATCCACAACTACCAACCTGCTTGAGTTTTCCAATACTGTTATTACATCAATCGAGGCAGGACTTCAGGTAGACTGTATTTACATTGACTTCACGCAGGCTTTTGATAAGCTGGATCATTCTATATCATTTTGTAAATTGTTCTCTTTTGGCTTTCCTCAGCTATTTATTTCCTGGATAGCATCTTATTTGGAATGCCGTACGCAATGTGTATCCTTCTGTGGCGCCCTTTCATCAGAAATCAATGTCATATCTGGTTTTCCTCAAGGAAGTCACTTAGGACCTCTACTTTTTCTCTTATATATAAATGACCTACCATCTGTCCTGAAACATTCGCTAATTTTACCTTATGCAGATGAAGTCAAAATTTTTAAAAAGGTATCTAACACTCACGACTGCTTGGAACTTTAAGCTGACCTAAATAACATCACGGCATGGTGTGACACTATCAAATTAGTCATTAATATTGACAAGTGTACCGTTGTTTCGTACACGCGTAAAATTAATCCGTTGAGATTTGAATACTCTTCGAATAGTATTCCCTTAAGGTAGTCTTACCAAGTACTCGATTTAGGAGTACTTTTAAATAATGCTTTTATTTTTGACGATCATATTAACTCCATCTTATTAAAAGCTTCATCTACTTTGGGATTTGTGAAGAGGCGATCCAACCCAACGGGAATCGCGGTAAGGTTTTCTGGCGGAATGCATCAATCAAACAATGCTAGTAATGCCAATTTCCTATTTCCAAAGCTATTTCCCAGCAATTAAGATATACTCGTATACATGACTTGGAGCATGGGGAATGCTGCAAGGGAGAAAGCTCATATGTTATAAGTCCAAGACTGGCCAATGAACATCACTCGCAGAAACAAGGGGAAAAGAACTTACGAGCATACATCGGTTATGGGTAGTCTGCTATATAAAGCGGAAAGATGATAATTTCGGAGCATGCGCTATTGGAATTTCCAATGAGCGTCACAATCACTCAGCACGCAAAAACCACACATGTTGAGATACGATCGGCCGCCGGCCAAAGCTTTAATTCGTATTCACCGTAGATGACGGAAATGCGAGAATACGATGTCGTACTTTCCAAAAAGCTCTTATACATAAAGCTATAAGGCTAAAAGCATAAGTTTCCCCTTGCATAAATCTTCCCAGCTTAGGACATGCAATGTTAAAAAGAAACAACATGTAATGGTCCGGTAATGCTTCCACGCATTACGCGAAATGCTTACCGAATATATCCGTAAGCATTATTTTTCACGTTGGGAAAGAGCTTCATGACATACATCTTACTAATATGCGTGCATAATTTGGGCGCCTTATCAGCAGGTGTATGTGGACCGTGTCAAGTTTATTCAGAAAAAATTTCTTCGGTTTTGTTTGTATGAATTTGCTTGGTCATATCCTCTTTGGAGGCAATTACATTGATCGACTTAGGTTACTGGTCATGAATACACTTAACAACAGACGTGAAAATTTCAAAACGATCTTTGCTGCTAAGCTCCTCACGGGAAATGTTTCACAGAGTGAGACACGTCAACATTTTATCTGTCCCTTTCTATCGGATCAACTACGTCTTCAATGAGCCCGTTTGGTCCACAAAAAGAAATTTTAACACTGATTACCATCAATTTGACTTTAATATATGCTTACCGTCTTTGAAAAAGAGCTTGGATAAAATTAGTCTACTTTATTTGATTTGTTTGTAAGTTTTTAATCTTTTTTAATGTAAATGCTACTAGTTTTTAGTATTTATTCAACAGAGTTTGGATTTATTCAACTTGTTGCCCCTAATACTGTAAGTACACGAATGACATTTTTGTCATAATTATGTCATAAATTGTTTATCGTGTTATTTCGCTAGTGTAAACTTAAATTAAAGTAAGTAATCCCACGATAACCCTCGTACGGATCTATGGTTTGAAGCTGGTAGAGAGCTTCAGTACAATTTTTTAATCATTCCACGACTCACTTTACCCCTGATTTTAATCAGATACCTAATCACAGCTAGGTGAGCCCAAAGCTTGGTTGTCGGACCCTCGTCCGAACCTGGATTCAAACCAGGGACCCCACACGCAACAAGCCATTGCTCTACCCACTAGGCTACTCAAGCTTCGCCAGTGTAAATGGATGAAAAACTACTTATTGGATCCCCGGGGTACCTTTCAGGCCGCGGAATATGTGAGATTTGATTCATTAAAAAAAGGCCATCAGTTATTTCCTGAAGTAACTGTGGACTGCCAGTAATTGACAAAGGTATAAGGTTACATTACCTTGGCTACGGCTAACACACGGCTCAATAATATCAGTTAACTTAGACATTCAGCATCGTTTATTGCTTTCACTACAACGTTGTTGTAAAAATTGGAGGGTTTGCGTTTGAGCGCGCCCTTGAGCCTCAATTCTTTCCTACCCTGAACGAGATACGTACCCTTCCTTGCGTTCTCACGCTAGTAGATCTATCGGAATTACTCCCGATACCACCATTATGGTCTCATCTGAGACGGTACGGTTACTTTAGGCGATGCGCGGGATACCCCTGCGCTAGGCACTGCCAAGGCTCTCCCGAAGTTTTCAGTTTGGAGCACATCTCGAATTTCGACCTCCTATAGTAAGACAGAATTGGTTGTTACCATCAGTAGTCTCTGTATCGTTTCACTGGGTTTATCGACGTTGGCCGTTGGTCTGTTCAGCGATATCATGACTACCAGAGCTCTATCACATGCCCTGCGGATGCCATACCAAAATGTCAGCTTTATGTCCAAACTCCTAGATACCTGACCGACTAGCCGGAGCCAGCTGTCATGAGTATGACAGCTGATATCTTCCGCTTCTTCAGCATTTCTCCGCTAATCATCAGCAACCAACGATACGATCCATGGATATCGGCTGCATGTAGCCGAGTATACGGGTCACTAGTTTGTAGCCATCTCCCCACGGGTCTGAGTTGGCGTTGTGATAAGCGGCATGCTCCCGGCGCCTTTGCCTGCTCTCAGCGATTAAAATGGTATTGTAATTGTAATCGACCGCAGCGCAATCTTCCATCAGCCTTCAATCGCTGCGAGGACCCCAAAGTCATGGTGACATCAGGAATAGTGGTTTTCCCCGCCCACGGGATCTCGGTTTTTCTCTAGGAGCCACAAGCGTCACGTTACCCTGGCCATCTACGGCGGCCCGGATCGAATCTTACTATTTAGTGTGATTTCTAGGAAAACCTTTCCTTCTGTGGTCTTTGTAATATGCCGTACAAACGATTCCGTTTCATCCGGAGATGCATTTTGGAGGATTGCCTCAAGGACTGATATAATTGATATGACAATCTTTTACGACAACTATCTGTTGCCATATTTTTATGATTGGAGCTTGGACAAAAAGTCATTCGTGCAAATCGAGCACGAAGGAAAAATAGCTCCCAAAATACGGTACAAAACAGTTTATTGTATCTTCGCAGGACAAAGGTGACAGGATATTAGGCAAATCAAAAGAGATTAAAAAAGAGTTCAAGCCAACATAGTTATTATAAAAGAAGTTGTGCTCACTACTTTGAAATATGAAACCTGATCTATGAAACAAATTTTAATCACTATTTCTAAATAAAAATAATGCGAGTCAAACTTTTATTTAATCAAGAGTAGACCGTACTGATATATTTCTGAGTTAAGGTGTATATTGTTTTCGCACAAATTTAACTGCTACATCAATGAGGTAACACCGTTTTGCCAAAACTTCATGATAATCCAAACAATCATCCCAATTGAAATTCTTCAATCAAAAACCGACTCGCATGTTTAAAATGACCCAACTCATTTTCAACGAGATCATTTCGTCGAATCAAGTAGCTACCGTTTCTTAATGATGACAAATATGTTGTCGAAATGCCATTAACTCTGGACCATTTCACCTACCGTTGAAAAATAAAACTGGAAACGCATCCAATCAGCCACCATGTCACTTCAAAACATTATCCACCACTCAATAACATGACAACCGCAACATACTAAAAACCTTTGTCCGGCATTTTAATAGCTTTTACACCGAGCGGCCAACTCACCCATTCGATCCCTCCAGCCCGTCATCAAAACTGCACCGGTACGAGCCAAAGGGAAGTCAAGCCAAGCCAGGCTAAACAAGCTAGAGGTCATGAAATGTTGATTAACGACAGGTCTTCGGCCTCAGCACTTTTTTTCGTAGGATTTTTGTCATTTTTATGAATGTGCAGAACGCTCAAAAATTATTTATGGACATTCTCGCCTCATTAAAACTACGTACAAGAAGTTTTGTGGCTTTGTGTGTCGCTCAGAATATTGGACTAAGTTGTGTTTCGTGGCTTGGCTCGACTCGACACATTCAGAAAACGAGAAGGAAACCAGGGCATGTGCCAAAGTGTCGGTCTTCCATGGAATTACGAAAATAAGTAACATAAATCATTCGGGCTAAGTAGTTCCTCAATCCGCCGTACACAATAACGCTTTCCGAGCACTTCAAACACTCGCTGGTACATGCGCGCGTGTGGTGTGACCAAGCCACATAAGTACATGCAAACATTGGCTAGTGATTTTCCCGAGGGATTTCTTGAGTGCCTTCTAAATCTCGGGGCTTTTAATTGAAACGAAGAGTGGCTTGAAAACGATATAAATTAATTAGAGTCCACTTAACTGTTTCGTTAGAATGTTGTAACTGCTTCATATGCCACACGGAGTAAGCGAAAATGCCCTTCAAGTCGTCGGCGAGGCAGGCGTCATAATTGACTCTATAAAAATGTCAACGAATAAATGAATCTATTTGGTTGGATATAATTGATATAATCGCATTATCATAAAACTTTCATCTTTGGAGTTATTTATGAAGACAGAGAACCAGCTTGTGGTAATTAATCTGCACAACATGAAAATCATGAAAACTTTCATTGCGCGTTTGTTCTTATGAAATACATATTTCAATTAGAATGTGGTTTGCGTGGTCTTTCGGAGTCACTTAAGAAACATGTGTTTTTGTATGAGAAATGAGATGTGAAGAATGGAAATAAAATTATGAGCTTTCATGTGAGCTGCGAAAAATTCAAAGCATTGCGTGTTTGAGGCGGTTTGGTGTTTTGTAGAATTGAGGTAACAACTTCTTTAAATTCCTCAGGAGGAGTAAAATATTTGAAATTAATGTCCTACATTTCGGTTTAAAGTCTCTTTCGGTTCAAAAGCCACTTAAGACTCTTCCTATCAGAACATCTAAGCATGAACGAAACCCCAAAAAGTTTTCGTGTTTACGACTAACCATCTTCCACCATTCTTTCATATTTTACGATAAACATCGACTTGTGCTACAGAAAATTTATGGACTCCACTTGTTCGAAAGCCCATCGTGATCACAGTTGTGACCATGGAACATATCGAATCGACAAATAGGAATACGTACTACTCAAAAAACTTATATGGTACTAATGCAGCGACAGAGAAATCGAATTCATGCCTTGTGTGACATAGATTCACTGGAAGCAAGAAACTGCAATGACATCAAAGGTGAATTCACATACATATGGCGTGCACTGTTCAAGTAGTCTAGTCTAGCCGAGCTATTCAAAACCAATATTGACGATTGCAATATCTAGGTACTGGTATCTAAGTTGCAAAAGATGTATGGCCTGGGAAAGTGAAGATTTCGAACATGTTTCGTTTAATTAAACGTCAGTACAAGTGAGAGTGAATTAGGTTATCGTTTGTTATTTATTTGATTCTTTTCAGTGAGCGATTGGGGGGCTCGATTGTATGCTAGAATATTTGTATGTATTATATACATATTGGCAGGAATTTCCAGGTCAAGATACCCCCAAGAACAGACTGAAAGAAAAAGGGAGCTACCACCGATGGGAGCGTCTGGATTCACACGGACGGGTCAAAGACGGATACAGGAGTTTTCTACGGATTTGAGCCTTAACCTGTGGTGTGGACTGTTGGACTATGCTACCGTCTTTCAGTCATAGCAGTTGAGTCCATTAGCGGAATATCAACCAGATCAATGACGATTTGCGTCGACAGTAGGGTAGCTATTCACGCTCTTGCGTCTTACAGATGCTCTTCGAACACGGTTAACGCTTGCAGAGTGGCTCTCAATGAAAGGGCAAGGCATATTCCTATCCGGATTATGTGGGTGCCAGGGCATATTGGGTCATGGGTAACTAAAAGGCCGATGAATTGGCGCTGAAAGGTTCAGGAGCTAGTAATAGCCCCTGCATCACTGTACCACTGTCAATCGCTGACGCCACAAGCAAACTTGATGCCGCCGTATGGGCCAAACTATAGTCCGAACGGGAAAACAGGACGGACTGCAGGGTGGCCAGGACATTATGGCCATCACCTGAACTAAGCAAAAGCAGGAAACTGATCAAGCTCAGCAGAAACTGCTTGAGAGCCACGGTCGGCTTGCTCACAAGGCACTGCCTTACCGCATCTCATGCAAACAGAATGGGACTGACATCCAGCAATTTATACTAGAGGTGCGAGACGTAAGAGGACACCATCGAGCACACTCTCTGTGAATGTCCGACCCTAAATAATAATCGCCTCAAGATTTTTGGTTCTTACCACTTTCAAGGGTTAGCAGAGGTGGCCAGTACTGTCACGCTGAGTCAGCGGAGCGGCCACTTGGCAACTCTAACAAGCCAACAGAGGGTGGTAAATCGGCCCAAACTGATGGCCTAATGCTGGCCGTGTTCCCGGGAGCCCTCCTTATTAACCTAACCTATATGATCATATGACCCATCTTATTATTGAAATGTGATTAAATTTCATGAGTGAGTTTATTATTCATGAAGAATCAAGTGAAATATTGGAAATGACCATCTAGCGAACAACGTGAGTTAGCTGCGGAGGAAAATAAAATACTTAGTGGTAATCTATTGATGGATAGCAGTCTAAACGCAGCATAATAGCTCCTGAAACGACAAATTGAATGAAATAATCAAATAGTGCAGCAGATTCTCCTGTATTTTCCAAGTCACAATGATTTGATGTCAGATTAATTTTCAAGCTTATTTTTACTAATGTTCGAAGAACATCAGTATTAAAATCACTTTGGTCAAAAATTCATATTTCTATATGCAAGTATATATATATTCTATATATAAGTATATATATATATATATATATATATATATATATATATATATATACATATATATATATATTGTATATATATATCTATATATCTATAAATATAAATATATATATATATATATATATATATATATATGTATATATATATATATATATATATATATATATATATATATGTATATATATCCATACATATATATATATATATATATATATATATATATATATATATATGTATATATATATATATATATATATATATATATATATATGTATATATTCCATACATATATATATATATATATATGTATATATATATATATATATATATATGTATATCATCAAAAAATTTCAGTGACAAAATCTCAGGAACGCACCATCCTACTGAACTGAGATTTCCAGGATACGTTTGTGTATGTTCAGAATAGTGCCAGGTTTCATAAAAAGTTAATATTCTTTAACCCTTTGGCGCCGGCGGCCATTTAAGTGATATTTTAAATATACCTATTTTTCTGTCAAAAAATAACTTTTACAAAAATAACGTTTATGTAATGAATTCTGAACGTGTCTTAAATGTGAATATGATAATGTTTTTGAAATTTTTAACCCTAAGTGTGCGCTAGGCTTCTCAAATGAGATTGGGAAAATTTGAAATTTTTTGAATTACGATAACTTTTTATTAAATCATCAAATCAATATGAAACTTACATGACATATTAATGTTGATAAGTTGCACACTTGCATGAACGTGCTCGCAACTCTGTAGCTACGGCAGGCATTGAAAGTGAAAACATTCAAACCATCGAATCTCCGAAAAAATGTCCGTTTCTTACAATAAAAACCAACTTGTATACAAATCTTATGCTTTGTTTACACAGTCAAAGTAAAACTTTGGAAATTTCATGTCGGACAAGAACGGTAGCCCTTTTCCAATTTACCTATATTTTTAGCATCAAAAACTTTTGTTCACAGGAACTCACGAGGCAATAATCAGATGCAGTTGAAATTTACAGAATACATTGGACTTAAGTTCTGATAGAAGCTATTTTGAATTTTGGGCAACTCTGTGCCAGTGGTGCCATCTTGAAAAATTACGAGGAAAAAAAACTGCCTTTTGCCCTATGAATTCTGATTCAGTTACCAGATTATCATGAAATTAACACAGTAGCTGAACCTAACTCTGAGCCGTGTTTGATATAAATTTGGTTGAAAAAGTCGATTGGTGCTGCCAGCTATGGTAATTTTTGTGTCTTTGGTTTTGAAAATTCGCGCAGGAAAATAAAGCGTTTTGCCCTATAACTTCCAGTGCAGTAATGATATCAATACGAATTTCAAACAATTAATGGAACCTATTATAGGCATTATTCTGGCCGAATCTGGTTGAAAAGCTACGGTAGGGTTGCCAGCTATTGTTGGTTTTGTGTTTATTTGCAATATCTTTACTAAGCGATTTATCGTAAAATTTTCAAATGGTAACGATTTTGTAGTGACAATAAACAGCAAATATTAAGTTTTCGATTATTTGAAAAATTGTGCGGCTGGTATTCTTTATACTCCTATAACTTGGAGCGCATTCTTCGGATCGAGATGCAACCCGCAGGATAGGTTAATTTCAACGTGAAGCAAATGTGACTGCCAGAGGTTGCCAGCACAAGTCGGTAGTGCTATTTTTCTTTCAATAAATGCTTACAGTTAGTATTCATACCGGAAACATTTACAATGAAAATAAATAACCAATGTTTCAATTCCCAAAGCTCTGCAAATTTTTCGGATCGCAGCCCCAAACACCAACTTCAGTTACAGTGCTGCAGGCACTGAGCATTTTCTTCATTGATGTTATATGAGATGCTGCTTTCAAAGTTTTGTGATATAAGCAACTGATAACAAATATAATTAACATGTGTTTTGGTCTCATAAACTTTGAAATTCATGCCAGTGGTAATATCTGAAACCTTTGCACCATATGAGTTATAATGCATTCTTGAGATCAAAGTAAAACGTGGCGTTTGAAACAGTTTGGCTGTAATAAGCAGCTCGTGTGGTAGAATTTGCACTCAAAATCTGCGCGATTCGTCTACTGTTCTTCGAACATTAGTGTTTCTAGCGGTTCAGGTGCGCTAGAGATTTTTCTCTTAAATTAACCTTCCATTATTTCCTAGAGAAATGGGAAAACGAAAAAAATGATTTCATTCGCTATCCAATCAAAATCCGCTTTAGGCACCAGAGTCAAATGAGGGGCCAAGTGAGGTGTCAAACTGATTATTCCTGAAGGTTTTATTACCCCTACTCTCCAACCCATCAAATGGGTTTTAACGGGACGACATAGCTTTGTTTGTGTGTGAAAGTAGCTTGTGGCTAACGAAATCGATAGTTTGAAAGTTTTTTTTTATTTTGTTTACACTTTATATTCTTAACCTAACTTAAAGATTAATTAAGAATAAAAAACAAAAATTTAGTCGCTATACCATTTTGGCTTGGTATTTATTTTTTTTTTATAATTTTTATTGTTTTTATGTTACAAGTTAAAAATACAGGGAGATTCATTATGAGGTTGGATTTTCAATAAGCTTTTTTTTGGCAGATTAAGCGTGACTCCTATCAAACTGTAATTTAATTTTTATTCAGTATTGTTTGACAAATCATCATTGAAAGACTTACACCTCTGGAACGGGCTCTGAATCAGCTCAATGAAAATCCTCAGCTTTATCGCGAAATTTTTTTCAGTGAAGAGGCGCATTTTTTGCTCAATGGATACGTCAATAAGCAGAATTGCGGTATTTGGGCTGATGAGCCACTACCACTACAGCCACAGAAATGCACAGTTTGGTGTGGTTTATGGGTCGGTGGAATCATCGGTCCATACTTCTTTTAAAATGAGTCCCGTCAGAACGTAACCATCAATGGCGACCGCTATGAACAGAGGTTATCGCACCATGATAACGGATTATTTGCAACCTGAAATTGAAGCCCGTGGTATCGGTGAACGTTGGTTTTGACAAGACGGCGCTCCTTCGCATACAGCGAGAGAAACAATGGACTTATTGAGAAATCATTTTGGTGAGAACCTGATTTTACGTTTTGGACCAGTAAATTCGCCGCCTAGATCGTGTGACATCACACCTTTATATTATTTTCTTTGGGGTTACATGAAGTCTCTGATCTTCGGGGATAAGCCAGCTTCAATCGACGCTTTGGAAGCCAACATTACTCGTGTCATTCGCGAGATACCGGTCGCTATGCCGGAACACGTCATCCAAAATTGGATCCTTAGGATGCACTATTTACGGCGTAGTCGCGGCCAACATTTAAATGAGATAACCTTTAAAAAGTAAATGTCATAGATTGTTTTTTCGACTCACATTAAAATTTTTACTATAGAATTCAACTTCATGCCTTTTATTTGAGATTAAAAACCAAAGTTCATAATAAATCACCCTATGTAAGTCAGGGTGTAAAGCTGCTGAGGTAATGTTGGTAATTTACACCTAGTAACAAACAATAACGAATAAGGATCAGCTCGTTTACATGACCATCACGTCCCTAAGTGATTTCAGACCCCAATCCCGATACAGGAGATTGTTGTTCGATTACTTCTTAGCTACCGGGCTGTAAAATCTACCAGCTTATAGTTACAGGATTCTTCTTTCGAATATCAACGGCTTTATCATGACAATCTTGGAACATAATGGGAATGCTTAAGCCAGGATAAGCCGGATGAAGATCCGCTAAGAAATGCATGTCGGTTTTGAAGAAAATATATATGATGCATTGCAATGCGGGTTTAGCACCTTGGATTTTTCGCCGCACTTAAGCATTTAAGTTCAAAAACTCGGAAATCAACACCGGGGTACTAAAGCAATGAGCAAAGATTGGTCTAAGAAGTTGGAAACGAGACAGCAATACCCTTAGCATTGTTATGTATAGTTTGGGATCTCCTATAGGTAAAAGTTATTTGGTTTCACTCACTGTTGCTTGGTTTGATGCTCCGTTGGTCAAAGTAAAGACTTAGTTTGTCAAACAGCATTCTTGAATCTTCACTCTTTTGACGCAAATAAGATCATCAATAGCATACAGTATATCAGTGGTGGCCGGGTACCTCATTGGCTAATATGGTCTGACTAGCCCCTTCTAAGCAAGGTGGGTGAGAGGCCTCTAACCGGTCCCGTAAAACGTAATGGCTCTGCTGCACACCTGTACAGTCACCAGTAGTCTGAATTATGTAAACGAAGACCTGCCCTTTGCCTGGCAGAACGGCAGCCATGTTTTTCTTCGCAGTTAGCTTTCACCCATGTTTTTCTTCGCTTGTTGGGCAAAGGTTCACCTGTGGGATTCAGGATCTTACACTCGTTTTGTCTGAATTTGGAGCCTAGCGAGCCGCGGTCTACGGAATAGTGCCCTGCTAAACTAGAATATACACCAAAACTATGTTTGGCAGAAAGGTTAAAAGGTTCAGCATACTGAAATGCCTACGGAACTCTTGGATGTCTTTGTGGGAGTCTAACCCACGACCCAAAGAGAGAGAAGCACGGTCGGAATGCTCCAATGATTTTCTGCAAGCGGAAAGTACCGAGAGGCGAATGCTAACAATTGCTTTGTCCGTGAACGCGAAACCCAAGGCTGCAATAAAAAAAAATTTATGGATCTTTCTAAAGACGAAACAAAACCGAACTTCCAGCCAACTTCTGGAAGAAAGTCAATCAAACTCCCTTTCAAAAGAGTTCATAAGCAATGAGATCACAGAACAAGGAAAAGAGAAGTGAACCGGGAGGCCAGGAAAATAGACAAGAGAGAGCCTGAGGATATTCATGTGAAACTAATTTCTATAGCTAAAAAGCCTTCAAGAGAGAAAAGCGAATGAATAGGTCACTAGAGGAGCCGGCAGTTCCTTCCTTTATTAAAGGAAGAGGAGCGAATGTGATGGAGACTTGGGGATGGCGTGGCTATGGCGACTAATAAGCGAATCATCGAAGAGGTACCGATGTGTCAACGGAGCAGGTATTACCTCACTTTGAAAGCTGAAACATAGACTTACTTTATGCGAGATCCCAATTTAATCCCGATTCGGGATTATCCCAAACATCGCGTCATATAAAAGGGCTACATTGGAATTTGGGTTTTCCGAAATTCGAATTACGTATATGCATATAAACTTGTTTTACGGAATAGGTTACAAGCTCATAGAAGCTGTACTGGATAAGATAAATAGTATCGATGAGTGACAGGTGCGTTCATATCGGAGTGCAAAAAATCGTTTGAGAGTAAAATAAAGCAATCATCCAGAAACTATCGTTTTCGGCATTGTTTGCCTATCCATTTTTACCATTCCGTAGCACAAGTCTTGAGTGTTTCGTGACATGAAAAAAACCGTGATCTCCTCGAGAATTCCCCAAGACCGTTTTCAGCTGTAAATAGCCGTGTTATCTGCGACGCATGTGAAATCACTTCGAAAGTTTCAATTCGGTTAATTTGTGCCGATCATTTGTTTTCAGTGCGGGCTCCGAGTGTTGCTAATTACATTGTTTTTAATATTTTTCGCTTTCGAAACGATTTACTGAAATTATTATTAAACACAGCTAGATTTTCGCAATAAATCTTGTGCGATAAATACCAGATATATATGTCCAGAATTACTATCCCAATTTCCAGGAGAGGTCGTAGGTCAGTGGGTACGGTTGCGGCTCTCGAAGCAAAAAGTGGCGAGTTCAATCCTCGACAGAACGTACGGTTTTTTTTTGCTTTTGGACAACTATTTTTCTTTTTAACATATTCTTTGTCTCAAATTTTTTTTCTTTTGGCGGGATATCACCCATCTAATAAGGTCGCGTATCGTCTTATTTTTTAGGCCCAGTGCGAAAAATCGTTGTATTGTGATTCAGGCATAAGGGTTGGAAAGCAAAAATTTCGCACTGGAAAGCGAAAATTTTCGCTTTCTAGAGCGAAATTTTCGCTATCTAGGGCGAAATTTTCGCTTTCTAGGGCGAAATTTTCGCTTTCCAGAGCGAAATTTTTGCTTTCCAGAGCGAAATTTTCCCTTTGCAGAGCGAAATTTTCGTTTAACCTGAGCGAAGTTTTCACTTTCTAGGGCGAAATTTTCGCTTTGGATCTGTTCGGGACTTCCACGACAGGACTCTGAACCCACCTTAGGAGTGTCGACCTCATCTGCACGTGCCATTCTTCGGAAGTGAGTAGATGATGCTCACAAAGATAGATAGACGACTGCTGATGTGGCCAGGCACACGAAGGTCTTCCTTTCAGGCAACCATGTGACTGTAGGATTCTTGCTCAATAAGAGTAGGAAAGTTTTCAGAACATTGACAGCCATTTTAACTGAACACAACTGTCAAGGAGGACATATGTACAGAATAGGTGTTGTACAGGATGACCTCTGTTCATCCTGCCTAGAAGAGGCTGACTCTGCGGAGCATTTACTCTGTGAATGCCTAGCGTTTGCGTGTCTCAGATATCAATGCTTTGGCTGGGATGTTGCACGCATGCAGAGGATAGCCTCTTTTCCCCTATCACTGATCATAAACTTTATCAAGAAGTCTGGCAAACTATGGTAGGCAGGGAGAAATGAGTACAATGGGTATTTTGGCCTGAGTGCTTAGAGGTGTCAATGCGCCTCTCCCGCAGCCCACACACACATCACTTCAAACGACTAGTTGTTGAGGTGGCAATTGATATCATTGTTTCTCTGTTTTAGGATGAATTGGTATGCTTGAGCTTCTTAAACATCTTAATGATTCTCCTCGGTACTGCTCCCATTTAGTAGCTTTTAGAGCAGAATCCTAGTGAATAGAAGATTTTTCATCCAAAATATGATCATATCTATACCCACACTGCGCGCTATTTTTAACTAAATGGAACTGATCTCATTGGTAATGCGAATTGAATTGACCAAATTTTCAACATGTTGCATAGTTTTCGAGCTGAGATATATCAAATACATAAATTTCTTCGAAAATAAACATGATTTCACCATTTTAACAAAGATTGTTTTCTAGACAAAAAAAATCAGTTTACCGTTCTGTTTCCAAACTAAATCACCGCTGTCTCAATAAAGCTACTGCATTACAATATCAATTCTTCCGTAAAACCGTAAAAAACACTTCAAACGACATTCCATCCACTAAACAATCTAGAACTTCTGAACGCATCCGAACGAACATCAGGACATACTCGTAAACATACATTGTACTATTCAAAAAACCTGCAACTATCAATCTTCTCGAGAAGATTCTCAACCGCGCTGCACTGCAGCACGGTTCATTCTATTGATGTCAAACATTCGCACGGTTTGACTTCCTCATCGTTTGATTAGGCCTCACCCTGTCAGTGTTTCAAATTGATTGAAGTTATTGAATGCACTTACTAATAATGGAACCACTTCATGAACGCATCGGTTCCAGTGCAAAGTGCACTTTGCTTTCTGTGCATCGCACAGTTCAGTTCAGTTCGGTTTCGTGCAACTTGCCGATGCATCAGTTCGATTGGTTCGGGTGATGCAATGCTTGCCTTCTTCTAATTGATTGCCTTCAGACTGACATATGATGGTTGGTTGATGCGGTGACTGACGATAGTTGAACTCGAAAACTTGTTACGCTAACGCAGAAGAGATTCATGTTAGCGTTTTACACGCTTTAGAATGAATGTTAAGAATATTCGGAGCAGTGTAGTTTGTGGAACATAAATACGGTACTAAAATTGTAATAAAAGAAGAAATTTGAATTTAAAATAAAAGTAATAAAAGTAACAATTACTCAAATCCAAATGGTCTCCAAGAATACACGCTTGAGACTAATTTGGGTTCCAATGAAAATTCCCACAAGAAGTATTTTCGATCCTAGGCCGGAAGAGCTCACTGTACATTCTCCCTAAGTCCCATTGGACATTTTTTTAACCTGCAACCGACTGCAACTAGAACCGAACCTCTCTCTCCACTAGCATTTGATGTGCAGGCAATTATTTAGGAATCAATTATTTCGCATCGGCTATCTATTGAATGCGAAACCGTACGGAATTCACTAAGCTCAAGCTATAGATACTACCCTAATCTCCGTTGTCCATTCGATGCACCGCCAATCACCACGATATTTTCGTAGTGCAGTTAGATGCATCGCTTCATTGAATTTATAATAGACGTCAGGTCTGACGACTACGACGCGGCTAGGTGTTTTTTATTGACCATAATGGAATAAATCAACTGTCGATTTTTATGACTTAACTGTAACTGATACGAAATCGCCTTTCGATAATTAATCGATATTTTACGCGAAATTAATTTCAGCTTTGATGTTGGACTGACAATTGATTTATTTATGGTGGCTTTTCAAAATGTGCGAACACTGAAAAATTCCTTCATTGTTCGAGTGAAATTCAATGTTCGAATTATGTTGCAAGTAATTGCAGCAATCAGGTGCCAATCGATTTGTTCATGGTTTAGATGAAGAAATTACATATATCGAGTGTTTGGATAGTTTGCTTAGAAATTATAGGCAAAATATATGCTGCTGCGAGTTAAAGCTAGTATTTCAACTAAGAACAATAAATTAACCCGCAAAAACTCATAAACTATGCAAAATAGTTTGCAAACATAAAAACACTTCATAACCAGCATTTAAACCAATTTACGGATATGTAGATATACTACGGATAAATAAACCGAAAGCCTATTTAAAAACCCGTGTCTGTGACTCAATGATCGATTCTCAATTGTTCGAGGTCACGTTTTACAAGAGAAAACAATAAACGGAAGCTAACGATCGTTTTGTTTGTTGAACGACTTTCGACTTGTATGAGTACTTTTTTCTATATCTTTCCGATACACCGATTACCGTTTTACTATACATAGTCCTCGAACATGGATTTAATCCGTGATCCATACCATTCTCTCCCTCTCTACATGACGATTTCGTTGGATATCTTTGGAGACCGGGATGCAGGCATGTGGATAGCCTTTAAATAGGCATAACGCTCGTTTCGGATTTCCGGCCTGCGCTTTGGCTTGGCATGATGTCGTCGACGTCGTCATGCACATATGGCGGCGGACACAGTCGATTAACCCAATAGCCAATAGATAGTTGACGGTAGATACAGAGAAGTCAGTAGTCAGCACTGGGATAGGTATGATTATCTCTAATAGAAATGGATGTTGCCAAAAGAGTACCGTGAAATCTCAGTCGAGGTGTAGTCATAATGTAGAAAACGTGACTTTCGTATTAATAACGATATTGTTAGAACAGCATGTTTCGAACGTTGTTGTTATGGCCGACTTGATATTGATAATCATATGAGGGTTCCAGAGGTAAGCATAAGCTAGTGGAGCAGTTCGACATTTGAATGGAAAACCGTGAAGAATTATAGAATAATAAAAATTATGTTATGTACTGTTACATGTGTACTACTTACTGAAATAGCGGTAGTAGAATCCAGCAGAGAAAGTAAATTATTTTCTATTTATGCACACGATAAGATATCGTTTTATTAGGGCGACAAAGGAAATCAATGAAAACGTTGAGATGAATAGCGTAACGGAGATGATTAGGAGATTATGTGAAAAAGAAAGCTTAGAATTTTTTTTTAAGAAGAAGCACTCAAATCATTTTACTATTGTCAGCCGAATTGACTAAATGTGTAGCTATAGTACGAATGAAATTGTGTTTCTGTAGTCAGTGCAGGACACTTTTTTTGGTCATTCAGCTGATGGAAAATAAATACTCAGTGGAGAGAACTAATTTTTTTAGCGCAAAGACATGAGCTACATGCGTTCGACTAATCACATTTTTTTTCTGATATATACCGGATGCCGCAGGGTCATTTTTTGATTTGTTTTAATTTATCGTTTTAATTTTTTCAGCTTCTTATTCCGGATTCATTTACAGACATTTAAAAATTATACAAAACAAAACGCTCAGTTAGCTGAATCGTGCAGTTTTGGATGACTGTTTCTAGTATAGTGATGAGTATGTTGTATATTGCTGGGCAAATATTGTCTCCAGGTTAAGTTAGAGTCCTTGAACGGTCAACATGGGCGTTGGATTTAAGATATCACCATAATTAATTCAGTGAAAAATACCAGACACCCGACGTTACATTTCCAGTTGTCATGGTCGTGGTTGCATTTTGCTTTGTAACACTTCCTTGCCATTGATTTCTTCAAGATTTGGAAATTAACGTTTTCGCGGAGTTAGTGCTTTCGGCACTTTCACCCTTCTTCTGGGTGGATGACTTCCTCATCTCAACTCACTTCTCACCCAAAGTCAAACATGTCACTTCGAGCAGTTGTTCCGCACTATTCTGTTAGCTGACAGAAAATGGATTGCATTTTCATAGCGTTTATTTGGATTTTCCACTTCTGGAAATATTCCAAAAGCGTTTCTGTGTAGGTTTCTTTGATGATATAGCTTGTGCTTGCTTCAATGTATAGTATATACATGTATCGTCGGCGTACAGGGCTACTTTTGCGTCTGCATACATCTGTTGCGAGTAAACTATACAATATTGGGGTGAGTGGTGTGCCTTGCGGGACTCCAGCTTCCATTATCCGTACTGTTGAGAGTGGGTTGCTAATTTCGACACAGAAAGTTCTGCTCTGGAGAAAAGATGCAATAAGTTGTATGAAGGTTGATGACATTTGGAATTGTACACTGTGCAAACGTCTTCCCCAGATTCGTGGAGTTCTTTGGAAATCAGTCATAGCTGGGCGGATGGCCATCTCCACAATTAACACTTTGAGCAGTTTCGTAGCCATGGAGACCTCGAATCACCACGTTTGAGTTCTTTTCCTTCAGAAGGAAGTACGTAACGTATTGTACATACACTCTCACTAGTGAGGAGTTTTCTTAGTTTTTTGCGTGGTCTAGCGGCGTAGCGAGAATAACCTGGATACTTAAATATATGTGGCGGGTTTTCAGAAAATTCTGCACCATTTTCAAATAAAGCAATGGTCATTAAAAGTTGATTTTTTTATGATAAACAGGCATACATAAATTTCTCCCCAGTTTAAAAAACCATAAAATAAATAATTTTTTCAGTTGTAAAAATGTCGTTAACACGCGCAGAAATTCGTGAAAAGATTTTGCGCATTTGGACAAAAAACAAGTATCAGTTATTTTCTGTGATCATATAGCTAGCAGGTAACTCAAAAGAGACGGTGCAAAGGACAGCAAAAAAGTTAGTGGAAGGTGAAGGAATAAAAGACAAGTCGAGATCAGGTAGAAGGAAGAAGAAACCTGGAGGAATTGTCAAATTTGCTGAAAAAATTCCTAAGAATAAAAGTAGGTACATCAAAGAGCGCTGTGTAAAAATAATAATATTAAGACCTACAAGAAACAAAAACTAATAACCAACACATCGTTCACGTCCAGGTCAAGGAAATTGTGCTAAAAAATGTTAACCAAAAATAAATGCTGCATAGTGATGGATGATGAGTCGTCTTTTTTCATGGACCACAGTATTACTCAACAGCAAAGAAGGGGAATGTTAATGATTCGGAGAAAACAATTGCCGTGGAAGAATTCGGGACCAAGATGTTAATGTGGTAAGCCATATATCAATGTGGGAAGAAAACTCAGCCGTTTTTCACACAATGGACAATCAATGCCGAATTGTACGTGAGAGAATGCCTTGAAAAATACTGCTGACATTTTTAAACGGTGCACACTCGGCTGAATTCCGATTCTAGCTGGACAAAAGGCAAAAAATCAATGTCCAAATGTAAGGTTTTCAGGTAAAGGAAATTTTTTTTAAGGCTTCACTTAACCTAATTCCACAAAAAATTTGTTATTATAGTGAACAATAGTGCGTAAGAAGTTACTGTGAAAACGGTTGAATACAAGTAGAGCGTGAGACGCACCCGCGGTACATTAGTGTGACCTTCCTTTGTATTATCTGCTCGGTGACATGAATGTTTATTTTCGTTTGAGAGCTAATCTTACTTGTTCAAATATCTTTCAAGAAAAAGTTTCAAGCACTAAAACGCCCTATTGAAAAAGGTAAGTTTGTATCATTAGAATATAAGAGAGTGTGATTTTCCTTCGTGGAAACTGAAAAATTCTTCACATTTTAACGCGCAACATTTTTTCATTAGATTTCATTAACTTCAAATTTCGAGAGTTTCTTTATTATGGTATAATTAATAACATATTCAAAAAAGGAGGGCCATAACGAACCATAAATTGGTGTAAAAAAAAATTCTGGGGTCAGAATTATAAAATTTTAAATTTTCAGTTTAAATCCTAAACGGACCCTGACCTTCTATTTATATTTTATACCTTAAAGACCTCAAAAGAAACATTTAATGCTAATTGCTTTTTAGTGTAACGATGATGACTCAATATTGTCCACCAGTAAGGTTATTATTTATAAAAGAAACAAAAATAAAACTCTAGAAGAGAAGTAGATGCTGTGCAAGAAGAAATAGAAGCTCTTTCTTTCGAGTTCATAATTAATGGTAATAAAAATTTGGTTAATTTATTATTTGTCTATATATTTATAGGTAAAAATGTGAAAATTTATTTTAAAATGTTATTGACAATGCTCGATACAAAAATAATAAACCTCGAGTCAATCATGCTATTTGTGTGGATGTAAGCCTACTGAAATGAATGCATTAGAAAATATTAAAAATCGACCGATTAAGACAGAAAACTTGCAATTTGGCCTCAGTAATCGACATACATGGATAAAATTCCTAGAAGGCATCCTGCATATAGCTTATAAACTGGAATTCAGAAAGCCAACCATGCGAGGGGCTACTTCGCATGAGAAGGATAAGGTTGACACCATTAAAAAAATATCCAGTAGGCTTTACGGGACTCTATATAGGGATAAAAGCGGACAAAGTGGTTCAAGGAAGTGAGACGTCTAACACCGGGAACTTGTCCCGCCAATTTTTTAAGCATGCAGATGAAGCCGTTGCAGCTACAGGAATTGAAAAGCGATTAATATCTAGATTTGGAACTATTCTTCAGGTATGGAACTATTCTTCCTCCAATTGTTCACTACGGCAATTACTTTTTCTTATTCGTTCTTTCTTATTGTTGCAGGTTATTTCAAGCGGAAATACAATCAGGGAAGAAAAGTTCAGCACATTTGTTTATGATACTGCCAAGCTGTTTGTGAAGCTATATGGCTGGCACAGTATGCCTCCCAGCGTATATAAAATCCTTTTGCATTGCTCTTTAGCTATCAAGCATGCTCTTATTGCAATAGGGCAGCTTTCAGATAAGGTACAGGAGGCAAGAACTAAAGGCATGAGGCGATTCAGAGCCCAACATACTAGAAAGTCCTCATACATCAAAACCTGTGAAGTCTTAGTTCACATGCTCATCGGATCCTGTTATTACAGGCCTTCGAATTTTCCAGAAGGTCCCGTTGAAGGAGCTAAGGCCTGATGCAAAGGAGCTGATCACGGCTTCAGTGGAAGAGGATATGAATGATAGCGAAGCGGAGAAGGATTCTCCAAGCGAATCGGAAAATGATTCTGATTTTAAATTTTTGTAAAAATAATACTTGGTTTTACTAGAAAATAAAAAATTCTGCCCTAAGAACTAAAATACCTACGTTTTATCTCGTATATTTTTTTTTATTATTTTTTTAAGCTATTACAATCTTTAGGCCTTTGTTAAGCCCATAAAATAATTTTGTTCAGCTAGAATCGGGATTCAGCCCACTGTGCAGCGTGTCTACATTATTTTCGCCTGTTATAGCTACTGCTCATTACGCTCAAGAGCAAGAAAATGATGTAAGGACAACAATGTGGAATTGGTTGAAAAACTTAAGACCTCACTCAGTGCTCCCGAATTCAGGCCAATAGAAAGATATTGAGCTAGCGTTAAAAGAATATTAAGAAAGGAAAGTAAAGCTGGCAAATCACTGGGAAAAAATTTTCGACCTTGAGGACAAAAGCAAGCGATATGGACAATTTAAATGTAAATCTTAGATGTAAATACAGAAACTTGTAGGAAAAAACTATATACTACACTGTCTTTTTTTAAACAAAATTTAATCGTTCAAAACTTTCGGGGACAGTCCTTAATTGATTTTAAATTCTTAAAGTGACCTTCTAATTTCGTTTAGTTCACGAGTTATGACTGGCACTCTCGTTTTCTTTTGTTCTGTGTTTTTTGTTATTGTTGCGTCTTATCTATTTTGTCTGTTATTGTTTTTTTCTGTGGGACTGTGCCTGGCCTGTGTGTATTCAGAGCGGTTTCATTGCCTAGACTGGTTTTGCTGTCGGAAGTGCGTACTCTTCTTCCGTCTGTACTTCACTGGCTGATATCCACTGAGAAAAAGCTATTTAGTTTATCTTTAGTGTCTTTCACCGCTGATGACTCTGGAGTATGAGAGATGCTGTTTGTTACTAATGTTCGAAGAACATTAGTAACAAACAGCAATAATTTTTGCAAAAATTAAGCTAGCGAAATGAATTATGAACGTGTTTTTAAATGTGAATCGGATAATGTTTTGGAATTTTTTAGCCCCTTGTGTGCGCTAGATGCCTCAAAAGAAATCGGGAAAATTTGAAAATTTTTAAATTGCGATAACTTTTGACAGAGCTACTATATTTAATCATCATGAAACTTTCAGGATATATTGATATTATTAATTTGTCAATTTCTATTGCTTTTGATGAACATGTTGCCAACTCTGTAGCTAAGGCAGGTGCTGAAAGTGAAAACCTTCAAATCATCGATTCCCCCGAAAAATTGTCGCCTTTTGGAAAAAAAGCAACTCATATATAACTCTTATGCTTTGGCTTCATAGAAAAAGTGAAACATTTGATTTTAAAAACGGGTAAGAACGATAACCCTTCCTCCATTTACCTATATTTTTAGCATCAAAAACTTCTACTCGAGCGAACTCACGACGTAATAAACAGATACAGTTGAAATTTATAGAATGTATTGGTCCTAGATAGGACAAGATCTGATAGAAGCGATTTTGAAATTTAGACAATTCTGTGCCAGTGGTGCCATCTTGAAAAATCACTAAGAAAAATAGCTACTTTAGCCCTATCGATTCTGATTCAGTTACCAGATTGTGGCATAATACTACTCTGAGCCACGTTCAATAGAAATTTGCTTGAAAAATTCGGTTGGAGCTGCTAGATATGGTAATTTTAGTGTCCTAAATTTTGAAAATTCACTCAGGAAAATAAAGCTCTTTGCCCTATAACTTCCAGTGCAGTCGTGGGATCATATCGAAATTCATATTGCAAATTGAACTTATTGTAAAATAATAGGGTTGCCAGCTATGGTTGTTTTTGTATTTTTTTTCCAAATCTTTAGTAAGCAATTTTATCATAAAATTTTCATATCATCATGATCTTTAAAATAAGCAACAAATATTACGATCTACAAAATTTGAAAACTTTTACGGGCGGTAACCCTAAATTTTTTCTATCCCTATAACTTCCAATGCAGTCATCGGATCAATACGAAATTGGCGGAGTAGGTTGACTCTAAAGTGAGGTAAATGTGACATATTTTGGGCTTCGGTGCTATCAAGGCGTTGCCAGCACGAAGTGTTTTTGTTATTTCCGTACCAATAAATGTTTACATAAACATTTGTAATTAAAATAAGTAAACAATGATAGCGTTGACAGCAGATATTTATTCCGCGGACTATACGCTAAATTCCACCTAAATTATTCAGTCCACCCGCTGTAAACACTCAGTACCCGACCCACACGATTTCAAGTGACCTGACCTAAAATTGGTCGTGGACTATATCGCCGTAAACACAACCGACCTAAGCCTTGATTTTTGCGCGATTATTAATAATATATGTATGTACGTTGAATTTAAGCTCGCAATACTCTCGTTTGAATCAAAATCATTTAAATAATCATGTTTGAGAGACAAATGAAAAGATAATTACAGTGTATGAACTAAAATTAAAGTAAATGACAGCTGTTACGTACAAACGAGGACTAAATTCGACCCGACCAAATTTTAGGTCAGGTCGATGTAAACACCTTAGGTGTGGACATTTTTTGGATGGCAGACCCCAACAACTTTCTATCGCTGTAACTTTCGATGAATTCATCGAAATTAAATTGGGTTAGAGTCTATTATTATTTCGGATGTCCTTAAGTAGCTAGTGGTAGAATACACACTCAAAATCTGCACAAATCCTCTACTGTTCTTCGAACATTAGTGTCTTTCTAGCGGTTCTGATGGGCTACGGTTTTTTGTTTTCTACTTGTCCGTTTTCGTAGATGGCGTTGGCGATGTCTGACTTGATGAGAAAATTCAAGAAGTTTGGTTGTGTTTGAAGAACATTTTATAAAACAGTGGTGGTACGAGGTCATAATGGATATTTGCAATGAAACGCTACAATATCAGTGATTATAACTTCAAAAAGTTTTGCGACGCAGGGAAGTTTTGCTATAGGTAGTGATGGGTCGCTCATGAGCGAGTCGCTCAAAAAGAGCGACTCTTTTGAAGGAGCTGTGTGAGTCAACTCTTCAACTCTGAGCGACTCAGCTCTTCGACTCTTTTGAAAGAGCTATGTGAGCCATCATTTAGAATAGCTCCGCACACTTCATACCTTCACTTTAGTGGCAATAGCGATATTGCGGAGCCACTCAAACAACCACCCGACCAAATAAAGCTTATGCATATACACACGGCAATACTTCATTAGACTACCGTGTGTACTTGAAGCGAAATCTATGCTATTCTAACGTCGGAACACGAACATATGTATACGACTATCGTATTGCACAGTGAAAAGAGTCGCTCCGTTGAATGAAGAATGAATGAAACTGTGCGAGTGAGGAATAAAAGAGTCGACTCTTTTGAATGAACACTGTGCGAGTGAGGAATAAAAGAGTCGACTCTTTTGAATGAACACTGTGCGAGTGAGGAATAAAAGAGTCGACTCTTTTGAATGAACACTGTGCGAGTGAGGAATAAAAGAGTCGACTCCGTTGAATGAACACTGTGCGAGTGAGGAATAAAAGAGTCGACTCCGTTGAATGAAGAACTGTGCGAATGATGGATACTGATCGTGTGCGGTTATTGATGGCGACATTTTGTGAACACACAGTATGCGTTTACGTGCGTATATTTTGCTCTGGTTCACGAGTAGTTTAGTAGCCAAATGTTGGCTATTAGGCGGTGCATTTCATAGGTCGATTTTAGAGATGAAGCGTATACACTAGAACAGGTATATGGAACAGGTTCGTATCGAATATTTTCGTTCTTCAAAAAGTTTTTAGGGCAAAAGTAGTTGAAATCGGACAAAATCGGCCAATTTGGGGTTAAGGTGGTTTGGGACATAACGGGCCAAGACCTATTGCTACGATACAAAAATTTCGGTTTTGTAGGGGAGTAAGGGGTTTTTTGGCCATAGTTTGGCAAATACTGCCTTTAGGACGCTTTCAATGATTGGAAGTGGTCGGGGAGTACAAGAGTGATATTTCAAGGGCAAAAAAATTTTTTGATAGGGGAAATTGGGCAAAAACGTTCATTTCTCCAAAATATTTTTTTTTTACTAGCATGAATTTGGGGACCTTTTTGAATTGTTTCGGGCGAAATTTCCATACAAGTCTGGGAAAAAGCGGCCTGGTTTTGAAAATACGGCAATATGAAATCTGCCGAAAAACCGTCCGGAAAAACTGAAAGTACCACTAAAAGTGCTAAGTAGGAAAAGGTTGAGATCCTTTTAGGGCAAAAGTAGCTGAAATCGGGCAAAATCGGCCAATTTGAGGTTAAGGTGGTTTGGGACAAAACGAGCCAAGACCTATTGCTGCGATAGAAAAATTTCGGTTTTGTAGGGGAGTAAGGGTTTTTTTCGCCATAGTATGGCAAAAACTGCCTTTACGATGCTTTCGATGATTGGAAGTGGTCGGGGAGTACAATAGTGATATTTTAAGGGCAAAAAAATTTTTGAGAGAGGAAAATGGGCAAAAACGTTCATTTTTTAAGCGTATACATTAGAACAGGTATATGGAAGAGGTTCGTATCGAATATTTTCGTTCTTCAAAAAGTTTTTAGGGCAAAAGTAGTTGAAATCGGACAAAATCGGCCAATTTGGGGTTAAGGTGGTTTGGGACATAACGGGCCAAGACCTATTGCTGCGATATAAAAATTTCGGTTTTGTAGGGGAGTAAGGCGTTTTTTGGCCACAGTTTGGCAAAAGCTGCCTTTAGGACGTTTTCGATGATTGGAAGTGGTCGGGGAGTACAATAGTGATATTTCAAGGGCAAAAAAAATTTTTGATAGGGGAAATTGGGCAAAAACCTTCATTTTTCCAAAATATTTTTTTTTTTGACTAGCATGAATTTGGGGACCTTTTTGAGTTGTTTCGGGCGAAATTTCCATACAAGTTTGGGAAAAAGCGGACTAGTTTCGAAGATACGGCAAAATGAAATCTGACGGAAAACCGTCCGAAAAAATTTTGGTAGCAAAATAACGGTAAAATTACAACAAAAACAGAGGCAAATGGAACATGTAGAGCTTAAATTAAAGTTTGATGCTATTACCAGGTGGAACTCTACGTAATCTATGCTTGTGCGCATTCAAGAAGTAAAAGAGCCACTATTAGCCACCTTAGGTGTCCTGAAGTAAAATCTACCAACTCCTTCTTCTGATGAATGGAAAATTATGAAAACAGCCCCTGATATATTGAGCATCTTCAATGAGGCTACTCTAGAAATAAGCAGTGAGAAAACAGTATCGATTTCAAAAATATATATTATTAATATCAACGATTATAAGCTACATTTCAAAACTCTGTCTGAACGAATATAAAACTGCTGATGTACGCAGTTTTTTAAATGTGATCCAAAGAGAACTTTCAAACAGATTTAAATTATATAAAGAAAATATGTTTTGCCTAGAGAGCGTTCTTTTAGATCCACGATTTAAAAGACTAGCATTTCAAAATGAATCCACATACAAACTTGCTTGTATACATCTAGTTTCGGTACCCACAGCACAAGGAACGCAAAAGTCGCTATGGCGAAAATTTGATGACAAAGTCAACAGTGTAAGAACCCAGCAAAGCTATGTAGTTGCAGGCATTAACGAAATGGATAAGTATTTACAACATGTAAATATACCCAGAACTGCTGACCCTCTCAATTGGTGGAAGGAAAAGAATGATTTACATCCCAGAATCTGGAGATAGTGAATCAACGATTGAGTAGAGTGGCCACTTATATGGAAAGATTTTCAGATATGATTTTATGGTTTATTTTTAAATTTATATTATATGCTATATTATATTTTGAAAGTAATGTTATATTATATTAGATTTAAGCTTATTATTATTAATAAAACAACAAAAAATAGCAATTTACTTTATACTTTTGCAACCATAAAAAAGTTGCTTGAAGTGGCTCTTTTGAGTGGCTCTTAAAGAGCGACTCTTTAAAGTGAGTGAGTTTTACGGAGCTGGCTCACTTCAAAGAGCCATTTTGCCCATCACTAGCTATAGGTCGATGTTTGCAAGTGCGGTGGAGTATTTCCACAAAAGAGGAAAGGTGCCCGATTTTGGGGATGGATTGAAAATAAAAACAGACCGGGTAGTAGTGATAACAAAAATTTTTAAGATCGAATTAGGTATGACATCTGGGATAGGTGTGACATGATTTTCAAGTTCATTAACACATGCGATAATGGTGTCCTCAACATCCTCGTCTCCGAAGAGGATACTTTCGAGTTCGTCAAGTAAGGAGAAGATAGACTGGAGTAAGGCATGTCCGTGCATTAAATTTTACGGAAGCAAGTAAATGACTAAAATAAAATGCCAATAAATACAAATAATAAAAGAAAATAAATGACTAAAATGGGATCATCAATATTTGAGCCATTTGATTAAAATGTGAGTAAAAACCCATCGTTATATTTCTTGGTTGCGAGTAAATATTAAATTTTAACTGTTGCATATAAGTTTTTTTTACTGTTTACTCGACTTGGCTCTGACTCAAAATTACCCGCACATAGTGACTATAAATCAACGCAAACAAATAAAGTATCTTTATTGAATTTTATTTGAAGTAAATGCAAGAAATAAATACCAAACAGAGTAAAATAAGGCATAAAATACAAATGAATACAACCCAAATAAATAAGTATGTAATAGCCAAATAACATATTTACAGATATGATAAAAATTACCAGGTACAGATGGTTAGGATATGGCAGGATTTGAAGGATAATTTGAAAATCAATCGATAGTAAAAATTGTTTTAGCCGTTGAAAATCTTACAGCATCTCTTTAGCGGCTCAATAGCTGCATATCTGGTGGAATGTGGGTATTCATTTGGCAAACGATTCAGCCGGGTGTTCCTTAAGTGGGCGGCTGGTCGCCCCAAATCCCATAAAAAACTATCTATGTCTATGTAACTTTTTCTCAGCTCCAGGTCAACATTTATTTCTCGTTTTTTAGTTATTTGGTCTGTAGTTAACTGTAATCTGACCGTTGCAAATTGAAAGAAAATTTAAACTGTTAATGAAGTTATTAATTTTTGCACTTATCTGTTTTTACTTTGAACCAACCTAATTATGCCCCTGTTCAACTTTTCTGAAAATGCAACGGCAGAATCTTTGTCAATTTATTTGAAAACGCAGAAAAAGTCTCATCAACATTTCTCAAAATATTCTAGAGAAAAAATACATAAATGCATAATAAGATGATATATGTATTTGAATTTTAAAAACCAATGTTTTTTCAAAAAATGCATCAAAACATCCTCGCAGTGCAAGAAGTCAGGCATAAAGAAAGTTGGAAGAGAAGGCAGCCGAGGCAGATGGTATGCCGTACAAGGTAGGAACTTACTAAATTTTAGGTAGGTACGTTTTCTATTCAACTTAATTTTTACACTTCTACTCCTATGGTGATCATTGGGGATGGTTTCGAACAAACACACGTGTCAATGTACTTTAAACCATCAAGATCTGAAGCCAGCCGCTTTTTCAAATACAAAAAAAGAACACTGCTATTTTCGTCTTATTCATATTATTTTTATGATCGGTGAACATCGACACCAAATCATTGTTTAAGTGGTAATTGAAAATCTTTAACCTCAATAAGAAATCCAAGCTAATTATCACCTAGTTTGCATCGATGTATTTCCTTGTTCATTTCTTACTAGTCGTACTGGTCTCTCAACTCAACAATGAAGTAGTTGCTAATCGATCCACTCAAATCAACATCATCTCCACTTGGAACTATCGAACTGACAAAAGCTTGTTTCAATTTCAGGTTCAGCACAATATTCAAACGAGTGTTTCTTGGCCATTACCGATGTAGACAAACCTGAGAACTACGTTAATGACTCTTTAGCACTTCCTGCAATATTATGTCTCGTGTCTTTACTCGTAGTGAAACTGCATCATCATGAGTGCGCGGCTTATGCTAACCGACCATCATACACTTACTTTGCCGATAGCCTGCTCGTTGCTGTCCTTTTCGTCGCTACCACAACAACTACTCAGTCGAGTTGACCCTGATAGTGTACCTGGAAGTGAAATTGCATAAATTGCACTACTCATCGTAAATTGCCATCAATCTCGAGCCAATTATTCATCAAAATCCTAAAGGAGAAAACTGGCTTAAAACTTTTGCTTGCCCCGTTCGCCGCAGCCACACGATCATCGCCACGAAAATCATACTGAATCGTGGCCGCGGGGCATAATTTCGCGTAGCAGCACCACCTGCAAAATGCACGTTAATATTTAATGTACGGACTTAGGCGGCACGATGTACGATGACAGTAGCCACAAAATGTGCATATGACCAGGCAGACCAGCCATCTACCAATATTTAGTCACACAATCACAGTTGCAGTTTCTGCTGGGTTCGATCTGGCCAGCCAACGTCATTTGGCCTTAAGAACCGGGTGCAAACTACAAGACTTAGGCACTTCTTTCATGCCAGCTTCATCTAACATCATAAAACGATAATTTTATGGCATCGTAAGTATTCAAGCATCGCACACGGTCAGATTTCTTCGTTCGTACATATCTAGTGTGCTAAAGCTTACAAACACTCGCACGTGCGTGACATACCGTAGGCATATACATAGGTACGACCGCGTGAATTGAAGGAATTAACGCCTGGCAAATGTTAACTGCACTTGTGCCTTAACGTGTTTATGTCAGTATGCAGGTACGATTGGGTGATGAAAAATATTAATTTGATTTCAATTTGATTCACAAAAAAATAAGAGTAACAAAATGAACAAACTAAAATTCTAAAAAAGTTGTGATAATGTTTGAAAGATCCTTATAAAATTACACGTTCATCTTGAGTAGAATCAAATAGCTTTTGAACTGAATTAAATTCAATCTAATACAATTTTTTCATCGCCGACTGTCAATTAAACCGGCAAATTAAAAATAAAATCCATCCACACTCGGAGCCACAAAAAAAAAAAATTGCAAAATTTTTACACAATATTTCTATTGAGGACATTGCCCTGGCCACTTCAATATGTTTACACAGATTGGACACACATCACATATGATCGCTACGTGCAATCGGGCGACAACGACAACGCGATTCGACGACCAACATTCACCTAAGTATGTATCTCGATATTTTTAGATACATACTTGTACATCTATGTGACAATGCATGCTCAGGTACAGATGCATTTCACTGCAGATTCGATGCATGTACATACTCGTATGGTATATCGGAAGTGTTGCAATGTTCATGCAATCGTAGGTATGTGTTGTCAACAGATAGCTATTTTCGTCGACCTTATATATGTTTGTCGATATAATTCTCGCAAAGATACATAGTGAAGACATGTGCTTACCTCAAGTACATTGCACTTCGCACACTCACTGAACTCTCGCGATAATTGCACTTTGGCTTTTATGCGTTGTCCCGTGTATGTATGTTCGCTGTAAACGATCTGAAGGCATATACTCGTCGATAAATTCGTCCCTTTGATATTATAAGTGGTGCAGTCAATGTTGAAGTTCTCTCCAACAAAATTATTTTCAATGACCAACCAAGACGCACTAGGTATGCAACTCTGCTCAAAGAGTACAATCACCACACTACCTATGCATACAACAAGCCCATAAATAGGTGTTGTAGAATATTCAACTCTATAAGCCGAAACTAAGCTTCGGGGATCTCTAAATACAGTTTCAAAACAAACTTATCAAAGGCCCTATCAACATCCTAATCCCCCTTGATTTCACATCAAACTTGCTTAAATTAAAATAAAATATATTAAAGTAAAGTAACCAAAATAAAAGTTGTAATGTATTTTGTTTTCTAATGTGTTGGAAGAATATGTATTTTGTTGTTGTCATTATGAATGATGAATTGTTAATGTTTTGCTGTTGTGTATGATGCCTTGTTTGGCAAATGAAATTAATTGTATTCGTACTAAAAAGCAGTTTGAAGACTTTGACTGAAACCATAAATTCAATGGGTAATTACTTTGCATTTTGTTGTATCTCAGCCTCAGAAGACTCAGGCTTGCATCTGTAAATTCCCAAACATGAAAATCGATTACAATATAATATCAGATTATCAGAAATGAATAACTCACACTCGAACTTTTCAAGAACCCAAGATAGTACATTCAAGTCGATTTACAGTCCTCGAAACTAGTTTAACTGCAAAATGTCTACCAATTCCTTGAACTTCTTAGATAAAATCTCTAACCTCTAATAAAACAATGCTTTGTCTTGTAAACCCAATCAGATACCCGTAATGCACTCCAATGCACCAAAACACCACATACTCAAAATGAAAGCATACTCGAATGACTGTGAACCTCCACCACCCCCGTTCGATTCGAACGATGGCAATTTTGAGATCCCGATTGATTTTATACGATCGCCAACGAAATTTATTGAGTCGATTCCTGAGATTTATAGACATCGTTTTGCCTGCATTGTGTCTCTCAGTTTCCAGTCGCTGGTCATATACAAACTTAAACTTGAAGACAAGACTTTTACTAGCCATGTGAGTTCCCAATTCAATTCGTTTCGATTCAGTAGAGATATCTTAGCAAACTGCTAGCATATGTGTACTCGTATGTAACTAGTTACGACGAGTGTATTCACTTTTAGTTGACATTCGAGCTCTTGAGATGCACTCGATATTATATGGAAATGGAAGGAAATCGTCACGAATTGAAAAGGAAAATTCTCGTTTGTTTATTTATTTGTAGGTTAGTGTAAAAATTGATTTCGATAAGTTGAAACTGATTGACCTAGTTGCATACAAATCGTAGTTTGAGTTTATGATCGGCACAAGTTTCCATGGATTTGAGGACTTTTGTTGGCTTGTGTACCTGTTGGCGGGTATAAGTGAGATCATGGTTATGAGAGAGCGTGTGAAACGCATCACTGAAATAAAACGGATAATGATAAACAATCATTTTTCGATCGACTGGCACCAATAACTTCACTTTCGACGGCTATGTAGGCTCTGGCTTAGTCATTTAACTCTTTTCCATGTAATTTAACTTAACCTCGACTTTCATGCTAGCGAAGAGTGGAGGCTAAGGGAATCATTTATTTGAACTAACATCGAATTAAGTGATTGTTATGAAACGAGTCAGTCGAACATTCTCCCTCTAGTTAGTTAGCTCTGCCATTATGGTGATTGAATAATTGCTAACGAATGAACCACCGACTTCTTCCTCATTTGATTCAATTGATTGTGGTTCGTGATTTGGCACGTCTCGTGAGTAAAACTTTAATTCAACGATTTTCAGTTTAATGAAATTATATGAAATTATGTCTTTTAAGTGATTGCCGTGCAATGGAAAAGGTTTTCAAATTATGCTCGAATCGAGACTGCTATCATTCAGTGGTCGATGCGATTCGTACGTGAGATATGATTCAGTTGAAATGAAAATTTTAGACTCCTTTTGTCTACCACTTGGTTGGCAGTTTTTTTGTGTACTTTACTTAACTGTGACAGTGTTTAATGTAAAGTCAAATCACAAGTCCATGGCTGTTGCAAAATTATTTCATCAAAAACTTGTATATCATTTGAAAAATATATTTCTGAACACCTCAAAGGCTATTTCATCTAGGCCAGCCTGGTACTGATCCACTTCAAGTTTATGCCACTTTTCCGCCAACACACAAATTTCATACTAACTTATCTCATTCTCGTGTCAGTCTAATCCAGCCACCATTTATAGCACTTTCCTCAATCCTCTCCAATTCGAATTGAAAATTTTCATTTTGTACTTGCGCTTGACGTCGGGTCAGCAAAACGATATTTTTGCACGATAAATAGCCGAGTAGTGATTAATCAAAGGCGTGCGCATCATTTAATAAAATTCAACAACAAGCAAACAATTTGCAACTTGGCTCTTAAATCAGTTCGTTCGTTCATTCGTTTGCCAGTTTACTATGTTCGACTTTTGCTGGTTAATACCAAGTTTTCACTAAAGTCAGGTGTGGAGGCTCCTCTAGTCGACTGGCTGCATGACATCTGCTCTAGTTATACTTTCATATGAATGTAGAGCAAAAATCTTTTAATTAGCGATGAAAAGACCATGGCAAGGTGATACATAAGTAATTTGTAAGTTGTTATAATCTCAAGCTTGATTCGAAACCGAAGATAGATTTCGATCAAATGAAATGTGTGTGAAGTTCACTTTCTTTGGCTCGGATCGTTGATTTCAATCTTAATGAGTCGATGTAATGAATAAATACGAACCGGACAGGAGGAAATTAAGGACTTGAAAGATTAATTTGTGTTTGGGCTGATTTCTCTAGTATAAAAGTAGGTTACGTAATTGGATGTAGTTGTTGATCATGTAAAATTACAAATTTATTACTTTGGGTAACCAGTACTTCTTGAAAGCGGTGAACTTATTATAAATTCAATATGAAATATTCGATATAAATTTACTCCCAAATTAATATGCTAAAATATTTTGTTTCTATTGACTTTCGTCCATGGGTCTCAAAAGCTAGTTTGGACAGCTATGAATTGTCTGAAAAACAAAATGTTGCAGAAACAAACTCAGGTCCTTACAGTTTATTTATTTATTTATTGCACCTATTGGTTTTACAAAGTTTAGTAGCTTATATTTATCTTTAGCTAGCAACTCGCAAAAGTGAAAAACTTGTGCGCGACGGTGGTTATATATGAAAAGTTCTAATCTGATTACTTCTTCAAGCATAAATCATATGTATACAAAATAATAAGTAATTGATAAAAAAGGCAAATGAAAAGTGAAAGAGTATGAAAAGTCGAAATTGTTAATTTCTCACATAAAAAGTAACGAAATAAAATGAATTGGGTGTTAGGAATACCGATAGAGTTTTATTACTTATGTATTTAAGACGCAATCTAAAAATTAGTTGCTGTTTTGGGCAGAACATTTCAAGACAAACTTATAATTGGGTCATTCCACGAAAAATCGACCAACGGTCTTTGATCGCTATCGTCAGATTTCAATGAAATTTGCACTGAGAATATAAGTAGTTGAGTTCTGTGCATCAACACATTTTTTTTCAAAAATATCTAATATTTGCGGATATATGGCCTTGTGAAGTTTTTGAGAAACGTCTTTTCGTGTTACATTTAAAAAAATTGTATAAAATCTTCTACTTTACGTAGAGCCTTGAAATATGTCTTGTTGGAAAGGGTAAGGTGCAAGTATCCTAGAAAAAACAGTACGAGAAACATCCTGGACAAAAAGGATAAAAAGGATCTTTACAGTGTCCTTTATCCTTGAATATTTCAAAATGCATAGCTTCGATTTTCTTAATTTTTTTTTATATATTGTAAATAGTTATATAAGCTACAAATGTACAAAATTTGAAAGTTGAGCTCGTAAAAGTCCATTTGTGATAAATTTTTATAGGTACGAAACACTATAACCGCCAAAGAAAATTTAAAGAAAATAATATCGACACAAGGTGAAACTTGCAATATACGTTTAACATTAAATAGCTTGATAGTAGCTCTGCTTTTTTTTTTCGCAAAATCAAGGTCTTGTATTCCTCGGTTATGACTTATTATTTATATGATTTTTAATTTTTAAAAGGAATAGTATTTCGATTTTTTCTGTAACTAACAGACCTAACACTAGAATATAAATTGTTTGCGATAATTGAGAAAATTCATTTGTGATCAATCATAAAACAAAAAAAAACCCTAGCGCATCAGAACCGCTAGAAATACTAATGTTCGAAGAACAGTAGAGGATTTGTGCAGATTTTGAGTGTATTGTTATACATTGTTGTTACACTGTTGTTATTGTCTTATATATTATATATTGTACGTATTGTCATATATATTGTTATATATTGTATATTCGCGATGTGAATGCTTAATGCAAGCATTTATTAGTACCAAAATAACAAAAACACCTCGTGCTAGCAGTCCTATCTGCCTCACGTTGAAACCAACCTGCTCTGCGAATTTCGTGTTGATCCGATCACTGCATTGGATGTTATATGGATAAAAAGAAATTTAGGGCTACCATTCGCAAGAGCTTTCAAATTTTCTATTTGGTGTGTATTTTCACTACAAGACCACTACGATTTGAAAATTTTATGATAAAATCGCTTACTAAAGCTATTTCAAAAAATACAAAAACAATCATAGCTGGGAACCCTATCATTGTTTTTCAAAATAGTTTTATACTGAATATTGTCTACAATAATTTAAATTTGTCATATGAATTTCGTTATGATACCATGACTGTACTGGAGGCTATAGGGCAAAGAGCTTTATTCAAATAAAATAACATTATATAAACAACTTGGTGCAGTTGCACCAATTTTTAACGATTCTAAAAGCATATAGATATATAACTGCTGATGCTTTGCTTTTATGAAATCTTTTAGTGCTTTTATATAGTCGAAGTCGTTTGTCATAAATTATGCTTACCATAGAAGGGGGATGATGCAGATGAATAAGCGAATAAACTCGGTTATAGGTTCAAGTAACAAACAATAAAATTTCCAAAGCTCGGAATATTTAAATATCGGTTGCTTATTTTATTGTAAATAGTTTGCTTATGAATAGAAAATGGAAGCATCTATTGGTGCGATATTTACGAAATTGTCCGGTGCTGGCATTATAGCTGCTTCACGTTGTGTTAAACCCACCCTATGAATTTCGTTTCGATTGAATATCTGCGCTGTAAGTTATAGGAGTGAATGATCATAGACAAACTACAAACATGATAAGTTTTTATTCCTAGTACTTTTTTTTACCAAAAATTTAAACTGCTTAGAAATATAGGTGTACCTGAAAATTCACTTAAATGCCCGCCGCCGCCAAAAGATTTAAGATATCTGAATTCTAGCAAGTCATGGACCTACCTGTAATATACATCTATGTTCTCCGAAAGTTTCAGCTCAAGCGAATCGGCCACTCCAGAGATTATCTCTCTTAACCGTTTTGCTGATATATATATATATATATATATCACAATTTTCGGCGAAGCGATTTTAATACTAATGTTCTTCGAACATTAGTAATAACAAAAATGACAATTAGGATTATTTTGGGTTTTCCTTACATCTAGGATTTCTCGCACATATCATACTGTACATATATTTTCAATTGCTTCCTTTGTTTGTCTATTTTGCATAATTTTACAACAATTTACAATGCCTGTAATTTAAATTGATTCCAAGAAGCTGCTTTCAGGGTATAGATTGGAAGTAGTTGAAGTTAAGGAAAGTCGTGGGTTCATATAGACAAAAAATTTGCGTACTGTACAAAAATGTATTTAAAATATAGGTAAAGCAGGAACTACCCACAGAAGAAACAAAAACAAATAATGAATTATTTATAGTAAATCATAACAAAGAAGATAGCAAAGATTCACAAGCTAAAGAAAAGGAAACAAAGTGCTTACTTTTATCACTTTTGTCGACGTGCCAAAGTAATGTCCGAATTTTCTGACGCAACCCCATATATGATTCAAAAAATTAGACGAGGTTATAATTCTCCGAAAAGGCTAGGAAGTATAGATGTCGCTGGTCTCATATAATCATTCTAATGCAGCAATGCAAACATCAGACTGCCAAAATACTTCAATTTAGCGGAAACATCGGGGACATATTCTGACTGTGTATGCATTATACACCAAAACGTTAAATTAATGATTAAAGGACCAAAAATAAATTTTCTAACAAAGGGTTCCGATATAAGCTTGGCTAATTATAAGGACTTTTTTTTTATCTCTGATGATATGCTCTCCTCCACAAACAGATTGGTATTTTGATAGCTGCCAAGATTGCCTTATTCTAATTACATGTGAAAAAAAATTTGATGAAAATTACGTCAGTGGTGTTAGTTATAAGCAATAGACTAGTACAGAGCTTTCTACGTTAGAAACTAAGTCAAAATCTTCTGCAGGCTTTAAATAACATTGCAAAACAGTTTTTAAATCCATTTTTAAAACATAAAATTCTTTCGTACCATATTTTGTAAGTTTAACCTTGTTTCGGTACCATTTTCTATAAATTTTCTTTGGCGGTTATAGTATTCCACTCCATTAACAATTTCTTGCGACTGTATTTTTACGAGCTCCACTTTGAAATTTGGCACATTTGTAGCTTATTTAACTGTTTACAATATATAAAAAAATTAAGAAAATCGAAGCTATGCATTTTGAAATATTCAAGGATAAAGGACACTGTAATGATCCTTTTTATCCTTTTTGGTCAGGATGTTTCTCGCACTATTTTTTTCTAGGATACCTACACCTTACTCTTTCTAACAAGCTAGATTTAAAGGCTCTACCTAAAGTAGAAGATTTTATACAATTTTTTTAATGTAAGACGAACCAACGTTTCTCAAAAACTTCAAGAGCAAATATACCTTTTATATACATTTTCCATAAATATTTAATTTTTGATAATAAGCTCACTAGCCCTTCTGGATAACAAGTGAGTTCGAAAATTGTCTGAAAATTGTGTTGGTTTGGAGAATGCTTGATCTCAATTGGGAGGATATTGTATAACTTTGGTCCCAAAATACATAAATGTCTAGAAGTATGGGCTTTTCTGCAGCGCGTAATCAAAAAAGGGTTCATCATTTGACGCCTTGTACCGTAGCCATTAGTATGGGAATCAAATTGGTGAGAGTTTAGTTACATGAATTATAAAGCTGCATGCAAATACAATTGTCGGATGTTCATTACACGAAACTCCTCGAAAGATCTTGTTGTAGATGAAAAAAACGATTTTTGAAACAACTTTTTATAATTTTGTTTTGCTAAATTTACCAAATACCGATAGCATACTGGAGGATGCTTTGCGCAATGGTAAAATAAACCATCTTCATTGTGTCTAAATTTATATTACATCTAAGTCTAACGAAATAGTAGAGAGTTCAACGTAGCTTTGGTATAAGACTAAGAATATGACTTATCCAACTAAGTTTATCATCTAGAATTACTCCTAAATAATTAATTTTGCTAAGCCGCTTTATCTCCTCATTGTTTAGCTTGAGATTGAAATTTCTCTCTTCCAGTCTGCACATGACACCAAAAGCTAAGAAGCAGGTTTTCTTTGTATTTAAGACAAGTTTATGTGAGGTTAGCCATTCAGAAATTATTTCCAGACCCCTGTTTGCCTCGTTGAAAACTCTTTCCCAAGTACGCCCTTTAAAGATTATTACAGTGTCGTCAACGTATGAGATTACTTGGCCGCTAAAATCTGGAATGTTGTATTGCAATTCACATAATCCGCTAATATAGAAGTTAAACAGTATTGGGCCTAGCACTGTTCCTTGGGGGATTCCACTTTTGACTTCTGCAAAATCACTGACGTGTGTTCCGATTTTAACTTTCTGTTCACGTTCACGTATGTAAGGCACCAAAATCTGATACACATTATTTGCTACACCTAAATCTGATACACATACTAAGAGCTGCCTAGTGTGATCTTTATCCAAAGATGCTAAGGACTATTTGGCAACCGCGAAAGATGATTCGGAGCAGTTTTACCGAATACCTAGTTTCACCAATGACATCGGTATGTCTTTTATCACTAGTGTAGATGGCAAAAAAATCTGCTTACCGAATCCCCGGGTGACCTATCACCACGGGGTATGACTCACTAACAAAAAGACCATCTACAAGCCCACGAAGCTCCGTGTCGGGACCCGCTTAAGCACTGTTTCAACTCGATTGTGCTGACTCACCTATCGGTAACCACGGACTTAAAAAAGCTATCACAGCTCATGGGTCGGTAAGGCAACTCTCTTCCCGTTTTATGTGCAACACTTTTTCAGCGTAAGTTTCAGGCGTTACCAGACCAATCGGGGACTCAATGGTGCACCTCAAACTTACGAAGCGACTGCACATAAAGAATGTGCGCTGAGCATCATCAAACTAAGTCACACAGTACCGGCAAAACGGTGTAACCACCTTACCCATTCTGTTTAGGTATTTCCTGAAGTAACCGTGCCTTTTCAAAAATTAGCAAAAGTAAAAGTTTGCCCCTCCGTGGGTCCGGTTAAACCAAGACTCAATAAGACCAATTAGCTCAGCCGACCAGAGCCTTTTGTCACTTGCACTCCAACGTTGTTGCGAAAGTTGGAGAGTAAGCGCACGCATGTGCGTCAGAGCATCAGTTCTGTACAGCTCCAAGCGAAAGAGGTACCCTTCCTTGCGTTCTCGTGCTAGTAGGTCGATGGGGATTACTCCCGCTACCACCATTACAGTCTCTTCTGAGACCGTGCGGTTGGTACAGGCGATTTTCAGGGCATCCCTGCGCTGGACACTGCCAACGCGCCTCCGGAACTTCCTAGCTCGGAGCGCATCTCTCCGAATTTCGGCTCCATATAGCAAGAAGGAATCGGTCGTTACCATCAGCAATCTCCGTCTCGTGTCACTGGGTCCGCCGACGTTCACCATTAAACCATGGACAGACGGTGCAGTGCAATACCCGTTAACATAATGATTGTTGAACGCTTATTATCATTTGTTTCGATGGTATCACACGGCCATTTTAATGACATTTGTTACTGAGAATTCCATGGCAACGAGAAATCCATGGCCATTTTGACAGATGGAAGCACTACAGTTTTCCAAATATTTCAAGAAATCTCATACTCCTTCCCCTAGATGGTGCGACGTGCGGTTAGAGCTAACAAGCATTCATCTTCTAATGATCATTTGGAAAACCTCATCACGTCAGCTTGGTGTCCAGGGTCACTCCCAGATAACTGACCGACTTGCTGGTCTGGACCTCTTCGGAGTCAACTGTCATGGGTAAGGCAGTTGGTATCCTCCACTTCGTCAGCATAACAATCTCTGTTTTAGAGACTGACAGCTGGAGGCTGTGCTCAGCCATCCACCGATCTACCCTCCTCATGACTTGGTTAGGTCTGAGTTTGAGCGAAAAAAACCGGAATTATGCAAATCCAATAAAAGACACGGTTGACTACATTAATCGCCTCGATCGGCACGCCATCAGGCCCCAGAGTCTTCCGGTTCTTCGTCCTGGGCACTGCACTGTTCAGTTTCTCGTCCGTAAAGGGAGGAACATAAGCCTGGTTGACGATGATAGGATTATCAGTCTTTGGCGAATGCGTCGAGAACAGCGAACCAACTATACGCTCCATGAAAGTGCTAGGCCGCATGCAGCCAAGTCTACGTGTGACCTGTTTGTAGCATCTTCTTACGGGCCTGAGTTGACCTCCTCACAAAGAGCCTGCAATTTGGCACGTTTGCTCCCCGTGATGGCCTTGGTCAGCTCCCTCTTTGCCGCAATGTGAGCAGCATATAGCTCAGACACTCCCGGCATGTTCTTGGCTCGCTGCTGCACGAGTTACAGGGGTCCCAGATGTTAAAGGCTTCCCTTCCAAGCTCGAAACGAGCGATGCGGTCATCTCGTCCCAGTCAAGTTTAGCGAGATTCCAGCCTAGCCACTTACAGGGAAAGTGGTGGAGTCTTTGCCTACTCGCAGTGATGTGTGTACCTACGGACAAAGATAATGAAACTTCTGGCAGGAAGATGCCAACCCTTGTCAGTTCGTCGACCATACAACTATCACGACTATATCTATGTACAGGTACCCAAATAGATTGCACTATATGTATATATCTAAAACTATATTGAAAATCTCGATAGTAAATAGTTGTAACATTTACAGTCAGGATTAATGAACATCGCCACTTCATAAAAGTAAGGCAGAATTTTCTCAGAAATTTTGCAACTTAAGATATACTAACTGACTAACTTGTGCTTGCTAGCACATGCTTGTGTTCAGTTGTCAGTCCTCCTTTTAGTTTAGTATATCTATGCTTTCAGGTAATCTTGTGATATGATAAGAAATCTTTCCACTCTTATGACTAATGTGGAAGCTAAGACGATTTAGAGGATCTAAAAAGGATTTAGAGAAGATTCTAATAATTGCTGCTATGAGGCGGAATAAGGAGCAATTTGAAGAGTTTTTTTTTTTAAATCTTCCAGTGAAAAAAGTTACAGATATAATCGATTTTGTGAAAAACCTTCATGTCCGGTGACCCTAGCCAGAAGTCCACACATTTAGCATGTTCAATATAATCCATTCCCCCTAGAGTGTAATCGTCAAAAATGTTTACAAAGAAGTGAACCATGATCACAATTAAAAATGACCTTTACAAGTAAATTATATCGATGGATATAAGTCGGAGATGTTAAAATTTGTCACAACTAGCGTAAATACAAGTTAATGATTTCCAACTGCAAGTGGTCATATCAGTCAAGTATGCACTGTGTGCTGGTGTCTGAAAATTTTCAATGTAAATAAAAATTTTTGAATTTTAATCATCCCGCAAAAAACAATTCCAAAAATCATTTAATTTACGCCACTTTTTAAGCCAACTAAAATGAGAAGTTTCAATGTGAAATGGGTGTACATCAAACCGCCATGTCGACAATTACATCAGAACATCCACCCGGTACGTCAATGTGAAATAACAACAAGAAAACGAAAGTGAATTCACCAATTTTCTGAGTAAATGCATTCGCAAAACATTTGTAGAAGCGAAAATTGATGCAACAAACAAAAATATCACGATCTGTCTCGACTAATAGGTCACGATGTAAAGAACTAATCAAATTACACTACACATCAAACATTAAAAGCAATCAAAATACAGTGCAATCAACAGCAGCACTAGCATGCTCAAGTTAGCTGCTGCGCCTCTTTTAAGGGTAGGGTTGGAAATGTTGGGGTCAAAGTAGAAGTATCGATTGCTTCAATGAATTATGTTTTCTGCGGTTTGACTCTTGATTTGAAGCGAATAAATATTTTGTTTCGGAAAAATGTACATTTTTAATCTTGATACGAATTGTAGTAATTTTTTTTTATAGTGGCGTAAATTATTTGTAGTAAATTATAGTAAATTACTTATAGTGTCGAAATGTAAAAGTGACATAAAATTTAAGATGTTTGGATCTAATGATTTTGATTGTGCTGCTTTATGTAAACTTGCTCTGTTTCCCACACTCTACACGCCACAATCAGCACAATTTTTTAGTACTTGATGAACGTACCGATTAAAATTACCGGAATATCAACCGTAAACCAGCATTGAACCACAAATACCTTCACATCAACACCATATCCTTTCAGGTTAGTATTTTTTGAAGAATCTATCGTTATCTGGAACCTTAGATTTCAACTTTAAATTCATCACAAAATCAAACTCATGACTGACCTCGTTCAGCTAATTACAAAGTCCTTAAACAGCAACTCAGACACCTCTTCATCTCATCTAACGTCAAAGCCGCCCCCATCCCTACACCGAATCTGCGCTTATTTCATTTTGCTCGAATTCACCACTGCATAGATTAGCGAAAGAAAACAGGAGCTAGTGTACAAACATTCCTCAGACATCTCATCGTAGTTTGACTGACTGCCTGGCACACTATTGTTGTTAGTCATCTCACTATACCAGCAATTTAATCTGCGAGAAGAGAAGTTCGTCAGTCGAACATGGTAATTTTTGCATTTGCAGTCATATCGGCACAAACTTCCAATATGATCAAATGTCTGAAGTTTCATTTGTTATTCGGTCTGACTTTGAATGATACAGACTGCTCCGGCCGCCCGAAATAGGACTTCGATATTGAAAATCGTGAGCAAGAAGATCTTTCAAATCTTACAAGCGATTATATAACGACTGACATAAACTCGGGATTGTGCAATTGCGTGATTTACCTGTTTCTTTGATTGTTGATTATGTGATTGTTTGTGAAGCTGGAGGAAAGAATGTTGGAAGAATTTTTGTGTTATTGTTTGTGAGGTGCATTCTGAAAAACTTAATATTAGCTGAGGGTATTTTCGAGTGAACTTGCCTAAAACACATTTTAGAAAGTTTCACGTGACTGCTGGAATAGCGATGGATAAATTAGTGAAGACTACAAGTGTGAAAAACTCTAGCGCACCTGAACCGCTAGAAACACTAATGTTCGAAGAACATTAGAAGAATCTTGCAGGTTTTGAGTGCATATTCCACCACACGAGCTGCTTATTACGGCCAAACTGTTTCAAACGCCACGTTTTACTTTGGTCTCAAGAATGCATTATAACTCATATGGTGGAAGGTTTCAGATATTACCAAAGCCATGAATTTCAATTTATGAGAGCAAAACACGGGTTAATTATATTCGTTACCAGTTCCTTATTTCACAAAATGAAGAAAATGCTCAGTGCCTGCAGCACTGTAACTGAAGTTGGTGTTTGAGGCTGCGATCCGAAAAATTTGCAGAACTTTGGGAATTGAAGCATTGGTTATTTATTTTCATTGTAAATGTTTCCGGTATGAATACTAACTGTAAGCATTTATTGATACAAAAGTAGCACAACCGACTCGTGCTGGCAACCTTTTGCCAGTATCAAAACCAAGAATATACCACATCTGCTTCACGTTGTTATTTTACACTCGAAGTTATAGGAGTATAAAGAAATTAAGGGTTACCTGCAGAGAGTTTTTTCAAACAATCGAAAACTTAATATTTGCTGTTTATTGTCACTACAATATCATTACCATTTGAAAATTCTACGATAAAACCGCTTAATAAAGATATTGCAATTAAACACAAAACCAAAAATAGTTGGCAACCCTATCGTGGCTTTTCAACCAAATTTGGCCTGAATAATATTAATAATAGGTTTCATCAATTGTATGAAATTCGTATTGATTTCATGACTGCACTGGAAGTTATAGCGCAAAAAGTATAGCGCAAAAGCAAATCGCCCGTATTTCAAAATCACTTCTATCAGACCTGGTCCTATTTAAGATCAATATATTCTGTAAATTTCAATTAATTCTGTTCATCAGATCGTGAGTTTCCGTGAACAGAGGTTTTTGATGCTAAAAATATAGGTAAATTGGGCAAGGGTTACCAGGCGTACCCGTTATACCACATCAAATTTTTTACTTTGGCTATGTAAACAAAGCACAAGATTTTTATGTGAGTGGCTTTTTTTTGAAGAAACGGCACATATTTCCGAGAGAGACGATGATTTGGAGGTGTGCCTGCCCTGGCTACAGGGTTGCCAACACGCTCATTAACACACAACACAAATTTACAACTAAATAATACCAATATGTCCTGAAAATTTCGTAATAATTGAATCGCTCTGTCAAAAGTTATCGCAATTTAAAAATTTTCAAATATTCCCGTTCTCTTTTAAGACACCTAGGGCACACATGGTGTTAAAAAATTCCAAAATATTATCCGATTTACATGTAAAACACGTTCGAAATTTATTTGGTCAACTTCATTTTTGCAAAAATAATTTGTGTACGGAAAAATAGGTATATTAAAAATATCACTAAAATGGCTGCCGGCGCCAAAGAGTTAACAATAATTGATATTTAGTGAGACCTGGACCTATTCTGCATATACACCAATGTATCCTGAAAGTTTCAGCTCAATCGGATGAAGCGTTCCCGAGAATATCTCACTGAAATTTTTTGATGATATATATATATATATATATATATATATATATATATATATATATATATATATATATATATATATATATATATATATATATATATATATATATATATGGAAATATGAATTTTTGGCCGAATCGATTTTAATATTAATGTTCTTCCAAAATTAGTGAGAATAACAAACACGGAACAACCCAATTTGCATCAAACTTTAAAACTTGAAAAACGCACTGATAAAATCATCTGAAATGTCAATAGCACACCAGCATTTTAATCACGAATACCACCACCTCAGTAAAATCCAATCAAGAACATCATCTTCAGCTCAAGTGGTCTGATCATAAGATGCAAGCTACATCCAAACGAACATATCTGAGCATAGAAGCCCTTTGAAAATACATACAAATTTAAGATGATGACGATAGTTGTGGCGATGAGAAGATTAATATCATTTCAATTTTCATATTTACAAAGCCTGAGCGTTTCAGACAACATAAGCACTGCGTATTATCTTCGTTTCTTCCTTTTTACAAATCTTTAATCTTGAATAAGACTAGAATTTGTTCTAAGCTCGTGCAAACTCAAACGCACGTTATGAATCACGTATGCAAATTGTTCAAGTATCCAGTTGGAAATATTGTGAGAAGCGTCGGAAAAGGAATTAAAATTTTATTATATTTTTCAGTATCGCCTATTTTCTCTAATCATAGTTTCAAGTCAAAAACTTTGATTGAAAGGTTTATTGTTACTTTGCAGCCAAGAAAAAGAGTAAACCTATTTTTTACGTAGCTTTGTAATATATTTTTCCCCCCAAAATAATACCACCAACACCTTTTCCTACTAGGCACGATTTGATACCGAACTCTGTTCACATCTTATCCGCTCATCTACTACATTCAGTCCACTTGTTCAGCTCCCTATACTTTACTTCTTCGAATGAACGCCATATAACAAGGTGATGGTATGCAGAATTCGTACCCTTTCAAGCAAGCCCTATAGGTATCACTACAGATCAGATATCGATCCATTCATACAGCCACACATATGAACCCAGCTACTCCTATAGTTAGATAAACGATGAAATGCAAGTGCATTATCATAAAACCTAAACGCAAAGTGTATGACATGGTTCTTTGATCGCGCGAGACATTTTAAAGCATTCCTCCAGAACGCCGGTATATCTTTAGTATATAATCTTCTATTAGCATCCCAATTGGCTGTAGAGTTGCGGGTGAAATTGCCACGCATTAGATCTTATCACCTGTCAGATAATTACTAGCCCGTTTCATCCTTTCGTACTTTTATTGGGTAATGTACGGTGAGTGCATTAATTTCGTATTGAATAGCCACTTTGAATGTAACATATTCAAGATAATTAGACAAATATACTTGGAAATCATGAGTTGTAGTTTTAACTGTCGGGGCTTAAGAAAATATGAAATTAAAACAGACAAGCTCTGAAAAAAATGTGGATTTTAATTCTAGAATGGTTTTTGTCGAAGTCATTAAACATTTTGAAAATATGAATGATACAAAAGCTCACATTTATATGCTACTCGCCCACACTGGGCGCATAAAATTAATAGTGATTTTTTTTTCAATTTTAAGTTGAAAACAATCACACGTGGGAAAAAATCTCATATACGATGACTTAAGGCGAATACAATCTGGACAATTAATGCTGAATTGTGAAAATATTGTGAAACTTTTGGAATATGTACAGAAGACGACTAACATCTAATTATTTTATGAATTCCACTTAAATTCAAAAAGCTAATTGAATATGAACTTTCACTGCAGTATGCGGCTCCAATTCGTTTGATGGAATGTGAACCATTACGTTTTGAAAATTTATGCGATAAGCGCAAGAAAAGTGCAAGTAATGCGAAAAATCTCTAGCGCATAGGGATCACTAAAAATACTGATTTTCGAAGAATAGAGGAACTGTGTTGATTTTATTTATTTATTTCACCAAACAAGGTATACAATTACATATAAATGAAATAAAAATAAAAATAGCATCAGCGCATCAGAATCGCTAGAAAACTAATTTTCGAAAAAATTATCTATGAGTGACAATGTGGAAAGACGTAATACACTTTTTTGTAGAATCATATCAACCATTCCTTATACAAAGCAACAAAACTCAACTATAACACAAATGATAAAAATGTTCAATGCTGGCAACACTTTCCCAACGAAGCAGCAATAAGTTTACCATGACAAGCTCATACTCAAATCAACTTATCCTTTAAATTTCGTTCTCATCGCAGGATTTCATCGAAAGTTTTAGCGGTTAAACGTTGTTTGAGGCTGCCATCCGAAAAATGTTCAAAACTCGGAAAATTCAAAAATTGGATTCTTATTTTTATTACAAATGCTTTGCATATGAGTATGTAATTTGAAGCATCGGTTGGTACAATATTTACGAAAATGGCTAAAGCTGGTTACCCAGTGTCAGCAGCAAAGCAAAATATATACCATATCTGCTTCACGTTAAGTTAAACCCAACCAGTAAATTTCGTTTCGATTGAATCACTTCGCTGGAAGTTAAATGGGTGAAAAATATTTTATTATTACGATCCTCAAAACTTTTCAAATTTTTCAAGCGTTAATATTTATTGTTGATTTTCATTGCAGGATCATTCTCATTTACATCACAGTAAAGAAATTCCAAAAAATTACAAAAATGGTCTAAGCTGGCAGCCCTTTCATGATTTTTGTACGAAATTCCCACGACATTTGGTTCACATTAAAGTGTATTTACTGCATGAATTTCATTTTGATTTCATGACTGGACCGGACGTTATAGGGAAAAAAGCTTTATTTTGCTGAGAAAATTTTCAAGGTTTACGAAACAAAAATTATCATAGCGGGCAACTCTATTCTAATTTTTCAGCCAAATGTTATATAAAGTAAGATCTAATTGTTGTGTGAATTTCGTTTAAATGTGATGGCTGAATCGAAAGTTATAGGTCAAAAAACTGTTTTTTTTCTCAGTGATACCGCTGCCACAGGGTTGCCTTTATTTGAAAATCACTTCCATCAGACCTGGTCCTAGCTAATATCAACATATCCTGTATATTTCATTATGATCGAATAATCCGGTCGTCAGTTCTCGTGAACAGAACTTTCGAGTGCTGAAAATAGAGTTAATTTGGTGATGGGCTGCCGTTCTTGTGCAAATCGAAATTTTAAAAATTTCAATTTGACATGATGCACATAGGTTAAAATTTATCAATGATTTGAATTTTTTGTCAAAAATCAAAAATATTTCAGGAGCGTCAATGATTTGAAGGATTTTTTTTCAGGAGCCTGCCACAGCTACAGGATTGGGAATCCATGTGTGTTAAATTATAGCTTGGGAGTCCATGTGTGTTAAATTTTAGTCAAGGTCAAAACACTCTGCAAATTTCACTATGATCCAATGTTTTTGTCAGAAGTAATGACAAATCAAAATTTGAAAAAAAATCCTTGCCTACTTTTAGGCCACACACGGCTCAAAATTTCCAATTTTTTGTCATAAGCAAGCTTAAAACATAATAAGCTTTCATTCCCAATACTTTTTTTAACAAAAATTTACGCTGCTTGGAAATATAGGAGTACCTCAAAATTCACTCAAACGCTCGCCGCCGCCAAAAGGTTTAAGATATCTAAAGCATGGTTCTACCTACTATATACATCTACGTTCTCCGAAAATTTCAGCTCGTCGGCCACTCC